>JAYKKM010000148.1:1132500-1540000 GCA_035772405.1 Chrysogorgia sp. JL179-B06
CCCTAATCATAACCCTAACCCTAAACCTAACCGATAAAAATCAAGACAAAAAATGAAAGAAAAAATTAAAAGAAAATTCACAAAAAGGATATCCGTTTTGGGAATTGAAATCGCCAGATTCGGCATCGCAACCCTGGAAACTAACCACTACACTAGGACAGCACGCTCGACATAAAGCAAAATAAAAATGTAACTTCGTCTGTCGTTAACAAATTGCACGTAGATTTTGAACGAGTTATCTCGGCCAATATTTGCTCGATTTCAATGAAATCAGATTTGGAATTACCGAGTCTAAATACATAATATATATACATGTCTATTATATTACGAGAACGTGCATACCCTTCATAAAAACGGTTTATGTACTTATAAATTAGTCGGCAATTAAGTACCCACTTCGTCGTATATTATTTTGAACGTTATCTTGATCAATATTTAACCATTTTCAATTCTGAAGAGAGATTTGGAACAAGACGCCCGCGCTAGGCATTAACTTGGGCTTCTTTAGCCTGTGCAGGTTAGGGCTTATTGGCATATTGAAGACTATGATGCAACGTGCTAAACAGCTTGAAGAAACATTATTTCTTCCTGAAACCAACATTTTGAACCAGAAACATATTTATAATTTTAGTGAATTTATAATTTGTGCATGCTCGCCTCATTTAGGGACTGGTCATTATTTATGGTAATACTGGATTGGGTAAAATTGACCCCCGGGTCATGAAATATTTTGCCCTCATTTCTACGAACTATGAAATCTTTTTGTTCATCAATTGTAACACACAATAAAAAGTATAACACACAATAAAAAGTGTATAATAAAAAAGTGTAACACACAATAAGATGAGCACAAGCACACATAAAAACCCAAAGTGTATACTTCATCTTGCAGCTGGGATATACTCTAATCTCTTGTTTAATGGTATGGGTTCGCTATATCCCTGCAAGATGAAGTCTTAACATTACTTAAGATCGCTTGATACATGTTTTGTGGAAAAAGCGAAGTAATGGCGGGTGATTTCAAATTTCCAAACAATCTGCATCAAAAAAGAAATAATTTACTGTTACTTCTCAAAACAGCCGTTGTTCGCGTTGTAAGCAATAAATTACTGGCCTCCCCCATCCCTAGCCACCACGACATCCACTTCCTAAGTTAGTAGACTAGTGAGAGAGACTAAGCATGTGGGACTAGTAATTGACTGTTACACGCATGCGCTTACAATCCAATAACGTATTACAATCCAATAACTTATTGGTTATAATGCTATTACAACGCCAATAATTTATTGCTTACAACGTGAGCACCGGGTACAACAAACAGATCACATCGTGGAAAGTGTTTGCAAATGTTTGTATATTGAACACTTGTCATTTCCTATTTCATTTGCTAATCCTATACCATGAATTTCATTCTCTCTGTAGCTGGAGATTAAAATACGGCGAAAATGTATTTTACATCAATGAAAACCTGGGTATTTCTTTTCATTTCATATCGTGTTTTTATGGAAGGAGTTGAAGAATACTTCATATTACCAACAGCCTGGTATTACATGGAATCCTTCGGACAAACGAAAACTTTTCTTGGATTATTACTATCTGCCTTCAGTATTTCCGCTATACTTACTTCTCCTATTGTTGGTAAACTGGCTGACAGGCTTGGAAATATCAAATGTATTGCCATCATCTGTTTTACCCTGCATGTTGTTGGAAACTTATTATATTCTATCCCAGTTTCTGCATACCTTTCATTGGCAGGTCGCTTCATCAGTGGAATTGGCAACGCAGTTGCTGGAGTATTTCAAGGTCAAATAGTGTTATACACGCATAAAAGATATTGTGCCAAAGTTTTCATTTTTATTGACGGAATGTATATCTTAGGCGCTACTTTTGGTCCATTTCTCAGCAGTCTTATGCTTTTTAACGTCAATATCGTAGGTTGGAAAATCAACGCCGGTAACTCTCCCGGAGTGGTTTTGACAATTATATGGTTTATCATGCTGGTAGTTGGGCGATTCTTGCCAAGTGAGTTTGGGAAAGAGAAGATGTCACGTGAAAAGACAAAGTTCCATGATAATGAACAAGATCTTCCTATAAAACTAAATACACCTGATCCTCCACAACGCTGCTGTAACTCTACGATCTTTTGTTTATACTATCTGATATTTTTTAGCATATTCTATTCTGCTACGGTAACATTTTACACTCCCTTACTGGCGGCACAACACTTTTACTTTTATATTTCACCTTCAATTCATTCATGTTAAATTACTTTTTTTAAATAGCTCGTTGTTTGCATTAGTCCTCTTTTTAGTACTTTACATCGTCGCCGACTACTTCGATGAAAGAAAACTATTGGCATTTTTAATGTTTTTACAAATCCTCATCATTTCCATATTATCGTACTTCGCTTTTAGTTGGAAAAATGTTTCCATTTCTGGAATCAATATCTATGTTCTTCTTATCGACCTCTGTATAGGAATGCCTTGTTTTCAATTCGCTTTGGGTTGTTCACTCTTGTCTAAAGTCACTCATCCAGACGACGCTGCCTTTTATCAAGGTTCCTCGTATGCCGCACTTCACCTAGGGTTCGTAGTTGGTCGCATGATGTCAGGTTTTATATTCACCCAAACTTCTTTATTGTTCTATTGTTTGGGACTTACTCTATCCTGAGTGGTAGGTACTTTTTGGTTTTCTCTAGAATATCGGAAATTAGAACTTCTTCAGATGTAGAAATAAAGAGAAACAGGACCGACTTATCGCCATTATATTTCTACATCTCATGCATATAACTTAAGTTGGAAAATGTAAATTTAGACATCACATGACCAACTATAATGACACAACTACTTGTAAAATTTATCATCTATAGAATAGGATGATGCTGATATTCGAGTGATACTGTTTACTGTTATTATTAAATGTATTATTGACTGGGTAAACTTGAGTACGAATGTCGATATTGGCTAAAGTTATCTTACGTATACGTGACGTTATGTAATAATTTTAATAATTAACAATTATTGAACGAGCATAATATCGTGATTTGTCAGTTGCGAGAAGATCAATTATTATTAGCCACTGGCAAATAACGATATTTAATAAATAGATTCCATTTTGCCGTTGTCTGTTCAGGTATAGATGCAGAGATGACGTCAGAACGTGGTAAGAATAAAAAAGAGACGGAGTCGAGTGGGTCACTGATGTTCTTACCACGTTCTGACGTCCTCTGTGTATCTATAACTGAACAGACAACAAAAAATAGAATCTATTTGTTTTATACAATCAAAAACAACCCCAAAGGTTCATCAAAGCTGTTGGGGCATGAAAAAAGAAAAACACAGCTGCTGACGCCATATCCATGTATCTGTCCTTTAATAGATCACGGGCAAGAACCAATGAAAATGCGTATATAAGTCACGTGATTGTATAATTTGCGATAACCGAGTTCAATAATTGTTTTATCGTTCAATTTATTTTTTCTAGCAAGATCTATATATGGTCAGCAATAAGGAAGTCAGTATACCTAATTCAGTGAACATTTTATTCTGCATGGCGACAGTTCACTGAAAATACATGAATAAGCTATTAATCAATATATAAATAGTGTGAACAAATACCGCCCAAATGCTGACCAATGAAGCTATGGAGCAAAGGTCTTCATTCTTTTTTTCGCTTCCGCGTAGAACTTTCTTAAAACAGGTGCAAGTTTGATTTTCGATAACACTAGCTCATCTTCTTCCAATTTTCTTTCATTTTTGTATTGGCGAAATACATCGAGGGCCATTTGCCTTTTCGGCATTTTTTGTTCTAGTAAACACTACAAGTACATGTCGTTTTCCGACATCTCAGTAAAACGAGCCATGTTTACTGTTGTCGATAGCATTAACGCGCATGAGCAGGATATTATTTGCAGCAGAGCAACGTTGCTCAGTAATGCGCATGTGCAGCTTTTGTTATTTGTACGCAGTTATTTAATTTATTTGCAGCTGACGTATAGCCAATCATAATCAAGACAAAAATAAATTGAATTATAATAAAATTTATTTAATTATGCTCAATTATTGTGAGAACGAAGAGAAACCACTATGACACACATAATGTTTTGTGGGAGAAGGGTTCGGGGAGAAGTACTCCGAGTGGTAAGTGGTCAGACCTCATCCCAACAACTCAACGTTACAGTCTTAGTTGTTCTAGGGGTAATAATCCCCACGTATGACTTTGCCCAAGGGGTAATAATCGCCAAGGCCATCCTAAAATGTCCACGGGGTAATAATCCCCGAGTTGGACATTTCCTACTTTCGATCAATTCGTATAAGTTAGTCTATGGGTTTAGGGTGACCTTTGGCAGTACTTCATCCCCAAACCAGAACTTTATTAAAACAGTAAGGTTATATATACAAGAAATTGATTGTTATATTAATTGAGATAATAAAGTGTTATATGAGGTTATGTTAAATGAGGTTATGCAATAACCAAAGTTAACAGCTTTAGGTAACCGCGCGTAGTTCAAGCGAGGGGTCAGCGGCCATATGGAAGACTGGCACTAGTTGAGCGTCATCATTGCCGCGTTAACGGCCTAGCAGTCAGACACAGTGCTGGAGTCTGAGGAAGTAACATATTCCCAGTGCCCCTCCCTTTTAAGTGTAATACTTCCACAAATTTATTGGTGTGATCGGTGCAATCCATACTGAGTGGGGGGTTGGGGTGGTGGTCAGCTTGCTCAACATCCTGCATGGATGGTGTGTACTTCATCTTGCAGGATATAGCGAACCCATACCACGAAACGAGAGATTAAGGGGAATTCAGTCACTTAAAATAACAGCTAACCCCAAAACAACTTAGACCCTAACCCTAACCCCGCGCCTAATGACTTTTCTCTTGTTAGTGGTATGTTTAGTGGTGTGGGGTCGCTATATACTGCACGAAAAAACGGATTTAATCAAATTTACAATATGCGCTAATATGGAGCAAATTTATTGAAATATTATATTTACCATAGGAGTAAACTTGGTAAATGCGGCATTTACTCACTTTTGAGCAAATACAGTATGAAGCAAATGCGGCATTTACCATGTTTACTCCTACAGTAAAAATATAACATTTGAATAAATTTACTCTCTATTTGTGCAGTTGTAACTGCAAGATGAAGTACTTACGGCATGGATGGTTCTTAACCTGGATCCAAGTACCGCTATTCGCCCCAGACCCCCAGGTTGCACCAATCTTGTTCCCAGAGCCTTCGCCGCACCACGCAAACGGAGGCTCTGGGATAATCCATCGCCAGAGGGCCGGAAAACAGGGCGTCGATTGAAAAGAGCATGCGCCAGTAATAGACCGAGCGTAGTTTCTGGGACGTGAGAACTATCTGTTCTAATATCTAGTTCTTCGGCAAGAATCTTCCCTAGACACGTTAATAACTCTCGAGGATCTCTTCAGAGGTGAAAAAAAATTGTTTCCATTTATAGTGAACTATACAGTTGTGCAAAGTTTTAAGCAATTTCATTCAATAGTTCATTTTCAGATTGGTCATAATGGTGGGACAACTTGTGACGTCATAGGTACATTACGGAACTTGAATAACTCAAGAACGAGATAAGATATGAAAGAACTGTAAAAAGCTATTCTTTATCGTTTTAGGAGTCCTCTCAAATAAATCAATAAAAAAGTCATCTCAATTTTCAGATTTTATGTGCCCTTTTTTCGTGTGTTATCGTCACCACTTTGATCGGAAGCAGCCGTATGGAAACTGATTGGCTCCGAAGCTATGCTATTGTTACTGAATTCATTCATCAGCGCGACTACAATATATCTGCGTGTGCGCGTACAAAAATCAATCAATGCGCAAAGCTTAAAATGACGCGCGCGTAGACCAGACTAACTTTTTTGACCTTATCATTATCCATAAATCGTTGTCAGCATGCATGGCGGTCAATAACCCATACAAACTCTCACGGTCTGAGCTATCGTCTCACGCTTTGACCTCTAAATATCAAATTTTATAAAAATCTCAAGGCTCGTAAACTATTTAGGCCAATATATGTCGCCAGTGAATAAAAAAGTAATAGTTAGCAAATAGTTCAGACAGCCGCCATCATCGTCTCTGGAAAGTAGAAAATCTTCTAATGTTTGAGGGAAAACTGGGTACAAGTTTTCCAACCTTGCTTCCATGAAATGAGGTTGGAAAACTTGTAACGGCTTCAATGTTGAATTCTACACACAACACATGCATCAATCTCGTACCCAGGGTTACGAGGTTGGACATGCATCGGGATATTTGTAATGGACTAACACATAATTTGAACACTGATATCATCCACAGACTCTTATAACAATCTAATTATGTAAATAAATAAAACACACCCGGTACTTTGTCACTAACATATTATATTTCTCTAAAAGGTGTAGATGGTCTACATATATACGTGCTGTACTGTATAGTATATGTGCTTCTGAATAGCCTTATTACACTGTGATTTTAACTGTAAATCTGCTAAATGTTTTTTGAAAAATAATCAACTCTTTAATACATCATTTGTCAATCCTACCAGTAACACTTTCTGTTATACAATTATCATAAATGATACGTCGGGAAATTAGTAATTAAATGTCCAGGAAAAACCGAGGGAGGATACACTTGAGGGACATTTATATTAATCACTAATTTCCCGACATGATATTAGTTTGTAATACCACAATTACCGACGAAATATAGTTTGTATTTTTTGAAATGCTTTTTCGAAAAAGTATGCATGACGAGGGTATTTAGAGATTAAATCCTCCCTTGATGACAATAGAGACGGAGGTAATCAGTGGCGTACCGTGACCATTTTGGATGGAGGGTGTATCGTCTTAGTTTTACCGACGAACACATGGCGGAACAACTCGGTTCAGTGGAGCGCGGTGATGCCTGCGAAGGAGGCTAACGTGACGCCCCTGGAGGTAATCATGATATTACAGTGTTAAACATAATTGTAAGAATCATTCAATAAGAGCTACTGTTCTCGCCAAGAATATATCATTCAGGTACGTATCTCGAGGACAACGTCAAAGTTCCCACGTTCAACAAAGTGAAATATTAATGGTAATTATTTTGATGTGTCCTCCAGATGGGTCGTTTCTCTTATGATTGGAAATAGTCTATTGTATACAACTAGTAATAGACACTTCCTGAATTTCATTCATCCACTAAACAATCGCTCTAAGTCAAGGCTGATAATGAAATCATAATGCATTAACTGTTATCTTTCATAACTAGCCTCGATTTCAAGCTGCTGTTCATGTCTATTTCCTGAATTTCATTCACTGTCCGCGAAACAATCGCTCTAAGTCGAGGCTGACAATGAGATCGTAATACATTTAACAATGGACAACGAGTCCGAGTTGTCTATGAGCGAATAGTCAACGAAGGAACGAGGACGAGTTGTCTAATTGTTTTAGTAGAAACAAATTAGTGGACTATTACAAATCATGCATTCTCAAAAAAATTATACAAAAACTCATCTGAAACCCAAAACGAGAGTTTTCTGCCATTATTCTGAGCGCGTTTCCCAAACGTTGTCTATCACGAATAGACAACGGTTGAGTAGCCAATCAGAATGTAGCATTTGTAATAGACCATGGTCAGTTTCTACTAATTACTGTAATATTTGATATCCAGCCTCGATTTCAAGTTGTTGTTCATGTCTATTTCCTGAATTTCATTCATTATCACGAAACAATCGCTCTAAGTCGAGGCTAACAATGAAATTCATATCCAGCCTCTATTTCAAACTGTTGTTTATGGCCAATTGATACAAACTCGGAAAGTGTCCATTAATGACAATACTAATTCATACATTATTTTTATAACATAGATTTAATATAACATGGCTTCTGATTGGCTCTTGGGAGTGCTCTCCATTTCATAGCGCACGCGAGAATTTCAAGCAGTCAATCAGAAACGTTCCAAATTTTCGTCTTCTGTGAGTAAACAATTATTTTTAATCAGCGAAATAAAACTTGTTTTATTTTGTGTTTTATTATTCTATGTTATAAAATAAATAGTTGATAGTTTGGCATGCTTTGTTGAGTTATGGATGTACTTAGGAAGTTGAGAGAGGACTAACAAATCTCAGCTATCACCTCGAGCAACACTCGAAACTTCCCACGAGCATCCAAGCACCGATCGAGAAGACCATGAACCATTTCTTAATTGATGGTCCAGAACCTTGTCAAAATACAGGATGCCTTTGCAATTTACGGTGGCCATGTTGGATGAACTACAGTGTGTATAAAGAAAATGAAACCGGCATCGAATTAATTAGTATTCTTTTAAAACAACCTAAACAACCACCTCTGAGTACACTTCTGAGCCACGAATGCATAAAAAAACATGGTTTTATACACCTGGGGCAATTAATATAAAAATATTTAAAGTTCTCTTCCTGTGGCTCAGAGGTTTCAAACTACTACAATAGGTTGTTTTAAAATAATACTAATTAATTTTATGCGGTTTCGTTTTTTTATACTCACTGTATATTAACAAAATAATCTTATTAACTTCTTTTGCTACTGGATCCAACATGGTTTATGCATGACAAAAGTACTGCATTTTTCTTGATATGATAGAAGTGCATGATTAATGATAGAAGTATATTTACACCTACATACTACTAGTATGCAGAGCGCCAAGATGGCCGCCACAAATTTTGCTCGTAAAATTTTACCTTTAATACCATTAATAGTGTTTTTGTTGAAGCTATCTATTGAAAATAGGCATCATAAGAAATATGAGTTGCTGTTCTTGGAGCCGGGAAGCGTATGTCTTGCTGCTCGAGAAATATACTTCAAGAAATCCTTAGCGGCAAAGTCATCGAGCCGTCCCATTCTCGCGTGGTACAAACATGGCAGTGTTTGCATTTTGCTTCCCCGAATAAAAGATCTCACTATCTCTATGGATATCCACAAGAATCCTGGCCCTTCAATACCGTTAAAACAGAACAATACCTTTAGATCTCATCAATATGATATGGCGAACTCCTTGAAACCTGCATCTCCGATTTTACAATTTGACAGCCATTGTGTACCTTATAGTTATGCAAATCGGTCGCAGAGACTTGTTTATGAAAGAAGTAAGCTGTTTTCTATTCGATACTATAATCATTGGACAAGTACGAAGATTCTTAGCAACCTGAAAGAATGTTCCCTGCTGAAATATCGTGGCAAACGTGCAGGAAGAGCCAACAGAAATCGTAATAATAACAACATCTTTATTTCGACACTAATTCGAACACGCGTTCAACCGCAAAGAAATGTGTCATATCTTGCAAGGCATTATAGACCTAGAACTCTCATTAATGTACCTATTTGCAAACCTGGCCCTCTTCTAAAAACTTCTAAGCCTATAGATTTCTGCCTGTTAAATGCTAGATCAGTCAATAATAAAGCACTGATCATTAAAGACTACGTTGTGGAACGTCGCATTGGAATCTTAGCTTTAACAGAAACCTGGTTAACCTCTACCAGTGAATCTATTGCTATTATAGAAGAACTCTGTCCAAATGGCTATGCCTTCAATCATGTTCCCAGAAATACTGGTAACTCAAAAGCTGTGAAAAAGGGAGGAGGTGTGGGTTTACTTTACAAGAAATGTTTCAAGATGAAAAAAACAGTCAACAATGCATTTTAAGTCATTTGAATTCATGGAAGTGGTTCTTCAGGCATCTTCATATAATGTCTGTATCATCGTTGTCTACCGCCCGCCATCCACGAGCAATGGACAAAGTGTGGGGTTATTCTTTACGGAATTTTCGACCTTACTTGAACAACTCGTTACCTGCCCTGGTTATCTACTCATTACTGGTGACTTTAACCTTCATGTTGAGATTAAATCGGATAAACAAGCCTCAAAGTTCATGGATCTACTGCATTATTTTAATCTCATTCAGCATATAAGTGTTCCTACTCACAATAGTAATCATACATTAGATCTTGTGATAACAAGGAAAGAAGAATTGATTGTTGACAGTTTTTCTGTTAGAGATCCAGTTATCTCCGATCACTTCGCGGTTCACTATAATTTGCTATTTGATGTCCCATGCAGTATAAAGAAGGAGGTAACTTATCGCAAGCTTCGTAATATTAACATTGATTTATTTTGTCAAGACCTAAAGAAGTCTACTCTATTTACATCTACTGTGTCTAATTTGTCTGAAGTGACAGATCAATATAATGACGTCTTATCTAATCTGGTAGATGCTCATGCACCCCTGCGCAAGCGTGTTATCACCCTACGCCCTTCTTCGCCATGGTACACGGACGAAATTACTGCACAGAAGGTAATTCGGCGTAAACTGGAGCGACGTTGGCGTCATTCCTTGCTAACTGTTGATAGACAACTGTACGCTAATCAATGTAGAAAAGTCAATGAGCTTGTTTTCACATCCAAAATGAATTACTATTCTACCTTGATTGAAGACAGCCAATCTGATCCAAAGTCGTTTTTCAGGATTGTTAACAAACTACTCCATCGTAACCTGGTTAGTCACCTGCCATCATGTGATTCAAGCGCGGATCTTGCTGACAAGTTTAGCTGCTTTTTTATGGATAAAATCACTGTTATCAGACAAAACCTGCGTTTACGTCATACGCCTTCTGAAGTCCTGGTGCAACATGGTGACAGTGGTAAATGCCAATCTGAATTCAATAACTTTACACCAATCACTGAAGAAATAATTTCTCGTCTTATTACTAAGATATCATCCAAGTCATGTATGCTCGACCCAATTCCTGCATGTTTACTCAAGAATTGCTTGGGTATTCTTTTCCCAATAATTACAATAATTGTTAACATCTCATTGGATACGGCTGTTATGCCTGACAGTATGAAAAAAGCAATTTTATATCCACTACTGAAAAAAACTGGCTTGGACTATGAATTGTTTGCTAGCTTTAGACCAGTGTCCAATCTAAAGTTCATTTCAAAGACAATTGAAAAAGTTGTTGCGTCTCAACTACAAACGCATCTGGTTGAAAACAACCTAAATGAACTCTATCAGTCGGCATATAAACCATTCCATAGTACTGAGACTGCATTGGTTAGGGTACAAAATGATGTGCTTCGTGCTATCGATGATCGTTGTGATGTGATTTCTCCTTCTTCTCGACTTATCTGCTGCCTTTGATACGGTTGATCACAGCATTTTATTGTCAAGATTGTCTACACGTTTTGGCATTGGAGGAAAAGCTCTGGATTGGTTCAAATCATACCTTAGCAACCGAACACAATCTGTTTGCATAGATGGTGTGTGCTCAATTGATAGGAATGTTGAATGTGGAGTTCCTCAGGGATCGGTACTTGGGCCCATTCTGTATCTACTCTATACATCTCCACTGGGTGACATCATGAGAAGGCATAACATGTCTTACCATATGTATGCAGATGACACGCAGTTGTACATCTCCGTTAAATCCTCTGCAAACGAAGATATGGTTAACGCAAAATGTATATTAGAATCTTGCGTTCGTGATATCGAGCTATGGATGGTTAACAACAATCTTAAGCTGAACAGTGAAAAGACAGAACTTCTACTCTTGAGCTCAAAATTTACACCACAACCATCTTTAGACTCGCTGACTATTGGTATTGACGTTATTTGCCCATCTGAGTCGGCGAGAAACATTGGTGTTATATTTGATAGTACTGTCTCGATGCATGATCATGTCAAAGCAATATGCAAGTCCTCCTTCTATCATCTAAGATCTATCAGCAAAATTAGACGTTACCTTAGTATTAATGCTGCCGAAATCCTCGTTCATGCTTTTATTACGACGAAACTAGATCATTGTAATTCTCTTCTTTATGGACTCCCTAACTACTTGATAAAGAAATTACAATCTGTTCAGAATGCCGCTGCACGCCTCATCACCTACACGCGAAAATACGAACATATAACTCCAATTCTTATTCAGCTCCATTGGTTACCAGTAGACCATCGAATTCAGTTTAAGATCTTACTGCTTGCTTACAAAGCACTTAATGGTCTAGCTCCATCTTATCTGCGAGACATTATTACAATTTATAAACCTAACAGACTGCTTCGATCGTCATCGTCAGTGCGCTTAGTGGTCCCAAGATACAATTTAAAGACCTATGGTTTCAGGGCTTTTTCAGTTGCAGCCCCTATGATGTGGAACAGGTTACCAGAAGATATTCGAGACAGTCCATCACTAGTTATTTTTAAGTCTAGATTGAAAACTTATTTCTTCAAACAAGCTTTTGAGTAACCTATAAGTATTTATTTTTATTTTACTAGGAAATTGTAAAGCGCTTAGAGCACTATGTATAAGCGCTATATAAGCTGTATATTATTATTATTATTATTATTATTATTATTATTATTAGTGTATACTAGGTTAACTTTTTATGGATATTTGCGAAATATCTGAAATGCTAATTTACTACAGCAGATTTTGTTAATTATAGTTCAAAAACATGTTATAAACAAAATCCTGGTGATTTTAAGTTGAGGTTGTGGTAGAGAAGATATCGCAAAACGTTTACTGCCAAACGTTTGGCAATATCTTTTTTACATTAATGTAATTTTGACACTACCATACTACGCTGTTTACTGTAATTGTACACTTTAATTGTAAATTAAATTAGGCCAAGAAAAAAAATTCCTGGGTTTCGTATTTCATGCTGGAAAAAATTAGGTAGGGTAGGTCGGTTTTTCTTTTTTTCCCCCTTTTTTCCCCCAAATATTGCATGGACGAACAATAGGTTTTACCAAACCATGATGATATTGAGGATGCTGCCAGGATCGACAGCCATGCTTGCTATCCCAGGACGCAAATCAAGCTGCAACTCGTGCCCAGGCTTCTCAAAATTTCAATAAAAAGATTAGGGTCGGTATTTTATTGGCCAACAACTAGTTAGGGTCGGGAAACCGGAAACCAAGGTATTTTTTATTTTGGCCTTATAATGAAGAATTAATGAAGAATAAAACTGTCTGCCTTATTAGTAGTTGTAATTTATATAAAACTTTTACTTCGATTTACTAAGCTAAAATGACTTCATTCATTCATTGTGTCCTCCAGTCCCAACAGGAACTGGTGAAGTAAAATGACTTGAATCACCAAAATAGTAGGTAAATCTCTTTATTCAGATGCATTCCTATTTAAAGGTGCCGTCAAGTCCGTTCTGCGCATGTGTGATATTTCAAACGTGGGGGACTCCATATGTCAACAAACTTTAACAGAATAGATTTGCGACAGTTCGAAAGCGAGCATTCGTCAAAGGTGGCGCAGGTGTGAGTGGTAGTTTGATATATTATCCACATTTAGGAACAGAACAGCTTCTTATGACGTTTTTTTAGGCGGAAAAGCTCAAGCGTGGAAAACAAATCCGCAATACTTCATGTTCAATGTTTATATAATGCAATGCAAACAAATGATGTAAACAGAAAGTGGACATGCGCAGAACGGACTTGACGGCATCTTTAAGTAAGATATAATATTTGCTCCCAACCTGTATGGTATTTACAACAACTCGCCTTGTAAATTCCATACAGCTCTCGGCCGTAAATATTATATCTATTACTTAATTGGTCCTGGAACTTGTCAGTCCCATATAGTCACTACAGAGTGACTGGTTCTTCATTTCCGACTCAAAGGTTCAATTTTTGGATTCCTTGTAAACCCCCATCTACGAGGTATAATGGAGTCCAAATTGTTGTCTTTAACCACGTAAATCAACCACGGAGAGTAGTCTCATAGTAAACGTAAATTTTGGCTGTAAACCACTGAAAATGCAGCGTTTTGAAGGCTCACCTTGATAAACTAATGATCCTTACCTCCACTCTGTGGCTGATTTGCGTGGTTGAAGACAACAATATAATCACTATAATACCTCCATCTATATACAATACGATGTTTCCTTACGATTGTCATGTTGATGTATGGGATTTACTCACAAGCATACAATGAGCGTTTTGCAACATTTATCAGCGAATCATGAACAGGAATTATGCCCCGTACACAATTACATAAATAAATGAAACAAAATGAATGACAAAAGAAATGAAGGGAAGTGTGACAGTGTCGTCGTCTGTGTGACAATGACTGCACTATGCTCTATGAGATAGTTATTTAAAAAATGTTGAAAATGCCGAAAACTAAAAAAGTCGTGTATAACCTCTTTAAAAAGCTTTAAGTCAACACATTTCAAGCCAAGGAGACGGAAGAATGTGAATTTCATTTGAAATCAATCTTACGAAACAGTAAAGCTACAAGATTCCTAGAGAGTATGAGCCCTTTTGACCTTATATTCCAATAGTAATATATCGCTACCGCCATGTTAAGGTGTTAAAACGTCAACTAATGGGTTGTTAGTTGAGAAAATGAACAAGTTTGAAAAAATATAAATATAAAAATGCATCACTACAAACGTATGGCTCGACTATAATCTTTTACTTTAAGTGACATTGCACGCAACAATTGGAAAAATAGTTCATATTATTTCTAATTATGTTTACCTTAATTATAACCCTAAATTTAATCACCACAATTTTTCTAAGGATTTGTCAAATGTTTACCTTAATTATCACATTATAATTCTTATCCTAATGTTTGCCTTATAACACTAACGTTAAACAGTTAAACTTAATCATTACATTATTTCTAACGTTCACACTAATAATATCTCTTATGCTATTCCTAATTCTAATTTCTAACTATACCAAGCTCAATAAATATTTAGACGGAGAGGGTCACAACTACCCCACCACAACACCGTAAAGAAGACCATGTTTTTGTCCAACCGCGTCTTGCAGGCATCCAGCCTGATGACACATCATGCTACAGCTTGGTTCGGATGTTGATTTTATTATCAATGTTATTATACAAAAGTAACAACGTCTTTCCGAAATTCCCCTACTTAAGTAGGTTCTTGTTAGCGGGTTTTTACTGTGCATGTTAAACGTCCCATGAACAACCAGTTGAATCGACTCACATAGCCTATAAATATCGTTTTTATACTCAGTTCTACAAACTGATGGACAGATGTAGACTGAAAAGAGTTTGTATAGGTAACCTGTTTCTCGGCAGAGATTCTTGAAATTCCCTCATTGAATATCTGATCTATCTTAAAAGTCTTATAGTTTATGAACAACCAGTTGAACCACCACACATGACATCTATATAAATACCGTTTTTACATTCTATACTATACAAATTTCACGCAACATCCATTTCCTCCGGGCTTTCTTCGTCGTCATAACTGTCGCTAGCAGACGATGACATTTCATGTATCTCTTCTATCATCCAAATTTCAGAATCAGATGGATGGCGCCCTGCGGTTAGCTGTCTTTGGCGGCCTTCTATCGGCCTCGCCAATGGGAATTTGAAATCAGGTTTATTGGCCTCCAACCCACACAAGTTCATTAATTTTAATTGTCCTGAAGACATTAAGCATACAGCTTTGTCCTCGTCTGGAGACACAGTTATGTTAACAATGTATTCATTTCCGCATGCTATTCTAACATATGAAATGGCCTTCCACTCGGACAAGTCAAATAGAAACACAATATTATCGACACCGTAGGACAACAGATAATTGTTTCCTTTTAAAAACCGACAAAATTCTACTCGTCCTGAATGACCGTGCGGTACAAACAGTTCTGAATAACCGTGGAGTCTGTAAATTATAATTTTGTTAGCTATACAGCAAGCTAACAAATCATTCGACAAAACTTCACAGTGAGTAAACTTATCAAATGTATTTTGATGTGAAGGGGCTTGCAATGTTTCCATAGCCATTTTTGAACATACTGGATACTCCCAGATCTCGATTGACGACTGGCCACAAAATATGAGTTTTGTGTTATCTGGAGAAATACAACAGCATTCAACTCGTTGTATTCCATCCAGACATAACTGGAGTTGTGATATTTTCTTATTCTGAAGATCCCATACATAGAAATGTGGTGTTTTATCATTTGTTTGCACACAACATAGAAAAATGGAGCTGTCTGGTGAAAATATTTGGCAAGAATAACACTGATCGTGTTTCAACTCCAAAACCAAGGAAAGAAACCTGCCATCTTTAAACAACAATATACTAGAGCCTTGGTGAACAGCAAATAGTTTACCATCCTCAGAGAACGTACACTTCTGTACGTATTTAATGTTATATAAACATATACTGAAAATCTCAGCTGGGTCTCTATCTTCATCTTTTATATTAAATGACGTCAAAGTTCCGTCAGAAAAAACAACCGCAACAGTTTCATTTGATGTAAACGTTACTTTAAGTGCAGGTACCTCTGTAGGTGAGACGACAATTAATTCAATAAATTCCCTGGGTAAATCATTCATAAACAGAATTTTCGTCTTTTCGTCTTCACCCTGAAAAATAAACCCAAGTTTTCCTCCTAGCACATACAAAAGCTTTAATCCTGATACGCTTAAAAGCTTCTTGCCAGTTTTAAGGGATAACAAACACAATGACCGGTCTTTGAGCAAATAGAGAAACCCTGCACTATAATCCCTTGTGAAAGCAGATTTTATGACATCTTCAATAGTGTAAACTGGGGTTCCGGAGTGTTGTCGACTGGAAGATACCCTATCATGGCTAGTACGTTTCCTGTTCGAGTAAACTGGGGTTCTATCTAAAATACATGGGTGTTCTCCTACGTTTTCAAACAATTGAACTACATGTTGTTGATTTGCACGAAACCATTTCCTATCTTGGGACATATCATATATCCGATCAAAATGATTGTGAAGTTCTACAGGAGCGTGTTTGAGTAAAAATGACGGATTACCTCGAAACACGTCTTCAATCAGCTGATTAATTTGTCGTACAGCAAGTAGTTTGCCTCCTGATATTATCATGCAAATGTTTACTAAGGCAATTTCAATACATGTAAACACCGCATCAACATCATTATCATCATCATCGTCGTCATCATCAGCATCATCATCATCATCATCATCAACATAATAATACTTATCAAAGTAATAATCTAAAACATCTCTTTCAAAGACATCCTCCAGTATATGTCTACCACTTTCTATATTCCAAACCTGACATTTGAATATTTCGGTATATATCTCAATTATATACTGATGAATACACGTCGGACACAGGTGGATCGGCATTTTAGATTTACGACAGGCTTCGCAAGATAATACATCAGACCACTTACTCAAGTGTTTGCCAAATTTCAACCAATAGCCTTTCAACAGTCTATCAGACCAACGAAAGTTTTCCATTTTCTGAAATACATTCTTTAGACATCCCAGTGTATGTTTCTCTCCGCTATCAGTTTTTTCAACGACAATGTATCGTCCATCTAAAATAAAAGATGCCCATTGATACGACATCGAGTTCCTTGAGAACTGAGGAAACTCTTCAACACATTTCCGCTGCACAGAGAACCACCTGTCAAGTCGTCCAAAGAACAAAAACTTGCCATCTGGAGAAAATTCTAAATGCGTAATAGAGGTCTGTTCTTTAATTTCGACAGGACCAATAACATTTTCATACAAGCATGTGTTCAACAAAGTGATATAGTTTTCATTTCCATAAGCAAACAGTGTTTTATCTGCTGAGATGGCAAAATATTTCATGGCCTTAGGAAATTCTGGAACTTCTGGATAAGGGTCCCTGCACCTTAATACGTCCACGGTAATGGATGCTCCTTTGTCTGCGATAATAACACTTGTTTGAAGAATCTTTGACGCATTATTTTGCATACAAGATTGTAAAAGACCAGGATACAATAAAAGAATATGGATTTCGCTTTCAAGAAGTGAACAGAACTCACGAAGAATTTTCTTTTTAGGATGATCAAGATCTCCATTACAATGCTGAAGACAAAGCTCTACATCTTTAACAAAATAATAAATCTCAAATTTGCTCATCTCTATTCTCTTCTGTATCAACTGGTAACTAGTTAAACAACGGTAAACAACGTCAAATGTGCCTTTGTGTCCACACAAAAAACGTACCCCAACACGCAAAACATAGTTAAACAAATCACGTTTATTGGATGGGAAAGATTTCTCACGAATGATGCAATCAGACAAAAGTTCAACAGTAATGTTCTTGAAATACTCAGCTTCACTATTGCTATCAACAAATAATTTTCGAGCCTTTTGTTTATCTGTCAACCAGGCCGGAATCAGATTATGGAGAAAAGTGAAGGTCTGATCTGACGTTCGCACCAGAACAAATTGTGAAACAGCGTCGATAACGTGTTGTTCATCAAGATCGGAATTCTCTTTATCCAGAAGGAAAGAAATAAAGGAGACAGGGAGCGGGGCAGGAGCCACCAGCACACAACCAAACAATTTCTTATACAATAGTTCTCCCACTTCATCGAAAATTCGTTTAAAATTGCGTTTAAAAAGGTCGTTAATATCGCCCGGACAAATATCGGCGAGTTGCACTACGCTCATGCTGGAGTGCAGCAAATTTCTAAGCATGTCCACAACGTAGAAAGCGTACAAAAACATGCCATTACAGATTTTGATTATGTCTTCAACCGTGCAGGATAAAACCGAGAAATCTACTTTGTTTTCTAAGTATCGTTTGATGTCCTGTTGATGTTGTTCATAGAAAATCGGGGTGTCACTATTCCCAGCACAAATTCTAATACATGGGTTGTAAGTTTTTAATCTAAACTGCACCGTGTCTTCAGGGCGACTGGTAATAAAGAACACAAGCCATTTTGGAAGCAAAAGAAAACGGTGCTTTATGAGATCAAGAAAATCCTCTCTAGACGAATACTCCGATTCATCCAAAGCATCAATAACGACTAATTCTCTTTGCTTGTGAGGACACCTACCCAATGGCTCTTGTAACAACTTCGTAAATAGCTCAATCACATTTGCCTTAGAATTTGCTAACATGCTTTGTATCCCACTATCTCCTCCTACTAATTTACTATAATAAGCATTATTATTACAGATTTCATGCGCAATTGTTCCAAGAAGGTACCTGGGGTTGTTGCGTGTTCCATCGTTGTGACGGCAAAAGTAAGCTGCCGCCAAATATCCATCATTCTTTGCACGCTGTGCTAGAACTGCCGCCATCACACTTTTACCAACCGCTGCATCGCCAAGCAGTACGTAGGCCCTCGAGTCACCTGCAGGATCTCTGAACCACTTGTCAAAATCATCTAGAAGCCACTTTCTTGTATCTGGATCATAGCGCTCCATGAAATACTTCATATCAGTTTCACAGTTGGCAAACTCTAAAAATATGAAGCAAAAACCATAAGAAAAAAGCGCCAAAGCTCAATAAAACCTAATAACACCTGTACTATAAATACAAGTCCTCTTCTCTTCTATACCTATAGTGGTATTTTATTCAAAGGTCAGAAAGTTATTGTGCCATCTTCCTTGCACTCAACAATGCTAGCAGCAATCCATCAGGCACACCTTGTTATTGAAGCCTGTAAGAAGCATGCCCGAGAGTTATATACTGGCCTGGATAGTGGATTAGAACGATACATTGAACGTATTGCTGTGCAAGTATTGTTCGTGAATATGCAGTATGCAACAGTTTCAAGCATCAACAACCGAAGGAACAACTGCAGAGTCACAGTGTTCCTGATCGACCTTGGGCTAAATTTGGTGCTGAGCTATTTCAACTAGACGGAAAGGACTACCTGCCGATGGTGGACTACTATTTTTTTTTCGAAATAGATTTACTGCCTACAACGACATCGCCTGTGGTTATTTTACGCATGAAATCCCAGATGGCCAGACATGACATTCCTGATGAACTGATAACCGACAACGGTCCACAGTTTGCCAGCCAAGAATTTGACTTATTCGCCAAGGAGTTCAGCTTCAAACACACAACAAGCTCACCCTACCATCCGCAATCCAACGGTATGGCAGAAAGAGCAGTCCAGACCGCAAAAGCTCTCCTCAAGAAGTCAAAGAAGGATGGAAAAGACCTATCTATAGCTTTGTTGGAATACAGAAACACACCCAGAGATGAAATCCTTGGAAGTCCTGTTCAACGACTGATGTCCAGAAGATCGAAAGCCTTGTTACTGATATCAGAAGAACTGCTGAAACCGAAGATCCAAGATCCAGAGAAAATGGATGCCAGACTTCAGCACTGCAACGACCAACATAACAAGAATTACAACAAAGGGACTAAACAATTAAAACTGTTAAAGGAAGGAGATGTGGCTAGAATGAAAACCAAAAATGGATACCAGTCTCAAGCAGTAGTTAGTTCAAGCAGCAGCAGAACCTCGATCCTATATTGTCCGATGTGGTGACACCACATACAGAAGAAACCGGAGAGATCTCCTGAAGGTTGAAGAACCGTATATTGATATATGAAGTACTGCCTTTTGTTACTGATCCACCAATCGATGCACTGACAACTGATGAAGAAGAGGATCCCAGAACTAAAACAAGATCTGGACGAGTAGTTAAAAGAGCAGACTATTATGCGAGCTGAGAACTAAGTACAAACTATATATAGAAAAACATTAAGAGGTAATTATAAGTAAAAAACTTTATGCAGAACTTTAACAAATTTTATATTTGTTTATGTTGACTATAGAATATTAGATGATGACTATCAGGGGTGGAAAAATTATTTTCTTCCTGCGAGCAGAGCCTAAAGATACAAAATTTCCTCCAGATTTGCATAGTGCCCATATTGAGCATGCTTTAAAACTAAAGGAACGATGCCTTGCCAGCTTGGCACAGGTCATATCCCACAATTGTTTTTATTTATAAAAAGCGGTTGTTGAACATTATTGATGTATTGTTTTCTCAAGTTATCACTAATCCAGAAAATGCTACAAATTAAAATAGAGAAATACTTACAACTAATAACTTACTTACAAGCAAGTGGAGCAAGCTTAAACCAAATTACAACTTTACAGTTTACATAGCGTAATTATGTAATACAGTTAATAAGCAGAGCTGGTAGCCTTGTATTCCTTCAAATCAGCTCATTTTATAACGATCGGCAATATCGATGGTTGTAACAAGATTCTGTTGACAACTTTGCTCTTGAAAAGTTTACTCTGTTCTCCTTTTTTTGTAATAAAATGCAATTTACTTGTTTGAAATATTTTGACAAAGCTGAAGATATAACTATAGATCTGCATCACCAAGCTCTGCGCCGTTGCGTGCAATCCACAACTCATTGTTCGCTGCTTCTTCGGACATATCTCTAACTTCACTGTTGCGCTGATTGTAGTGTAAGATAACCGAATCTGCAAAGGTCTCTACGGTCATCTTGATTTCTCCGACAACTATTGCTTCAACTGCCATCTCGCAACCAACGTATAGTTCGTCACTACTAGCTAACCAGGAATTTCTGGATCAAATCTTTGCTATCCATCATTTTCAACTTATTTTCTGGGATTCCTACTGTTGCTGAAGCTAGTCTTCGCAAGAAATCTTGTAATTTTCTTGCGAAGACTAGCTTCAGAATTGTCGGGCTATCTCTTGTTTATCAACAACTTCAGCAATTCTAAGGATTTCAGATCAGTCAGAAACTTCGTGCTTTCAACCATTTCCAAGGCATCTTTGCTGTAAACGTCTTCCCTGAAACCTTTCACAAGTTGAAATGTCAGATCAGCGAGTTTCCTTTCGGTTGCTATGACGGGGTTTCTGGTGATATTTCTGCTTCTTGTCGCCTGGCCCTCCTCGTACCGTGAACATGCTGTTCCTCGTGATCCTCTACAATCTGAGTGCCAAAAAACTGACCACTAAGAATGAAAGGTTTATTCTTGGATAATGGGAGCAGTAGCATCTGTCTTTCTTTGTGATCTGAGAGGCAGTTCATTATTTTCTCCATTCTCTCCACGTGACCAATAAACTTGTGAAAGCGCTGAAATGGGAGAAGGTTCACTTTTTGAACTTCTGGGGATAAATTGACTACCGTGTTCGTCTCGGCGTTGAAACCATCGACGAGGTACTTCCCAATACGCTGCTCTCCATGATTGCAGCCATAGCGGATGGCGACATTGTCTCGGTGCGCGATGTAGGCAAGCATCTTGAACGCAATGACCGACTGTTTGTTTTCGGGTTTGTAACCACAGGGAGGGAAACCATGCTGCCATTCCGATGCTGACCGAACTCTCCATAGATCAAGACACCATATTCTTCATAGATATCTGTCAATCCAGATAAATGGAGACAAAAGCTCTTGTTCTGAATTTTGACTTACTGATACTGCTCCGCTTGCTGGGCCCGTTTTCTCTTTCTTTGGCATCACCGTCATGTATCTCTAACTTCGTCTTCTCCAGGCAGGCAATGATGGCTGAAAGATCTGCGAGGCGTTTCCATAGGCCTTCCTCACAGAATTGGCCAAATTGGTTTCACAAAAGAATTGTGGATTCCGTATTGCTACTTTCAACCGATCACATGCTTCAACCAGCTCCTTGTAGCCTTTCCCCCAGTTGAACAATTTGAAAATAGTTTTGTTGGAAAGCCACTGGAATTCCTCGAGCTTTCGAAGACGAGTGTCAACAACGCCACAGCAATGAAGAGCGTCCCAGTCAAAGTGAAGCTTGTAATGTGCGTTGACATATTCAGGAACCCACCGGGCCAGAGAGAACCTGAAGCTTGTCTAGAGCAGGGGTGCTCATGTCCCTGTATAAAACAACAATGTTCTACGACTACCCTTATACAGACTAATTGATACAGTACATTTATCTCGACCATCCAGTTGTAAAGAAACACTCTGGAAGGGATGTCGCCGAATCAATCACGAATGTTTTTCAAGGTTATATTGCTGCCGAACAGTTTGAAGGCGGAGTGATAGTACCTGTTAGGGCTCCAGCCTGGGTTACTGGAGGCAGTTCTGTTCTACAGGGATTAGTAGTTCACACCTGTCTTTCCCTGGCCTTGCCGGTGTGAGCAAGCTATTAGCTTCCCGCGAGAATGTGGCTAGTAACTTGCAAAAGCTAGCACCACTTAAGCAAGCAGCTTTCATGAAATGCGCAACACAACAGATCTTCATACCGGCTCGGTCATCGACCGGGTTAATAAGAACCGCGCTGTTCAATCAGAGCTTTCGTTGAAAGTGAGCTTGGAGCTCATCATCATCATCGACCCCTACAAATAGCACAGTGGAACATTAGGACACTCCTGGACAGAAATAGCTGATCGACCTAAAAGACAAACTGCACTAGTCTCTGCGAAGCACGTTTCTCCCATTCTGGTCATGTCTCACGGACATGGACTTGACACATTCTTCTGGAGCGGTAAGCCTGAAAGAAGGGAGTTTGGAGTCGGATTCGCCATGAGGAAGGAGATAGTGACGAAGTTGACAGAGATGCCCAAGCCTGTGAGTGATCGTATCATGACTATGAGACTGTCCTTGACAGGAAATAGCAATGCTACGTTAGTTAGCACCAACTATGACCAACCCAGATGAGACCAAGGAAGCCTTTTACAGTCAACTAACTACCATACCACAAAACATCCCTAGGACTGACAAGCTGATACTCATGGGGGACTTCAATGCCAGGATAGGAACAGACTGGAAGAAATGGCCCAAGGTTATTGGTAAGCACAGAATAGGCAACTGTAATTCGAATGGTGAACTCCTCCTAGCTTTATGCTCCGAGTTTGAACTGACCGTGACAAACACCCTCTTTAAGCAGAAAACAGTGCATAAGGCAACATGGATGCATCCCCGCTCCAAGAACTGGCACATGATTGACTATAATTATCATCACAAGAGAACGTGAGTAGTATAGAACATGGCGGTACCAGGACACTTTTCAAAAATTGGATTTATTTTTAGAGAATCGCCATATTTTGTCGTTTGTAAGCATGTGGTGGAGCCATTATATAGTGATGTTGATGCGTAGTTGGGTCATTATGTAGTGGTATTGGCACGTGTTTGAGTGATTATATACCATAACTTAGTGAGGGTACCAGGCCACTTTTGTAAAATTGGATTTATTTTTTAGATCTGTACATTTCCCGAAATTATATTTATTTTGAGGGTACCAGCACACTTTTGTAAAATTGGATTTATTTTTTTTGGATCCATACGTTTCTCAAAATTATATTTATTTTTGAGGGTACCAGGCCACTTTTATAAAAGTCAGGTTTATTCTAAAGTATATATATTTTCTCGTGTGTGGGTATATGGTAGGATTACTATGTAGTGGTGTTGGCACGCAGTTAGGTGGTTACGCACTACAACTTGGTTATGTTTGGTGAGGATTGTTGCAGTTCAGTCAGATGGATCTTGATATTAGTTCAAATATATTGTTTTGATACGTGTCGTTTTACGAGTCGTCTCGAAATGTGTTTCTTTTAAATCGTCTCGAAATGTATCGTTTTACAAGTCGTCTCGAAATGTGTCGTTTTTAAATGTGCTATAAAGTGTGTTGATAAATTAGTTAAATTATGAATTTTTCTTTTTATTGAATCTAATTTTAGACTATTTTGTAATGTCCATATGCGTAGCTACTAATACCATCTTCAAGGATGTATCTTTTATCATCGAAACAACTTAGTGATATTTTGTTTATCTCATAACTACCCAATTGATGGTTGCTACTTCTTATGGTTTTCATTTTGTGGGATATTTGTTTATTATTTACTAAAACACCTTATAGCTATCATGTCTTATGTTCTTTCTCACAACGCTCTTCTTAACACCTTTAGCAGTCTTTCCACCTTTTCCGTCTTCTTTTAGGTAGCTATACATCTTAGATCTTAGACCTACGAACTCGATGATGGGGACTCCTGATGTTTCGTCTTTCATTTTACCAATAACTTTCTTGTTTGTGGTATCGAAGTATGGGGATGACTTATCATATCCACTAAAGTCAAACATGTTTTTGTCAGCGTAGATGTCTTTATGTCGTCCGTCTCAATTTCATATGTTAAACTGTCTGTGTCGGTGAACAGTAACTTGGAACTATATTTCTTTTTGATATAGTTGTAGTGAAAGTCGTACATTAGTAGTTTTGATAGATCGAGAATACACATACCTACATATGCTGGCTTGTTTAGAGTTAACGTTTCTTTGATCCTATGTACAGCTACTAAGTTGTCGTTAAATATCTTACTGCTTACAAAGGTAGGCTTAGAGGCGAGCTTCTTCAGTTTATCTTCACTTGTCACCAGTTCAACGTAAACGCGTTTTCGAAGATTTTCCATGGTCTTCCCGAAGACACTATTATTCATCAGTTTGAAGAAATCCTTTTCAAAGTCGTTCTTAGCGTTTGTTCTTTTGACTGTGTTGAAGTCAATATAGTCTTTCAACCATGGAGACTGATTAAACTGTAACACTCTATATACTTTACTTACCTTCATTCCTAAGGACTTATACAGCTGCAAGTTCCTATAGTGCACTACGTATCTCTTCTTATTGCTAAGACTTGGTATCAACTTGCTTACCTCTCCTGTGGATATATTGAATTTGTCTTTTATTGTTCTACAATAGTCAGACAGTTTATCAACCTCTACTTTAGTCCTCTCTGGTGCCAGTGGATAGTCGTTGTGTAAGTCGTGTAACTCCTTTGGGTACTCCAGATCAACCTCTAATAGTAGTCCTTTGCTTGAGTCATCCTTATATTTGTCAAGATTGAACTTCTTGATCCACTTGAATCCTCCAGTTGGTAGGTACTGATTCATAGCCCAACCATATAGGTTATTAGCGTCTAGATATACTATGTATTTCGATGGCTTGCTACTATCGTAGTCCTTCATATATTTGTTATTAGCCTTACCATATCTATGTGTAATACAAGAGACACCACCCCGCATTCCTTTCTCAATAAACTGAAACATATCGATATCAGTCATCAACTCTAGTTTTACGTTAGTCATCTTTAGTGCGGCATCCCATGATAGTCCTGGTGATGTGAAGTAATGACAAGGATCTAGTTGATAGTACTGCTTGCACGTCTTTCTGAAGTTCTCAAACACGTCAGACAATAGTAACACATCAGTCTTGAGGTACACATCATGGTACTCACCCGTATTATTCAAATCGAACGTCTTCCACACTTCTTGTGCGTGTTCATAATCAGCGTCTGATATATGTTCATCGTTTAGTGCACTGTAGAAGCTTTCCTTTGAGGGTAGCTTTATGTCTTCGAACTTATCAAAACTATCCATATAGTCATATGGGTACACACCCTTTCTCGATACTAGTTTTAGTTCCTTGTCAGTGAATACCTCTGATGTGTTTTTTAAACACTCTTTAGGAAGGTTGTTAACCAAGCTGTCTAGACTAGAACCCATGAATTGGAAACTGTCGATGAATACGAGACTTTTTCCTAACATGAAAGCCATATATTTCTCCATGTTGTTTGGTATCACATTGATGTTCTGCCCAAGTCCTCCAATATTTTGCATTATGAAGTGACTATCATATCCTCTCAAGTTGTGGAACACCACTGGTATTTTGTTGGTTAGTCTATGGTTTCTATTACATAATTGATGTGCAGAGCCTCTATACTTACCAGTTACATGACAATGATCTCTAACTCTTATGTCTCCACTTTTGTATGTTTCGTCGCAAATGTGACATTTAGTTGCTTCCTTGAAGTTAACCTTGTCAGCGGAAGTCATGATCATGTCTTTGCTAAAGTGTTCCTTTTTAACGTTGTCACAATACTTAACCTCTTCAAGCATCTTTTCCATAAACTTTTTAACTGCGTTCTCACCACGGAACGTCTCAACAGGTTTACTGTACTTGTTATCATAGCAGCAGACTACCTTATAACCATACCCACAGTCCGTGTGTTGTTGATACTTACTAGTATACGACTTGTCTGACGATGGTGTCACTGTACTTATCTTCTCTAAGATCGCCTCAAAGTCTGCGTATATGACGAACGGAACATCTAATTGTTTGTGGAAATTTTTGTATTTCAATATATTGTTTCCTTTTTCTGGCATCTTGATTGCCTGCTTTCCATTAACCACTATACAATTTTCTTTATGGTTATTTAGTATAGCTTCTGTGCTAAAGCACTGTAGACAGTATCTACAAAAGTTTTTCTTATGCTCGTGCTTAGTCTGATTGTACATAAATCTGTTGAAATCCTTGATGTACACATAGTGTTGTTTATTGTCTTTTGTTATTAGTAATAGATCCATATGGTCTTCGTTACTTTCTTTGGATACATGTATTGGGAACGGCTGCTTGTTTTCATACCCAAACACATTGATGTTTATATTATTTTTGATTTCTATTTTGTTATACTGTTTAACTGATACTGGGAAGTCGATCCCCTCATAGTCTACAGTGTTAATGTTTCTCTTATGTTTTGACACTCTTTGTGGTTGCTCACGTACTGGGTTCTTGTGTAGTATATGGCACCACATAAAACACTTATTATCGTCGTTCCTTATGTTAATCAAACCCTTTAACGCATTCCTCAGTTCTGTTGGTAGCTCAACATAACTGGATCCTTTTAGAGGTTCATATACTACCACATTCACATAGTGGTCGTCTATGTTGTCTATAACCCATCCAGACCCCTCCGATATCCACACAGCGATTCGGTTTAGTATCTCTTCACTAGACTGTTTTACAGACCTATATATATCACTAGTACTAGATACCATCTTAGTATTACAGTTGAAGTATGCTACTTTATGTGTAGTTCTGTCATCATCCAGTTGTTTCTCTAAAGTCACTTTTAGTGTCTCAATGTATTTCAAACCTCTTAGTCTATCCAACTTTTTTGTCAGTGTTAGGCTCACAGCGACCCTTGACCTATTTAGTTGTTGTAGTGGATCCTTATTATTGGTTACCTCAACACTATACGATCTAGTATACCCTCTTAGAGCTGCCCGTATCTGTACCACTGTAGGGAACTGACTAGGTTTCTCTAGGAGTGCTCTCTGTTTCTCTATGAAGAGCTTGAGTTTTGCTAGTTTTTGTCGCCTTGCTGTAGAGTTTCTCTCCTGTAATACTATGTGTGCTCGTGTTCTTCTGACCCTGTTTATGTGGTCTATCACACCCTGTCTTGATGCTCTTCTTAATAGATCTATCCAACTGTATCCAAGTATTTTGGCTTCACCCAAATATTTAGTAGACAGCTCTTTAAAAATGTGCATCTATATCATACCGCATGTTTTATTGCGTAGAAAAACGAGTCGTTTTTATTATAACGAGGATAACACCTCCAAATTTTTCAAATGTTTTTTACTCTTTAAATGTGCCCACTTAGAGCTAATGTGATATGAACCGTCACATGTTTTGCATATCCGTCACATGTTTATGTGGTCTATCACCCACTCTTTGGTTAATACTCTGTTAGCCTCTGAAGCTTCTTCTTTAGTTTGATAAATTCTATGTCTTGCCATTATATAATACCGTATGTTTTATTACGTTGAGAAACGAGTCGTTTTTGTTATAATGAGGATAACACCCTAAAATTTCTCAAATGTTTTTTAAACCCCGTCGTTTCAACGGGGTTTAAAAATATACACCCAAGTACAGTCTATATATCAGAACCAGGAGTATATGCTCTGATATTCTCATCAAAACTAGAGTCAGCCAAGAGGTTTCACAGAAAAGAAGTCGCTAAGGCACTAGGGTATAAAAAACGCGAAGTGGACTACCAGTGTACACGTTGACAACATATATAAGGTCAAACGAGAGGTGTTTGAAGGGGGTCGGAATCAGACCCCCCTTTAAACTCACAATAACATGCGGTCTACATATAAGAACCAGTGGTGTGTCAGTCAAGTTCTAAGAGTATGTGTTCACAGAAGTACCACCAATTAGGAGCTCGTTTTGACCAAGGCCCCAAAATGGGACCTTGGTCAAAAGTGTGGTTTGGTAAATAAGTGAGCCAGGTGTGTACAGACTAATATTTTCATCTAAATTAGAGTCTGCTGAGAAGTTTAAAACATAGGTATTCACAGAAGTCCTACCATCTATTAGAAAGACAGGTCAGTACACACAATATAGCCAGTTGTCAGTAATGAATGAGACATATATGAGAGACTCTAGAGTTCTGCGCGAGTACTGCAATAGGAGATTCAAGAGTGAAACCACACTATCTAATCATCTTACGGATCATCTTAAATCATCTTAAGGTGGCTCCCTACCCTTTAAATCATAGGGGTCTGGTATCTAATCTCGCGACGTGCGTGATTCGTGTATAAAATTACGAACGCGAGAAAGTTGCGTGTAACGTCCACGCAAAAAGTAAACAGATTATATTAAGCATTCAAAAATGGCTACATTTCCAAGTTTATTTCGCTTTATAAAAACAAATTTTCGCGGTCTCATTTATTTTAAAAAAATTACTAAAATAAACAATGGGTTAAAAGTAAATTATGACATGAGTTCGTTTGTGAGACAACTCTCAAACTGCGAATCCTACCGGCGGAAAGAACCATCGGTCAGCGATGGCGAAAACTCGGCATCAAAAACACCACATTTTCTGGGATTTGTGGCTTGTTTATTCGGAGTTTTTCAGGGAAATAAGCTTAACGCGGCTGGAGACGATGGAGTGGTACATAAGCATCCAGGTAGCTACACTCGATACAAGAAGCTAAAGCTGACATGATACAAAAAGCTAAAGCTCGACAAGCGCCATACTCTACTTCAAACATTTGTTGGTAATCTTTATCATCCAAAGGATAGTAATAGTCCTCTAACTCAGGGTATGGATAAAAAAACTTGCTGCTAGTGGTCTTTCGTACGACGATCTGTTGACTTTGTACAAGATTGAAGAAATTTGGAGAACCAGGAGTTATCGCTGTCTTGCCATTGTGATTGTGCTAACAAGCAGCCAATATGAAAGCCGAGCACGAGTCACGAAGAGCAAAAAGATACTAGGAAATATCGTTCAATATCTTAAATCAAACTACATAATTCATGAAGAAAAGACAGACAAGCCTCTTCTTTTGTCTTTACCATAAAGCGTGGAATACGCGTGTTTTCCAAAATGCGCCTGCAATTTTATGCACGCGCATGACAAACCATTGATCTTGTGGGGTCTCCAAAGTATTCTGGCCGCGTAGCCTTCCCATATGTTAATTGCAACGGCATTCGCCAAAACGCCTGGTAACATATCCTAAAATTTGGCAGAGCAATAGAGTAATGCACGAAGGTTTTGTTCAAGAAATTTAAGAAAATTCTGTAGAACCAAAATAAAGAAAACAGCGATTTTTTATACAGCGAGAACCTCTCTACAGAATTTTTTTATTTTTCACATGGAGTTTCAAAATCATAAATAATCTAACATTAGCGCAAAAAATTTGGGGGTCACCAGGCTTATTGCCGAAATATAAGTCAAAATGGTATATAAATGTGATATTTTTGAAAAGTGTAGAAGCCCACGGTTGCCATGGTAACACATTATGCTTTTGTTACTCTTTTGTGCCATGTTTAGTTATAATCATATTAGTATAAAATAATGTCAATGGGTGCTTCCATCAAACCTGCTTGCATATATAAGGCTATTTGTAGGCGCAGCTGAAAAGCCCTCGAACTGTAGGGAGCCACCTTAAATTGTCTCATAGATAGAGTACTACGCGTAGTATCTTGTTTATAAATCATCTTATAGATCATCTTAAATTATCTCATAGATAGAGTACTACGCGTAGTATCTTGTTTATAAATCATCTTATAGATCATCTTAAATTATCTCATAGATAGAGTACTACGCGTAGTATCTTGTTTATAAATCATCTTATAGATCATCTTAAATTGTCTCATAGATAGAGTACTACGCGTAGTATCTTGTTTATAAATCATCTTATAGATCATCTTAAATTGTCTCATAGATAGAGTACTACGCGTAGTATCTTGTTTATAAATCATCTTATAGATCATCTTACAGACCATCTCACAGTTATCTCATAGTTATCTTACAGTTATCTCGCAGATTATCTCATAGATAGAGTACTACACGTAGTATCTTTGATGATTATATAGTGTGGTTTCACTCTTGAATCTCCTATTGCAGTACTCGCGCAGAACTCTAGAGTCTCTCATATATGTCTCATATTACTGACAACTGGCTATATTGTGTGTACTGACCTGTCTTTCTAATAGATGGTAGGACTTCTGTGAATACCTATGTTTTAAACTTCTCAGCAGACTCTAATTTAGATGAAAATATTAGTCTGTACACACCTGGCTCACTTATTTACCAAACCACACTTTTGACCAAGGTCCCATTTTGGGGCCTTGGTCAAAACGAGCTCCTAATTGGTGGTACTTCTGTGAACACCTACTCTTAGAACTTGACTGACACACCACTGGTTCTTATATGTAGACCGCATGTTATTGTGAGTTTAAAGGGGGGTCTGATTCCGACCCCCCTTCAAACACCTCTCGTTTGACCTTATATATGTTGTCAACGTGTACACTGGTAGTCCACTTCGCGTTTTTATACCCTAGTGCCTTAGCGACTTCTTTTCTGTGAAACCTCTTGGCTGACTCTAGTTTTGATGAGAATATCAGAGCATATACTCCTGGTTCTGATATATAGACTGTACTTGGGTGTATATTTTTAAACCCCGTTGAAACGACGGGGTTTAAAAAACATTTGGGAAATTTTAGGGTGTTATCCTCATTATAACAAAAACGACTCGTTTCTCAACGTAATAAAACATACGGTATTATATAATGGCAAGACATAGAATTTATCAAACTAAAGAAGAAGCTTCAGAGGCTAACAGAGTATTAACCAAAGAGTGGGTGATAGACCACATAAACATGTGACGGATATGCAAAACATGTGACGGTTCATATCACATTAGCTCTAAGTGGGCACATTTAAAGAGTAAAAAACATTTGAAAAATTTGGAGGTGTTATCCTCGTTATAATAAAAACGACTCGTTTTTCTACGCAATAAAACATGCGGTATGATATAGATGCACATTTTTAAAGAGCTGTCTACTAAATATTTGGGTGAAGCCAAAATACTTGGATACAGTTGGATAGATCTATTAAGAAGAGCATCAAGACAGGGTGTGATAGACCACATAAACAGGGTCAGAAGAACACGAGCACACATAGTATTACAGGAAAGAAACTCTACAGCAAGGCGACAAAAACTAGCAAAACTCAAGCTCTTCATAAAGAAACAGAGAGCACTCCTAGAGAAACCTAGTCAGTTCCCTACAGTGGTACAGATACGGGCAGCTCTAAGAGGGTATACTAGATCGTATAGTGTTGAGGTAACCAATAATAAGGATCCACTACAACAACTAAATAGGTCAAGGGTCGCTGTGAGCCTAACACTGACAAAAGAGTTGGATAGACTAAGAGGTTTGAAATACATTGAGACACTAAAAGTGACTTTAGAGAAACAACTGGATGATGACAGAACTACACATAAAGTAGCATACTTCAACTGTAATACTAAGATGGTATCTAGTACTAGTGATATATATAGGTCTGTAAAACAGTCTAGTGAAGAGATACTAAACCGAATCGCTGTGTGGATATCGGAGGGGTCTGGATGGGTTATAGACAACATAGACGACCACTATGTGAATGTGGTAGTATATGAACCTCTAAAAGGATCCAGTTATGTTGAGCTACCAACAGAACTGAGGAATGCGTTAAAGGGTTTGATTAACATAAGGAACGACGATAATAAGTGTTTTATGTGGTGCCATATACTACACAAGAACCCAGTACGTGAGCAACCACAAAGAGTGTCAAAACATAAGAGAAACATTAACACTGTAGACTATGAGGGGATCGACTTCCCAGTATCAGTTAAACAGTATAACAAAATAGAAATCAAAAATAATATAAACATCAATGTGTTTGGGTATGAAAACAAGCAGCCGTTCCCAATACATGTATCCAAAGAAAGTAACGAAGACCATATGGATCTATTACTAATAACAAAAACAATAAACAACACTATGTGTACATCAAGGATTTCAACAGATTTATGTACAATCAGACTAAGCACGAGCATAAGAAAAACTTTTGTAGATACTGTCTACAGTGCTTTAGCACAGATTAAGCTATACTAAATAACCATAAAGAAAATTGTATAGTGGTTAATGGAAAGCAGGCAATCAAGATGCCAGAAAAAGGAAACAATATATTGAAATACAAAAATTTCCACAAACAAATAGATGTTCCGTTCGTCATATACGCAGACTTTGAGGCGATCTTAGAGAAGATAAGTACAGTGACACCATCGTCAGACAAGTCGTATACTAGTAAGTATCAACAACACACGGACTGTGGGTATGGTTATAAGGTAGTCTGCTGCTATGATAACAAGTACAGTAAACCTGTTGAGACGTTCCGTGGTGAGAACGCAGTTAAAAAGTTTATGGAAAAGATGCTTGAAGAGGTTAAGTATTGTGACAACGTTAAAAAGGAACACTTTAGCAAAGACATGATCATGACTTCCGCTGACAAGGTTAACTTCAAGGAAGCAACTAAATGTCACATTTGCGACGAAACATACAAAAGTGGAGACATAAGAGTTAGAGATCATTGTCATGTAACTGGTAAGTATAGAGGCTCTGCACATCAATTATGTAATAGAAACCATAGACTAACCAACAAAATACCAGTGGTGTTCCACAACTTGAGAGGATATGATAGTCACTTCATAATGCAAAATATTGGAGGACTTGGGCAGAACATCAATGTGATACCAAACAACATGGAGAAATATATGGCTTTCATGTTAGGAAAAAGTCTCGTATTCATCGACAGTTTCCAATTCATGGGTTCTAGTCTAGACAGCTTGGTTAACAACCTTCCTAAAGAGTGTTTAAAAAACACATCAGAGGTATTCACTGACAAGGAACTAAAACTAGTATCGAGAAAGGGTGTGTACCCATATGACTATATGGATAGTTTTGATAAGTTCGAAGACATAAAGCTACCCTCAAAGGAAAGCTTCTACAGTGCACTAAACGATGAACATATATCAGACGCTGATTATGAACACGCACAAGAAGTGTGGAAGACGTTCGATTTGAATAATATGGGTGAGTACCATGATGTGTACCTCAAGACTGATGTGTTACTATTGTCTGACGTGTTTGAGAACTTCAGAAAGACGTGCAAGCAGTACTATCAACTAGATCCTTGTCATTACTTCACATCACCAGGACTATCATGGGATGCCGCACTAAAGATGACTAACGTAAAACTAGAGTTGATGACTGATATCGATATGTTTCAGTTTATTGAGAAAGGAATGCGGGGTGGTGTCTCTTGTATTACACATAGATATGGTAAGGCTAATAACAAATATATGAAGGACTACGATAGTAGCAAGCCATCGAAATACATAGTATATCTAGACGCTAATAACCTATATGGTTGGGCTATGAATCAGTACCTACCAACTGGAGGATTCAAGTGGATCAAGAAGTTCAACCTTGACAAATATAAGGATGACTCAAGCAAAGGACTACTATTAGAGGTTGATCTGGAGTACCCAAAGGAGTTACACGACTTACACAACGACTATCCACTGGCACCAGAGAGGACTAAAGTAGAGGTTGATAAACTGTCTGACTATTGTAGAACAATAAAAGACAAATTCAATATATCCACAGGAGAGGTAAGCAAGTTTGATACCAAGTCTTAGCAATAAGAAGAGATACGTAGTGCACTATAGGAACTTGCAGCTGTATAAGTCCTTAGGAATGAAGGTAAGTAAAGTATATAGAGTGTTACAGTTTAATCAGTCTCCATGGTTGAAAGACTATATTGACTTCAACACAGTCAAAAGAACAAACGCTAAGAACGACTTTGAAAAGGATTTCTTCAAACTGATGAATAATAGTGTCTTCGGGAAGACCATGGAAAATCTTCGAAAACGCGTTTACGTTGAACTGGTGACAAGTGAAGATAAACTGAAGAAGCTCGCCTCTAAGCCTACCTTTGTAAGCAGTAAGATATTTAACGACAACTTAGTAGCTGTACATAGGATCAAAGAAACGTTAACTCTAAACAAGCCAGCATATGTAGGTATGTGTATTCTCGATCTATCAAAACTACTAATGTACGACTTTCACTACAACTATATCAAAAAGAAATATAGTTCCAAGTTACTGTTCACCGACACAGACAGTTTAACATATGAAATTGAGACGGACGACATAAAGACATCTACGCTGACAAAAACATGTTTGACTTTAGTGGATATGATAAGTCATCCCCATACTTCGATACCACAAACAAGAAAGTTATTGGTAAAATGAAAGACGAAACATCAGGAGTCCCCATCATCGAGTTCGTAGGTCTAAGATCTAAGATGTATAGCTACCTAAAAGAAGACGGAAAAGGTGGAAAGACTGCTAAAGGTGTTAAGAAGAGCGTTGTGAGAAAGAACATAAGACATGATAGCTATAAGGATGTTTTAGTAAATAATAAACAAATATCCCACAAAATGAAAACCATAAGAAGTAGCAACCATCAATTGGGTAGTTATGAGATAAACAAAATATCACTAAGTTGTTTCGATGATAAAAGATACATCCTTGAAGATGGTATTAGTAGCTACGCATATGGACATTACAAAATAGTCTAAAATTAGATTCAATAAAAAGAAAAATTCATAATTTAACTAATTTATCAACACACTTTATAGCACATTTAAAAACGACACATTTCGAGACGACTTGTAAAACGATACATTTCGAGACGATTTAAAAGAAACACATTTCGAGACGACTCGTAAAACGACACGTATCGAAACAATATATTTGAACTAATATCAAGATCCATCTGACTGAACTGCAACAATCCTCACCAAACATAACCAAGTTGTAGTGCGTAACCACCTACAATAACTGCGTGCCAACACCACTACATAGTAATCCTACCATATACCCACACACGAGAAAATATATATACTTTAGAATAAACCTGACTTTTATAAAAGTGGCCTGGTACCCTCAAAAATAAATATAATTTTGAGAAACGTATGGATCCAAAAAAAATAAATCCAATTTTACAAAAGTGTGCTGGTACCCTCAAAATAAATATAATTTCGGGAAATGTACAGATCTAAAAAATAAATCCAATTTTACAAAAGTGGCCTGGTACCCTCACTAAGTTATGGTATATAATCACTCAAACACGTGCCAATACCACTACATAATGACCCAACTACGCATCAACATCACTATATAATGGCTCCACCACATGCTTACAAACGACAAAATATGGCGATTCTCTAAAAATAAATCCAATTTTTGAAAAGTGTCCTGGTACCGCCATGTAACGTGACAAGATGGATTTCCGCAACACCTGGGTCATGCGTGGAGCCAACTGTTGCACTGACCACCAGCTTCTTAGATCCAAGATCTCCTTCAAGACTCGCCAGAAGCACAAGAGACAAGGGTCTGCAAAGCCTGCCAAGCTAGACAGAAAGAAACTGACTACAATCAGCCATAGAGAACACCTAGAACAGTAAATGGACAAGATGGGAACTAGCATGGGAACTAACAGAAGATTCTACACTAAACCAGGAGTGGTCTCTGTTTCGGCAGATAGTTTACAACACCGCTAAAGATGCTATCGGAAAGCCTGAACGGAAACACCAAGACTGGTTCGACCCAAATGACCCTTATCTCCAGAGTCTATTGCAGAGAAGAAACCTCGCACACCAGAGAGTTTTACAAACCAGGACCACAAGATCCACAATGGCAGCCTACAAAGACACGTGTAGACTTCTTCAGAAACATACCAGAAGTCTCAAGATGAAATGGTGGGAGAAGAAGGCTGAGGAGTTGCAACGGGCAGCAGACAGAAATTACATCAAGTCCTTTTATAGCGGTCTTAAAGAAATGTGGGGACCCCAGAAGAAAGGCACCACCCATTTGAAATCCTAAGATGGAAGAGAGAGAGAGAAAGAGAAAACTTTATTTAAACTCGGAATCCCAAATCAATTTCACAATTGCTTTTCATGAGAGCCGACAGTCATAATATTACAATTTAAATGTTAATCAAATTTACATAAGTTAATGAATAAAATATATACAAGTGTACTAAGTAATATACAATTAATAATAATATTCAGTTAATCCATAATTAGAGCTATACTCTATATAGGTAGATGGACAGAGCCCTTTGAGCATTTACTCAATGTTCCTGGCGAGATTGAGACTGGGGCGCTTGATAACATTCAGCAACGAGAAGAACTGGCCATATTGGATGAAACACCAAGTCGGAACTGGTAGAGGCAATAAACCATCTATCTGATGATAAAGCTCCCGGCCGTGACGGAATCCCCGCAGAGATCTGGGAGTATGGAGGAACAGAGCTTATCAGCAGGTTACACAGCCTGATTGTTAGAGCCTGGACGGAGGACGAGGTACCACAGGAATGGAAAGATGTTGTTACCATCTTTAAGAAAGGGGACCGAACAGAATGTGGAAACTACAGAGGAATTTCACTTCTGTCGATTGAAGGGAAAGCCCAGAGACACAGTGTGGTTTTCGAGCAAATAGGAGCACAACGGACTGTCTCAGGCAACTGCAGGAAAAGTGTATAGAACAGGACAAAGCACTGTACATCGTGTTTGTGGACTTCACAAAGGCCTTCGACACTATTGGCAGGAGTGGACTATGGCAACTACTCAGGAAGTATGGATGTCCAGAAAAGTTTACCAAGATGATTGAGGCACTGCGCACAGGAATGATGGCACGAGTCAACTGCTGCACTGAGGAAATCTCAGAATTTGCCGTTACAAATGGTGTAAAGCAGGGATGCGACTTGGCACCGACTCTCTTCTCTATCTTCCTATCTGCCATGCTTGATGAAGCTATATATTCGTGATCTTCAGGATGGAATATACTACATTCAATCCAGACAGGAGCAGAGCTCTTCAACGTCTCCCACTTCCGAGCCAAGACTAAGACCACTAGGATACTTGCGAGGGAACTTTTGTTCGCCGATGACAGCGAACTCGTGGCTCACACAATGGAGGGCATCCAGAAAATCGTTGATGCCTTCTCATCTGCGTCAAGTATTATTATTAGAGTCTGACTCTAATAGTGCCGAAATAATTTTTAACCTCATGAAAGAAAACAAGGAATTTTCGGAAAGTGTCAAAACTTTAAAACTCGAAATTGAGAATTACAAGAGAATAAATGAACACGAGGGAAATTCTGTCTTATCGCTTTCAAGCGTGATTTGCAGTCCGGCTTCAGAACAATTAAAAGACTGAAAACGAGTATGGCAAAGAACAAAGGCAATATTCCATGCATGGGTATGGCTAACGATGTCCAGTGGCGTAACCAGGATCTTGACTTGGGGGGGGGGGGGGGGGGGGCGAAAACGCCAATTTTGGATTTCTAGGGTCTCTGAAACACCATTTCCGCATTCTGAGGCGAATTTTTAAAAGTAATCTGAAGGCCATAGATCGCAAAATTTTGTTATTACTAAATCAGAACAATACACGTCAAGATATCTTGAGATTCATTGATAAACAACTCTAAATCGAAACATTTCATAGAATCATAGACCTTTTTAATAAGTACAGAATATTTTAATCAGTTAATTTTTCCATAAAGGAAATTTTGTTTCTCTTGTTTTGGGTGACTCCTGACGCAAAGTCATAGAGAGTAAGATGGACAAACATGCAGACAAAGATTGAAAGATACAAAATATCCCCTCTGTTCTTCATAGTGATGGATATGTTCAATAATGCTGTAATGATCACGCATCACATTTGGTAATTAAAATCAAGCTCTTCCAATAAATCAGCTTCCGCAGACATCAGCATAAGACTTTCAAGCCTTGAAGGAGCAGGAGCTTCCGCATTTTACATAATTGCATAACACATGTGTCAGTCATATGGCGCTAGAACATTGATACTTTGTTACGTTTAGCCGCTGACCAACACATTTTGAATTTTTTGACATATGTCGTCGTTGACAGCCAGCCGGATGCCCTTGCCTTAAATTTCCATCTATGTCAAAACGCACTCGAATTATCAGATACCTGCGAGTTGCTCATCGATATGTTTTCGCAATTTGATAATTGGATTTGACTCATGCTCAGAACACCCCCTCAAATTTCTCCCCGGATTTAGACTTTTCACAAGAACGGTCTTGGGTCCATTGGGGGGGGGGGGGGGGGGGGGCGGTCGCCCCCCTCGCCCCCCTTGGCTACGCCACTGACGATGTCGAGATAAGAGAAAGTGATTGCTTATCACTCAAAAACAATCATCGTCATCTGGATATTCAAATACAGAGGCCTTTGAAGATCAATCTTTGAAAAACATTGATATTGTAATATCGATAAGTAAGCAAAACATCACGATAATTAGACGGCCGACACCCATTACACACACCAGTCCTAAATTCACTGATGTGCCAGCTAGAGGTATATAAGAAGATGCATCGTAGAAAGTACGAACATGACCAAATTCCATGGTCAGAGCCGAAGCGAACCTGTACCGCCGAGCCTTTGAATTTAAACGAGTTTGAAAAGAATGCGATACCTGTTCATGAAAATCGTTATGAAACGCTGTTAGACGAGGCAGCTTATGGCCAATCTATACCTGGAAATGAATTAGAAGATGAACGCTTCAACTCTTCGCCTCAAGATCATACTGAATTACATGATAAGACCAACAGGGTTTTATTGATCGGTGACTCGATGATTAAACATATTCATCAAGGAAAAATAGGAAGGACATATCGAGGTAAAGCTACTTGCCATTCAAAAGGTGGAGCGACCGTGAAAGATATAAACAATTTGGTTAAAGAAAAACGTTGTTCCGGATATGATGCCATACTATTTCACGTTGGCACGAATGATCTAGTGAAAGACGACGTTGAAATCGTTGTTAATAACCTGGAAAGTCTTATCCAAGATGTAAAACCACATATAAACAAAATTGCAATTTCTGGTGTTATTAAAAGAAGTGACGGTGGAGTATCCGAAGATGTAATATCCAGCTTTAACATATGCACAAAATAATTGTGTGCGAAGTTAAATGTCGACTACATAGTGAATGATAACATCCATTGGTCACACTTAAATGGTTCAAAATTACATTTGAATCAAGTTGGAGACAAAGTACTTCGTAAAAATATCTGCACTTATCTACGATCAATAAGACGTGGTTCGTTTTTTTCCCAAGAGATTTACGAATCATATACCGTTTCGAGCAGCCCGACAAGAGGAAGTGAACAGCTGGAGGAATTATCTCAAATATGTACACGAAATGACAATGAACTAAATGCAGGAAGTGGGGTAGAAATTGGACTTGTTGGTAAGATAGATAGTATTAGTATTAACGATGGTCTTATAGATTTGACGGAACTCTTTAAATGGCACCTCACCCACTAATTAAGTCTTGGAGGGACTTAGAAACGATATACGTCAAACCACGGTTAATGGAAGGGAGACTGGTTAGGCTAGCGGTACCACGTGACTAATTATGTGACTGTCCGGCGTTTATTTGTATCACGTGACGAGGAGAGTGCATAGGAGTTCGAAAGCTTTATTTGCGGTCTGGTGAAATCACTCTTCGATTGGTATAGTTTGAGAAGTTGTTTTAACGTTTTCTTGTGAGATTTATATTTTAATATGTAATCGGAGATTATGCCTGGCTCAAACTGCGCGTTTTACGGATGTTCGTCCAGTAGAAAGCAGAAACTTTCGCTATTTAAGATCGCGGTAGTTGGCGCAAGTGATGGTGAGCACACTAAAGCATTGAAGAGAACAGCTCGAGAAACATGGCTTCGCTTGATCCTGAGAACAAGAGAAATGACACCAGAGCTGAAGGAGCAGATTGAATCGAAACACGATCCATCTTTGTGAGCGTCATTTTCAGCCGGATTGCTTTGTCATTCGTAAGTGTTCTTAATATTAATATTCGCGTTCAAATCATGCTTATTAATATTCAATTATTCAAAGCGCGTCATGGTATAATAAACCAGAATAAACAGATTGTAATAAATTATTTTGTTAACTTATAGACCCCAAAAGGAAAGTGTTAACATGTGGAAGCATTCCAACAGAGAATTTACCTACAAGGAGCCATGAAACGGCTGCTAGTGCGAAACAAAAACGACGAACTCTGTCAAGAACCGATTCAGTGATTCCTCCTTCGCCTCCGCAACAATGTAAAACACCCAGCTTCGAAAGTGTTCTAGAGCAGGTTAACGGCGGAAATTTAGATCCCTGGAAGATAGACACATCTTGCGAAAGCGAAATTAAGTTCGAATTATTTGATACTTCACATTGTCTTCCAAAATATACTGTTGTAGTGAATTGTGCCCTCGAGTTCACTGTTTTGGTGTATAATTGGCCCCTGGCAGAAGACCATTTCGTGTACCAAGAAAGAAAACGTTCAATTAGGTACCACTATATACGCGAACTGCTGGATTTAATCGTGTGTACTTGCTTGTGTACTGGCTTACCAGACAATGACAATGATGTGAGATCTGTAGCTGTTGACCCTACATCTCAATGTTCAACACCAGGGACAATTCTACGCCATTCTATCCCAAAAGTGTTGACAACAGATGATTCTCATTTTGAAGTATCAGTGATGTTTCGGTCTGTCAATTGTGAACTGATCAAGTCCACTGTGCCCGAGAATCAGCAGTGCAAGCCATGTTCAACTGCATTAGTTGAAGTCAGGAAGTCGAAGAGAAGAAAATCCAGGTCATCAGCAGTACCAGCCAAAAGCAAGGCCTCACTCGGTGTCTGTGGGCCTGAAAAGTTGCGAGCTACTTTAACGGCAACTCGACTTCAATGCAATGAGTTAGAAGAAAAGCTTCAAAACCTTGAAAAGAAAATCCAAGAAGATGGTATGGTTGTAAGCCAATCCATGGAAAAGGATATTCTAAAAATCATGGGAGGTCAAAACCTTGATGCCACTCCCCATATGAAGTTTTTCTGGGAGCAGCAAATGAAGCTGCTTCAGTCAAGCAAGATGGGAAGGAGATACCACCCTCAAATAATCAGGTTTGCATTATCATTGCATGCCAAGTCTCCTTCAGCTTACAGGGAACTGAGAGAGAGTGGTGCACTGATTTTACCGAGTGAAACGGGTGCTAAGGGACTATAAGAATTACTTTAAGCCCAAAGCTGGTGTAAATAAAGAAAATGTTGAAAGTTTGAGGGACAAAACTTCGTCATTTTCCAATGTGCAACGATATGTTGCACTGGTAATGGATGAAATGAAGATCCAGTCCAACTTAGTTTTTGATAAGTTCTCTGGTGAACTTATTGGTTTCATCGATCTTGGAGATCCCATGACGAACTATGCAAATCTCAAAGAAGAAGACACCATTGCCTCCCATGCTTTGGCTTTCCTGGTACGAGGGTTGTGTACCGACCTGAAGCATATCATTGCATACTTCTTCACTGGAAACATAACCTCGTTTCAGTTGATGCCCATTTTTTGGAAAATTGTTTCTGTTTTGGAGATTTCCCTCAATTTATGGGTGTGTGCTGCTGTTAATGATGGGGCATCTCCAAATAGAAAATTTTTCCGTCTGCATTCCACCCTGGCTGCAGACCCCAAGTGTGATGTTGTGTACAAGACACCCAATGTTTTTTCAACTTCACGTGCCATTTACTTCTTCGCCGATTCACCACATCTGGTGAAAACAGCCCGCAACTGCCTCTACAATTCTGGCTCTGGCTCATGCAGTCGCTACATGTGGAATGATGGAAATTATCTGTTATTCCGTCATATTGCAAATATTTTCTACAGTGACCAAGAATTTGCTTTGCACTCCTTACCTAAGCTTACTATGGATCACATCGTCCCTAACATCCTATAGTAAGATGAAAGTCAAGTTGGCAACTCAAGTTCTCAGCAAGTCAGTTGAAATTTCGTTACGAGAGAGTGGTAATGACAAGGTTCTTGGCACCGCCACATTTTGCAAAATGATGAATGATTTTTTTTGATTGCACAAACGTGAGGTCCAAAACCGAGCATGCCAGGAAAAGAAATGATTTCATCAAGCCATATACCTCCTGTGATGATGAGCGGTTTGCCTGGATGAAGAATGTTTTCTTAGAGTACCTAAAAAACTGGAGGAAAAGTACCTTATCTCGTCCTGGAAAGTACACAGCTGATGAAAGAGGAAAGATGTTCATCTCAATGCAAACCTACGAGGGCCTCACGATTTCTGTGTATTCCCACATAGAAGCTATACAGTTTCTCTTGAAAGAAGGATTTGATTACGTGTTGAGTGAACGCTTCATGCAAGATGTGGTGGAGGACTATTTCGGCCACCAACGAGCCAAAGGTGGAAGAGCAGACAATCCAACAGCTCAGCAGTTTGGCTATAATGACCTCACCATTGCTGTGCAAAGAGACATTGCACCGGTTATTCGGGGGAATGTTGGAGGTCGTTACAAAGTAACAAAATGGCACCGCATCAGCAATGAACCGGTAAAGAAACGGGCGAAGAAAAAATGACTTTGTACATTGTGGCTTTTACATTGTGGTAATTCAGTATTACTATTTTTTATCATCAATTAATTAAAATTAAGTACCTTTAAAAAGAGACAAGTTTGGGAGTAGCAGTGACTATGGGTTCTACAAAATTTGACCCATGCAGTCATGTGTTTTCAAAATAGTTCAGGTTTGTCCTGGTTACCCATGTTCCTCTTCTGCTGCTGAACTTGTCTATGTAGCTAAGTAGTTAATCAAATAATAAATATACACAGTATTTGTGAGCAAGTTATATCAATAGATCATTTAACTATGTACAACTACCAGAATGCTTTGCAGGTATCTACTACCTAATTTACCGCTGACAAAGCATTTTGGTAGTTGTAGATAAATGAGTAGCAAATTTGATTTACTATACATGGGCCCACTGTCTTGACATTTTTGCAGATCAAACCCATTTGACATTGCTGTCTTAAACAAAGGCAGACTGACAGAGCATTAAAACCTTTATCAATATTCATTAGTGCTTGCTTGCAGATTTTAGTATACCGGTAACTTGTATCAATAATTTTTGAAATACTGTTCTGCATTTCTCATGCAACTTGTTGCAGGAACAGTTGCAATCATTGCAAATGTGCAATGATATCACACAATGGTCAATAATTGTGAGACAAGTTGCTGCAGTGTTACACACAAGGACCCGGCCAATTACCAAATTGTATTACAATATTTCCATTTGGCTGCAACCCTTAACTTGTGCCATATTAATTGAAATTGAAACCATTGCAAGTTTCATGAAATATGTTGTCACCTTTAAGTTTGTAAATTATTTACAATTATAAGGTTGAAACTCTCCTAAAAATTTCTGTACAGATTCACTCAATTAATTGGTTTTGATGTAAATAGCATTGTTATTCTTTACTTTGTGGTGAATATTTATAAACACTGATTTATTTGTGGATAATTACTTGTCATGTTAAAGTTCATCTCATCTATTGTTAATACTTAATGCCTTATTAATGTGTAAATGTAATGCTAGCCTGTGCCTCAAATCTCACTGCATAGTACACAGTATGTATTAGGGGACGATTACACAGAAAAAATTCAGCCTGGGCTGGGCTCAGATTTCAACCTTGCTGGCCCAGTCTGAGTGTACAAAAAAGATGGAGAATGAAAAACATGAAGTGCAGAAATCAGGCTACAAATGGCTACAAACATGGCATAACACAAAATATAATTAAATGTGCATTTAAATAGCCATATTTATTACTTATTAATATTTAAGTCAGCAAAGCACTTTGTGTATTTTACACTCCATGTTTTTCATACAGACCACAGTTGCCGTGCTGATTTTCTCCATGTAATGATTGGCCCAAAACTACAGTAATACGTATATTTATATATTGACATTGTTGTGAAGATAATACTCAAAATAAGAGGGCAACTACAGTAAACCATGTGTGCAGTCTGATAATTCATTTGGTAGTTTTTGAATAGGACATAAATCACATAATATTACAGACATAAATAAGTAACAAAAGAGTTGCTGTTTACAAGAATCAATTTGCAGTCGAACCTTCTTTCAAGTCCTTCCTCAGTGCCTTTTTCTTTGTCTGTTTTTCTTTAATACGATACTTTGTGATATAGTCTCTAGCATAGGAGAAAGATCTAACTCTTAAATAAAGTTTGACAACATTTTCCAAGCATAGCTTTGGAGTTGAAGTTGAAGGGTCAATGCCAGATGACATTACAATGTTTTCCCACAATGACTTTACAACGGGAGAATCGAGTACAGAATTACAAATACATTCAGTAGGAATATTTCTCACTGTTAGCTTACTCTTGTTGACTTCCTCTCTAAAAGATAGTTCGGTTATTTCTAAAATTCTAACCAAGTCATCGCATGGTGAGATAAGACCTCCTCTTGTTCGAGCAGATATGAAGTTACTCGGCGATTCAGTTGATTTCATAGCCTGTAACAAAGCTTGAATTTCTCCACTGCATTTACCTTTCTTCTTCTTATTTGTCTGGTGAAGTTTGCTGACAATATATCCAGCAATGTATGAAAGTGGACCATGTTCGGTTGGATTGAGCTGTGGCGAAGAGACAGACATTGTTGATGGTTCATTCGACGTACTTCGATGGGCAGTATTGTAGAATCCAACCAAAAAATCGGGAAGTTGGATCATTACTAGGTTTGCTACCTTGTAGTCTTCACAGTTTAGCAATTCGCAGGACTGTGGAATTAAACCATAAAAAGATTCAAGCAACTTATCTTGGTTTTTCTTCCGATAAAATGTGTTGTAGAGTGGAAGCAAAGCATCAAACAAAGCAACGGTGGAAGTAACAGTGGCCAAAGCTGAATTCGTAGAAGCCCCGTAAAGGTTTTCCTCTATAATACTAGTTTTAATTGACTCGACAAAAGAGTCTACCGTGTCTTTGTCAAGGGCAACAGTTTCGCTAAGTTCGATTTCAGCATGCTTCGAATTGGTGTGTCTTGTTAAGCCGCCCTTTGACTTGCAAACTTTTCCGCATTTCTCGCATTGAAAGGACTTCTCGCCTTCAATTTCTATTATGGCATCATTAAATACATTGTCTACCTCATTTGTTTCGGTTTCGGCCACAGCAACACTAATATTCAAGTTGTATGGATCACCGTTCGGTTCGCCACTTATATTTTCACCCGAGTCGTCCACCCCTTCGACTTCGGTTTCGTCTTCGTATTCGATATCTTCGCCTTGAATTGATATTAGCTGCTCCCCAGCTTGCTCATCGTTAAATTCCTCATCCATATCTTTCAAAATCCGTCGTGAAACTGCTCTAAATGCTCTAATATTTCGCGATAAAAAGCTACTCCTTATATTACACCACGGTTAATTATTAACCTTTGAAATTAACATGATGCACGCACCTCGTCACGTGACTTTTTTGTCCTTTGATCCCCGACATCATTCGCCGCCCTCTTTGATGTTTGCCGGCTAGCCTAACCAGTCTCCCTTGGTCAAACCACACCATTACACACCCTGAAAACATTGAAGGGATTTAGAGTTGTTTATCCCAATATTGCCTCACTACCAAAGCATCTTGATGAATTGAAATTGCTTTTTGAAGGAGGAAAACCAGTTGATGTAATTAGTATCAACGAGACTAGGTTGGATAATATGATAAATGATTCAGAAATGAACATTCCAGGCTATGATTTATTTAGAAAAGACAGATCCAGAAACGGCGGTGGTGTGGCCCTGTACGTACGAAATGTTTTTAACACTATTAATAAAACACATATTGCAAATGATGATTTGGAGGCGGTGTGTGTTGAAATTTTGAAACCGAAAGCAAAGCCAATTTTAGTTGCAACGGTTTACCGACCACCGAATTCAGGGTCGGACTACATGAATAACCTTGAGTGTTTTTTACATGAGTTAGATAATGAAAACAAAGAAATCATATTTACAGGAGACTTGGCTCTCTCCAACAGAGCAATTTATTAATAATGTAACTACATATTGTTTTCAACCTCATAATTTTACAACCAACTAGAATAACTGATCACACAGCTACTTTAATTGATAATATCTATTTTAATTCACTTGAGCATGATTGTATCAGTGGAAACCTAGTGAGTGATATTTCAGATCACCTTCCGAATTTCCTTATATTTAATAAATTTACATTTAAGTCTACACACCATGATGTATATCATAGAGATTACTCTAAATTTAATCAAGAGCAATTTGTGGAAGAGGTGAGATTAGTCAACTGGGGGGAGGTTTTACATGATACAGAGGATGTTAATCACATTTTTGATTCTTTCTATACTAAAATTTCTGAAACTGTTGAAAAACATGTTCCTTTGCGAAAACTCTCAAAAAAACAAGCAGGTTTATCTGTTAAACCCTGGGTTACTAAGGGGTTATTGGTTTCTATTGCCAAAAAGAATAAATTTTATAAATCTTATCTAAAAAATAGAAATGATTATTATTTTTCAAAGTTTAAAATTTATAGAAACAAGCTGAAGCATTTACTTAATATTAGTAAGAGATCTTATTATAATAACTATTTTAAAAACAGCATGGGTAATATAAAAAACATTTGGAAGGGCATTAAACAACTTGTAACTCTTAAGAAATCATCAACATTCTATCCATCAATGATTGAAATTAATAATAAAAAATTAATCAATCCAAAAGAAATAGCAAATGCATTTAATAATTACTTTTCTAATATTGGATCCAGCATCGCCAATAATATACCTATTGTAAATACTATATTTCAGGAGTATTTAAATAGACCTGCTACTCAGAGTTTTCAACTCTTTCCAACTACGACTTTCGAAATTGAAGAAGAGATAGGTAATTTTAATAATTCAAAGGCTACTGGTCCTTTTAGCATTCCAACTAAATTATTAAAAATGCTAAAATCCATATTATCAGCACCACTTGCTTTTCTTTATAATTGTTCATTTTCATCTGGTGTTGTACCTAACAATTTGAAATTGGCTCGTATTATTCCAGTATATAAGAAAGGTCCTAAGATTTATGTCTCCAATTATCGCCCTATCTCTTTATTGTCTATTTTCAATAAAATACTTGAAAAAATAATGTATAAGAGATTAATAAATTTCCTTGAAAAAAACGAAGCAATATTCCATGGACAATTTGGTTTTCGGTCAAATCATTCCACTAGCCACGCTCTACTTCTTATTACTGATAAAATTCAAAAGGCTATTGAAAATAAGACCTTTGCTTGTGGTATTTTTTTAGATTTACAAAAGGCATTTGACACTGTTGACCATAGCATTTTATTAAAAAAAGCTTGAGTATTATGGTATTAGAGGATTACCATTGCAATGGTTTTCTTCATACTTAAAAAATAGAAAACAATTTGTATCAATTGGCAATGATGCGTCCAATCAAAAACCTATAACATGTGGTGTTCCACAGGGCTCAGTCCTGGGACCACTACTGTTTTTAATATATATAAATGACTTCAGTAATTCGGCTACTAGTTTGGATTTTCATTTATTTGCAGATGATTCTAACTTATTTTATTCTCATAAAAATCTTCAAGTTCTAGAAAGAAATGTAAATGAACAGTTATCCAAAGTTCATGAATGGCTATGTGCCAACAAATTATCTTTGAATATAGAGAAGTCAAACTTTGTTCTTTTTCATCCAGTACAAAAAAAAGCCTAATTATATTCTTAATCTGAAAATCCATCACCAGCAAATTACTGAAAAAACAGAGTATAAATTATTTAGGCATTTGTATAGACTGTAATTTAAACTGGAAAAACCATATTCTTGAACTTTCAAAAAAGATTTCCAGAGGAATTGGTATTCTATTAAAACTTCGTCATTTTGTTTCTACTCAAATCTTATTACAAATTTATTATACAATTATTTATTCTTTTTTAACATATTCAGTTTTAGCTTGGGGTAATAGTTATGTCACAAACATAAAGTCTCTAATAATTTTACAAAAGAGAGCAGTACGTGTAATAACGTTCTCTGATTATCGGGCACATGCTTCTCCATTATTCAAAACACTTAATTTACTAAAATTTCCTGATATTGTTAAACTATATACTGGCACTTTCATGTTACAGTATAGCAAAGACCTACTGCCAGTTGACTTTAATCACTTTTTCACTGAGATAAAAAATGTACACCAGCATAATACACGGTTGGCATCAGACAAATTTACCTATACAATACCTTTACCCCGTACTAATTATGGAATATTTAACATAAAATTTTTCGGACCAAAAATTTGGAACCCATTGGAAGATTCACTAAAGTCACTGAATACCAAAAATTTTAAAAAGAAATTAAAAAGTCAATTAATTCATCAGTATGAATGATGATATTAAAGTAGCTCTGTGATCATCATGTCCAAGATTCATATATAATGATTTCTAATTTTGTTGTGTTTATTTTTTTTGACTCATGTCTTGTGTTATAAATATATGTTTGTTATGTTATACTAGGAAATAATTTAATTCTGTCTGCTGTAAATTTACTCTGATATTTAATTTCTTTACAAGCCATCTGACTAGATTAGCCTCAAATGGTTATTTCAGATGGCTACACTCTTAAGTTTATATAATTAATATATTTACTAATGACTGTATAATTTTCTTGAGTGAAATAAACTATGTCTATGTCTATGTCTAGACTTAAATTGTGATCTCTTGTCAGATGTCCATCAGGCTCATAGTATACGCACAAATTAACTGAGGGCTCTTGAATATTCGTCAGCTTGAGCAGGTGATCACTGATCCTACCAGAATAACGTGTAATAGTGAAACCTTGATTGATATTCTAGCTATAAATAGACTCTAGATAAATTGTTAAATTGCGGAGTGCTGCACGTTGGGATAAGTGATCACAGTCTTGATTTTGGATGTTTTAAGATTGTAGTTCCAAAAGATAACCCAAAACTGGTGGAAACCAGATGTTTTAAAAGATACAATGAAGATCTCTTCAGACGAGATCTCTTCAGTGCTTTAAACATGCATGACTGGGGACAATTGGATGACCTGAATAACCTTTGGGAGTCATTTAAATGCATTTTTACCCTAATTTCTGAAATGCACGCTCCCCTAATGACACGGAGAGTAAGGAGTGAAACACTCCATGGGTATCACCGGCTTTAATGCGAGAAATGAAGTATCGTGATTATTAAAAAGAGGAGGGCTGTGGCTTCCAAATGCGATACCCAATTTACTACATTTAAACGACAAAGAACTCGTACAAATAATCTAATAAGATCAGAAAAAAGGAATTTTTGCATGGAGACAATATAGATGGTAATAGGAATAATCCTAAGGAAATGTGGAAGAACATAAATCTAATTCTCGGACGACGTGGTCGCTGCTCTAAAACAACTTCAATATCCTCACATTAAAGTTAACAATAATATATATAAAAGAGAGGAAGAAATCTAAACATTTACTTCAGCAAAATAGGTGAAAACGTTCTTCTAACCTTGATACTACTGATGGAACTTTCGTTGAATATATAACACCACTTCAGAGCAATTTTAATTTTTCATTAATTACAGATGATTTGATAGAAAGAGCTATAAATGAACTAAAACCTAGTAAGTCTGCTGGTCTTGATAAAATTCCTGCTAGGCTTTTAAAGGATTCTTCAATTGTTGTAGTTCCGTTTTTGAGGGACATTTTTAATTTATCTTTAGATCAGGGAATTTTTCCTGATGATTGGACACATGCTCGTATCTCTCCTATATTGAAATCGGGGGATACTGAAGACTGCAGCAACTATCGACCAATTTCGGTTTTATCAATTGTTTCTAAAGTTTTTGAGAAACTTTGTATGACAGTTGTATGACTATTTTCCTGAAAATGGTATTCTTTCACGTTACCAATCTTTATTTCGTAAAGGACATTCTACCCTTACATCATTGAAAACGACTGATTCCTGGTTAGTAAATATGGATCGTGCACTCATCAATGGTGTCATGTTTCTTGATCTAAAGAAAGCCTTTGACACTGTTGACCACAACATATTGATTAAGAAACTAGAATTATATGGGATAAGAGGAACTGAGCTATTATGGTTCACATCTTATTTAAATGAACGTACTCAAGTGTGTAAATTGGGAAAACCCTTTCCTCTAGGAAGTATATAAAACAGAGTACCACAGGGGTCAAATCTGGGTCCTCTATTGTTTATCGCCTATATATATGATGATACTAACGTCACTGTAACTGGTACTGTACCTCTATAATTCAGGACATTAAAGCCAAGTTAAATGGAGAATTAAACAACTTGCATTGTTAGCTTTTAGCTAACAAATTAACATTGAATGCCAGTAAATCAGAATACATACGAATTGGAAACCCATGTATTCATCAATAATCAGATTATTGATCGTGTAAATAATACGAAAACTTTTGGGGTTTTTATCGATGAAAATATTACATGGAAAACGCATATTAATCATGTATGCAAAAAAGTGTCTAAGAAGCATATGTGTTTTACGACGAGCAAAGAGAATGATTATTAACGCAAGTCTGGAAAGATTGTTTAATGCTTTAGTTCTGCCTCATTTTGATTATTGTTCTCTTGTTTGGGACAATTGTTCGGCCGAATTAAAAACACAACTGCAACGATTACAGAATAAGGCTGCTCGGGTAATAACCGGTGACAGTTATTACTCATCAGCAACAGACACTTTATCTAAAGTGGGATAGGAAACGCTTCAGTGTAGAAGGGATGAACAACTCTTCTCCTTAAGTCAATAAAAATATTGGTGGAGATTCAAATCTCAGCGACTTTTTCAGCTTATCTAATCGGGACTGTTACGATTTGAGGAGTAACAACACTCTAATGCTCCCCAAGCACTAACACTAATGCGATGAAACGAACTTTCGGGTATCGAAAACAATTATCTATAAGAAAGTCATACTGTAATTTATTGTACATAATTTTTAAGATTACTTGTCATATATCTAATTTTAGATTCTCATTTACTATTTAGTTAGTTTTTAACATTTTTTACATTCTTCTCTGTAAATAAAACACGGCTCCGTGAAAAACATACCTATGTGAACTGACGTGGTCACCGTGTATAAAGATAGTTAAATAAATAAATAAATAAATAAATAAATAAAAAATAAGACAGAAGTCCTACACCGACCAAGCTCCTCAATTCCAACATCTGACATTAACATCTGACCCATCAGTCAAAGTAGATGGCAAAGACCTACTATGTGTGCAAGAGTTCTGTTCACCTATCTTGGAAGTATAGTCTCCACGGATGGCCGACTAACTGCTGAACTACAGAAACGGATGGCAAAGGCTAGCTCTGCTTTTGGAAGGTTACGGAATCGACTATGGAACAACCACCATGTGTCAACCAGGATCAAGTATAAAATCTATAGTGCAATCGTTCTGTCTACTTTACTATACGGTGCTGAAACATGAACATTGTACAGGAGCCAAGTAAAAAAGCTCCATGCCTTCATGATGAGACACCTACGAGCGACCATGAAAATTTCATGGCAAGACAAAGTCACCAACATCGAGGTACTACAGCGTGCTGGACTACCCTCCATGGAGGACCTGCTCATCAGAAAGAACTTACAGTGGACAGGCCATATACTCCGGATGGATTCGGATCGAGTTTGACTCAACAGAGAATTGCATGAAAACAGTCTTTGTCGCTATGCGACCGACAGCATTATTATCAATCTGCTGATTGGGTACAACCGTGATCAACAGGACTATCTGCTTTGTCCGATGCTCTTACTTCGGTAAAGTGATGGGCTTTTTTATGTGCTCTTTTAAGTTTTGAAGCAACAACTCTTTCCGTAACATCAACGCATAGTAACAGATTAGTTCCCAGGCCACTTAGTTCCATAGTAGAATATTTTGTTTTTTGCTATAGCGACGTTGACTATTTCAAACTTGTATTGATAAATTTTGTGAAAACGTTCTCTGAAATTCCCCAATTTCAAAATGTGCTGCACATTAGAGAAAACAAATAATTTTGCTTTCGGTATGAAGAGGCCGGCCCGGAACTAATGTGTTACTATGCTGACAAAATAACTTCATGATTCATGCTCTTTGTTCCAAGTAATTTCAATGGATACTTTTGAAGATATACAGGACTTTTGGATTTGACAGAATGTTGTTTGACTGAAATAACGTCTCATCTACCTCATTAGCATATCATAAAAAGAGAAATATCTTGGAAACGAATAACTGTTTTAACTGTTTTTTCGTCCTCTGTTTAAAAAACTAAAAACTGAAAGTGCTGTATATGCACTTTAATTCCCCCTGTATGATTTCTGCAGTACTCGCTGTGTGCCATAGTAACATATGCTTCGCCGCTGTCATCCTGAGTAAACACGAAGCTGTTCTTCATCAGGTTTCTTTATCCTTTTCGTCCTCTTCGACACCAATACATTGTTATGTGAAAGCACACATTTCTAAGCAAACTAATGGGTTTCCAAAAATTTAATACACCGCTATTTCTCAGCTTCGTCAGGTCTTCGGTTTCCAAAGCAGGTTTCATGTGTCTCACTTTTTCATTTCCTTGTTTCTTCAACGATATTATCTTAGCGTTTAGGATGTCGTTTGACACCTTATACGCAGGGTTGGTAGAGATATTTAAACCTCTATTGTACGGTGGATAGTTTAGATATCTTTCCAAGTCATGTTTTAGTCGGACTAAAGTGGACTTACTTTAATCTTCGCCTTCCTTATTTTTCACTTCAGCATAAAACAAACGAAGATTTTTGTCTAAGGTCTCTGACGACGCCCCACCACGTCCCGCCCCTACCTGCAGGCACCACGACCATGTCGCCCGTCACGACACCACCACCATCTCCCATACACACTTGGCGAAAATCGATCACCCCCGCCGCGCGTCCTTGATCAAGTCTCTGCAAAGTTAGTCCACGTCTAGGCGTATTGGGAGCGCGCTTGCCTCACAACAGGGACATCTCTCGCACGAGACTGGGGTGCAGAAAGATGTATCCTCGAGTATGACTCTGAGACTAGCCGCGCTACCACATCTCTCTGGATAGATCTCCAACAACCTTGCCTCCACGTTTGGGGAGAGTGGTAGACCGTCAACGTATATATCTCGTATATAGTGGTCCCTCACTCTCTCCCCGTCGTAGTCGGGGTCGCAGTCACTATCATAGTCGCTCGTACCCTCCTCCTGCGTCGATTGCTGGGCTCCTTGATCCTATAGTGGCCATGAGCTAGAGTGTTCACCGCACCTGGTAAGATGTGCTTCTTGTCGTCGTTGCTGCTCAAGGCGATATTGTGGACCTCCTATTCATGTGTAGATCTCATGCTATCTGCTCCTTAAAGTGTTCATGATCCTCCTCTCCTCCGTTCCCTCAAACAGACACCTCTTGTAGTCGTAGTCGAACGTGATCACCCTCCCCACCACGCACGTTTTGACTCCCTTGCACTTCTTACTCTCCTCCTTGAGAGTCTTACAGGCGTACAACTTTGCCCTCAGACCGACAAACTCTAGCACCTGTTCCCCTATGTTCTTATCCTTCGTCTTCTCCAAGACCGTCTTGTTGAGTCCGACTGGGATACACGTACCCTTTCGCATACCCTGACGTGTCAAACCTCTCATAAACGTCGCCAGAGATGTCCCTATAAAAGTCGTCGGTCTCGCTCTCGTACATGAGACTGTCTGTGTCAGTGAAGAGGAGCTTCGCCTTGTCTCCGTACCTTGACTACTTGATGTAGTTGTAGTGGAACTCATACATCACAGTCTTGCTCAAGTCTATAGGATACTTATCCCCAGGTAGATCGGCTTGTTGATCCGACGCAAGCGACATTCCAAACATAGCAAAGTTACTTATATGTTCTAAGGATTTATGGTGAAGGAAAATTTCGAGTGTTGGAATATATACATTTTAAGACCAAACCGGGACCAGTTGCGAAAAATGCAACTTCAAGGTCTTCCGGCTGGAATTGAACCCGCGACCCTGCGATGCTAGTGCAGTGCTCTGACCACTGAGCTACGGAGGCCGTTGCCGAGAGACTAGTAACGAGTTCTGAATATATTGGTGGTAATGCTGGGATAAGATTCTGGGTATATTACAAGTAATAAGATTCTGGGTATATTACATAATAAGGTGGACGAAGCTGTAAATAAAGATTGGCTTAGCAAGAACGGGGCACTGCGGTTCAAGGCTTAAAGAAGGGACAGATCAGATCTATAGTACTGTATGATCGAGTGGTCGGCCAAAATAAACTAATCATTGAAGTTCGGCTTTCTGAATTCATGTCAAGAATAAGAAACATCAGAGCTGTCTGAAATAGTCCGTAGCAGCCGTTGTGACAATTTCTTCGTGTGTATATTCAGGTTTTGCGCGTACATACTGTAGTTTGTCAGATAACACTTTGATAGCTACAGTATGTCCGCCCTGATTTTTTATGGTCAACTGTCTTTGTGAACCACTATATATTGTATAAACAAATTTGTGTTCTGCATTTGAAATCATAATGTTGTTGTTGTTGTTGTTTCGTTGATTATAAAAAACAATCAAAACGCTTAATATAATTTTTATGAACCGCTTGACGCGCCTCTCACAGTCAAGTGCTCTGGGAACGAGAATGGCGTACATTCATAACTCGATGCAACCTCGTACTCATGGTCTTTTTCTCCACAACTCGATGAACTCCATTTCTTAAAATATGACCCTTAAAGAGCGAGTGGCAACCGTGAGGCATTGCACGCTCGGTCGGCCATTTTTCGAAGCACGAAATTCCCTTGGTGAACTCATCCGTAAATATCTTGTCAATCCTGAAAGAACACATACTGTACCTTAGAAAGTAATTATTTCTGCATTTTTCACAAAACTCAACGTTTTCTTGACTTTCGTTTCTAATTATGTAAGCCTTGACTGACGCGAAGCGTGGAAGACCAAGTGACGAGGTCAAACAAAAAAATTAGGTTGTGAGTGGACGTATTTGGATTGTGGATGAATGAGAAAGCCTCTTTAGGGTTTTCTGAGAAGACTCGGGGAATTTCCGGAGTGTTTACCACGTCAAGTTGACAACGAAGCAATTCAAAATACTCTTCGTAATCATACGGAAAGATAAACACAAACGCGCAATGCACGACGGTTGACACTCACTCTTTAAATATGATAAGTAGTCAATACTAATGTAACCTTAAGAGCAAAGCTAAATAAAACATTTACCGTATACATTTACATTTTTATTGACCTTAATTATACCTTTATTGCGCAAAACAACAAATTGCAAACAACAAAAATAACTAACTTACCATAACTTATGGAGCTAAAAGACTGCTGGGAATATTCTTGTTGACGTTTTATTTCTTTAACATCAGATTGGAGTGTTTCATTAATTGTTTCCGCATTGGAAACTCGCGTTTCCACATTGGAAACTCGCTTATGTAATTCCTCCAAACACAATTCAGATTTTGTCAGCGCAGTCGCCATTTCCTTCCTCCTTTCGTCCTCTTCCTCTTTCGCAAAAGCAAGTTTGGACACATCATTCTTCAACAAGTTAACATGTTCTTGTACCAATTTCACCAGATCAGGATCGACTGTAGCATTCATACATAATTGAACACCTAACGATAAAAATAATAATATAACCAAAAATATATGTCAAAACCGCTGAGCACTATTACCTATCCTGCGAAGGGAGACCAGAAGTACAATATTAAATAAATAAATATTATATAAATATTAAATAAATAAATATTATATAAATAATAAATAAAGAAATTATATCAGTGTAGACAGTAACTACATTTAAATGCTGGTTGATATATAATAATAGTAAAATAACAGAATTATAGCAGAAACATAACAAACTACAGTAGTGTCAGACCTCAAGGTAATGTCCGAATAATACTACTCGCGCTATATTTGACGCTACAAAAATGTCGATAAAAATGTCAACGTATTTTTCTCTCCAATATTTCCCCCTCCCGGATTCCCGGGGATCCGTTTCATCACCATACTCCAATGGAGATATTCGTCTAATAGATTGTCGGTAGATTCGGTCGCCTTCTTTGACGTCGACAACACGTGCCAGGATAAATGCCTTCGATCTTTCCGAGTTTCCAATGGCGTCTGGCTACATCAGGATCGATCACTAATACCACATCTCCTTTCTTGATGTTCGCCTGTTGATCGTACCACTTCGAACGAGAACCAAGGCTGGTGAGGTACTCTCGCATCCATCTTTTCCAGGTTTGGCGAATGAATTGTTGAATTCGTCTCCACCTCTTTCTAGGGTCAAAAGGCACATGATCTACGCTTGCTGGCACCAGCTCACCTCTCATTTGCCCAATTAAGAAATGATTTGGTGTTAACACCGGTTCGTCGTTTGAATCTCCACTCACTTGCGTCAACGGTCTAGAGTTTATCAAACTTTCGACGCCAGTGAAAACGGTCTGTAGCTCTTCATCGTTTACATCAGCATTTCCCATGACTGACTTAATCATCCGCTCGAAAATTACAAAGTGTGGCGATGCAGGAGGATTCCAATGCCATTCCATTCCTTTATTAGAGGTAAGCGACTCTACTTGGTTGTGGTCGATTTGGTCAACCAATTTACGAAGCACGTTCTCTGCACCTACAAAATTAGTTCCGTTGTCGAGCAACCATTCGTGTCAAGGCTTTCAGGAACTCATCAGTCTCCATGCAACGACCAGGCCATCTCCAAATGACAACAATGGGTTTGAAGACACAGGAATAAACATAAACACCGTTTTTCACGCGTCTTTCCACGTCCTTGTATTGTGACGTAGGGGCCCGCGAAATCGACGGCGCAATTGGTGAATGGCTTCATTGTAACTTCAAGTCGTAGCTTCGGTAAAGGAGCCATTTGCTGTGAAGCGGCTTTTCCTCTCTCTGGCATGAACCACCAGATATCTTTCTCGAAGATGATTCAACGTAAGGTTAACTCCCGTCTCATGTACTTCGCTTTCGTGATGATGCTTCACTATCAGTTGGGTGACTGGGTGTCTTTCTTAAGATGATTGGGTACTTCACGTTGTCTGTCAATTCGTCTGAATACCGAAGTCTGGTGTTGGAGCGTAGAAGTTGATTTTCCATATTGGTGTTGGATTCAAAATACTACTTCCCTTGGGCAACGTTTTGGAATCTTTTAAAGCTTTGATCTCTTGTGGATATGCTTCCACTTTCACCGAATTCACCGAACTGCTGATCCACCTCCAGTTTCCAACTGTTATGGACGAATCTCTGCACCCAGGCTCTCACTCGTGCCAACGATAAACCGAATTCGAAATTGTTCGTTAGAGGGTTTCTGTACCACTTCAGTGAAAATCGAGTCTAGTCGCCATTTCATTTCATTCTCTTTCTCTTGACAAATAGCAAAACTTGTTGGCTTCTCTCGGTGCTCGGGTTTCATCTCATTGAAGGCCTCCCCTGCTGGACTTGCACATTTCTCTGTTGGCCAATGTTCTCTTGATTCTTTCAAGAATTTCGGTCCATTCCACCAACAGTCGTTGCCACCTAACTCTGATACTGTTAGACCTCGCGTTCCATGGTCAGCTGGGTTGCAATCTGTCGGGACATATCTCCACTATGCTGGGCTCGGTGACCGAGTTGGTGAAATCCACCAAGAGTGGATGTGCTACAAAGGGCTTATAGGTCCGACTTTGTCCACGAATCCAGAATCCAGTCGTCACGCTATCTATCCAGAATGTCGTATCGTGCATGGCCATTGCGTTGCAAACTAACTTCGTTAGGCGCAGACTAATCAGAGCACCCATTAATTCGAGTCGTGGTATGCTCATGGTCTTTAGAGGTGCCAATCTGGTCTTCGCAGCAATCAATCGGTAGCTTACGGAACCGTCTTCGTATTCGTATCTGGGGAGCCACATAGTCGGCGTGTTCTTGCTTGATTGTCTTGGACCTCAATACGTCATACTCGACAGCTATCGTCATATTTCGACAAGATTCGCTAGGTATTCGAGAAGTGATCGCGTTAGATCCTGCGTAATCTGCTTTATTAACAACAGACTATTTTAATACCACGACATGAGAAGGAAAGCGATCTATCGCTCTATTAAAGGTAAGCGTATTACATATTTTTATCTATATTTTATCTGTCTTTGGTGATCATTTTACTTTCCTATTTGATGTTCGTTCAAAAGTATCATAAACTGTGCGGGTATACACTAGAACCAGCGAAGTTTGTCGAAAACAACTATTTATGGTGTTAATAATTTGGTAGTGTCTGTATACCATAAGCGGAAAACCAAGATACACAGTACAATTTATTGAATGGATTGTTTATATATTATTTCTCATAGAACACAGATTTATTAACACCATACATGTATTTACATTCGTCATGATTGATTTCATATCAAGTTACAAGTATAATGTCTGTTTTATTTCTGATTACTTGTTTAATATCTTAATATTCTTAATAGATCTGACGCATCTGGAAATTGTTTATATAGCTCTGTGTCCTTAGCAATGGTAGGAAATAATTCTCTTGTTGAAATTCTGAGGATTATGGTATCCATTGATCTTTTTTTAAATTCCAATTTTTATTATAATCATCTGTCATTTAATTCCATCTATGCAAAGCAAAAGGAGTTTCACATACCTTCTCCTTACAATACAATTATATGTATTGTATTGTATTGTATTGTGTTGTGTCGTGTCGTGTCGTGTCGTGTTGTGTTGTGTTGTATTGTATTGTATTGTATTGTATTGTATTGTATTGTATTGTATAAAGGAGAACTGAAGGTATATGTACGAGTGTAAACAAACTTTTTCCTTTGTCCATTTTGTTCGAAAGTTTAGATTTTGGTACATCTGGAGAGGAATTGGAAGCCATTTCCAATTCTGAGGATAAAAAATGGGCTAGCTTTCTTTCTATTCTCGTTCTCTCTTCTGTATCAAATAGAAATATTACTTTGTTCTATCCTGTCTGTGGAGAACGTTTAAGTTATTATTTAATCAACAAGTCAATCCTAGTGTTCCTTTAACAACTGCATCTGATGATCTACACTGTACATACACTGTATATTGTTTTAGTTGAAGGTAATGTCATTGCTGGTGAAGTATTTAAACCAAACCATTTTGTGCCAATTGTCATTGGGGTTTCTCGGGGAAAAGGACGCTATCACAAATAGCTTCCAAACAAACTCCAAAGTGGAGTTGTACTAATGATAGTTATAGCCAGAAGGGCGTTCGGGTGTCACTGAATGCCCTACAATGAAAAGTGGTCACCCAAAATTTGGGGAAGAAATAAATTATTCTCAATGATTTGCCTAATATATATATATATATATATAAATATATTTGAAAAGAAATAGCTTTAATTTTCAATATTATCATACATGTGACATTTTGACCAATTTGACAGTGTACCTAGTTGAGTGAAAATGTCCTTGTTGAATGAAGAAGCAATTAAGCATTGCCGGCACAAACTTGCAAAGCTAAAAATCTTGAATGGATCTGATGCGATCTTTAGTATGTTACACAGATGGTGACATGAAGTAAACTTCTAATTAATTATTCACTGCACAGATTATGAATTTCTTCTCTAAAAGATGTAAATTCTGTTGAATTACAAATTTAATTGTAAGGAGGAAATATATATAACTAATTTACTGCTTCATTATTATATGAGATAATATAAGCATATTTGTACCAAAATATGTATTTAAAATGATGATATACCCCATTTAAATTATATTTTGCTCAAAAGTGCTCTCAAAATTCAGGAAATGCAGTTTACCCAAAATTCAAATATTTTCTAAGGCCCCCCTAGAAGTGTGTCATCACTTTTGTCTGATATGTTCCCAAATTGGACGCCCTATTTCAGAATCCTGGCCACTAACATTTCTTCTTTTTTTACCTGTTTCTACTGTTGATGGCTGGCTGTCCATGTCGGAATCACTATTACTTAGTGTTTCTAGGCATGCCTGATGCATTTTGATATATCCCAAAACAGCCAAATTTCTTGTTTCCGTACAACTTATTATACTTTACAGCTGTGATTCCTTGGTCCCCAACATTGGGGGGGGGGGGAGTGTTTTCTGACCACACACCCCGAAATTTTTTTGATGTACTGTAGGTTAGGAAAATCCTAGATCTGCCGCTGTCAAATCATCACTAGAGTAATTTTATAGCTAGGACTTATCCACTGGATAAACTATCCAGGCTTCGTATAACCAGCCCCAGATGTTTTATTTACATTTGGGGGCATGTTTATGCCCTATATTTTGGAAATAACCCATATAAAATGTATGTATAGTATGTGCCATGTTCAAATTAGCAACACATTTATTAAATTATTTATAACTATCAATTTCTTTGTGTATATATCTGTGCTTTTCATGCATTTTCATGCATTGCTTCTTAAGTCTATACATTTCCGGTCAACATGGCGGTCGGGTGTCTTTCATCGATGATTAGGTCCTTGTTCATTTTATGGCTCATGAGCTCTGTGATACTATACCAAACTCCAACAAAATGTTCAAATAACATTGTCAACTCGTATTTTGTTGCTTGTTGCTTACATGTAAAGACTTATCCAAGTCGTAATTGTGGATTGCCTCGTCACGCTAAGAAATCCAAAGTTCCTTCGAATTTGAAAGTTAAAGCTGGTATTTATTTAACCAAGATGTTCTTTTCTGCATCGTTCTTGATACTTTTGGCAAATGATGTCAACCTCAATCCTGGTCCAGTGAAGGATCCTTGCTCCATGTGCTCTAAATCTTGTCGACTCAATCAAAAGGCAATTCAATGTGACGAATGTGACTCTTGGTACCATGCAAAATGTGTGGAAATCAAAGCAAAGGAATATTTTGATATGTGTAGACCTAGTGCAAATTGGTCTTGTCATAGGTGCTTGTTCCCGGGATTTGATAGTTCTCAAAGTTCAAGCGAGACTATTCGGCCTCAATGTGATTCCTTTACTGAAAGTATGCCAAAATTGCTTCGTGGTCTAAAGGTCGGTCACCTGAATGTAAATCGACTTTACAACAAGCTTGATCAAATTAAAGACTTTATTTATGGTTTACAACTAGATGTGATTGGGATTTCTGAAACATGGTTAACGGCAAATGTTCTCGATGAAGAGATTTTTCTTCAGGATTATTCGGTAATTCGAAGAGATCGTCAGAGTTCCTCTAAAACTCAAGGTGGAGGCTTGGTTGTTTATGTGAAAAGTGGGATAAATTTCAAGGTGAGAGATGAACTAACGAGCACATCTGCGGAAGCTATCTGGATCGAAATAATGCGTCCAAAGAGCAAACCTTTACTCATTGGCAATTTCTACAGACCACCTGATGCAGACCTGAATATTTTTATTACTGAAATCGAAAACAGTCTGCAGGATCTCGATTTGACAAGGTATGAAATTGCCCTTTTGGGAGATTTTAATATCGACATGTGTACTAGATCAAAGACTGGTGGAAATCGCCAAAAGTTTTGCTCTTTTTTGTTGGCAAATGATCTTGAACAGATAATAGATACACCAACAAGAGTATGTGAAATCTCAAGAACTCTTATTGATCTGATTTGTGTAAATAACAGACACAGAGTTGTCCAAACTGAAGTCATTTCAAACTCTATCAGTGACCATAGTTTTGTTGTCTGTGTTTTTAAAAGTGGTGTTCGAAAGTTTCCCCCACGGACGGTAGAATCAAGATCATTTAAAAACTACAATAAGGAGAAATTTCTATCTGACTTAAGAAATGTCCCCTGGGATATAATTAATTCAGTTGAATCAATTGACGATGCTGTTTTCCTTTGGGAAAAGCTCTTTTGTGAGATTGCTGACCAACACGCACCCATAAAAAAGAAAAGAATAAAAGGGTACAATGCACCTTGGACTAACAATAAACTACTAGAATTACGTCGTGATCGCGATTACCATCTACGTAAAGCACGTCAATCAAATAGCTCATACCACTGGCAAATGTATAAAAAAATTCGAAATTATGCAAATCGAGAGGATCGTCGCGTAAAATCAGAATATTTTTGCAAATTAATTGAGGAAAGCAAATCTGATGGAAACCGAATGTGGAAAAGCCTTAAACAAGTACTACCTTCAAAAAAGCTGACTGATATTGCTGGAATCACCTGTAAAAAAACCAAAAAGCTTTATACCAGCCCTAAGCAAATTGTTGATCTTCTAAATAATCACTTTGCCGCAATTGGCAAGAGATTAGCCAAATGTTTTTCTGCACAAGGATCACAACATTTATTTATAACGAAAACCGATGCCATTTTCTCACTTGACGGTGTCAGCATTGAATTTATTAAGAATCAATTACAGAAGTTGAAGACGAATAAAGCGACTGGTCTTGACAAAGTGAGTGCTAGACTCTTAAAAGATGCAACCGAAGTAATGGCTCCCGTATTCCAGAGTCTGTTTAACATGTCTATTCAACAGCAGTGTTTTCCAAGCAATTGGAAATCAGCCAAGATTAGAGCTCTTCATAAAGGCGGTGACACAAGTAGCTGTGATAATTATCGACCTATATCAATCCTACCGACAGTGAGTAAAATTTTTGAACGCGCAATCCATTTTCAGCTGTACGATTTTTTGCAAAATCATAACCTTCTTTATCCATGTCAATATGGGTTCCGACGATCACTATCGACAGCCAATGCTTTGTTGCATTTGTGCGATGACATCCTTGACAATATGGATAAAAGTAAAGTTACCGGAGCCGTATACCTTGATTTAAAAAAGGCGTTTGATACGATAGACCATACTATTCTCCTTAAGAAATTAGCAGCCTATGGTATTGACTCCCATGCACAGTTATGGTTTAAATCGTATCTTAAAAATCGTTTGCAGCGAACGGTTCTGGGGAATGCTATCTCGTCGCCCAGAACAGTAAATGTTGGAGTTCCTCAAGGTTCAGTGTTGGGGCCCTTGTTGTTCATGGTTTATGTTAATGATTTACCAGAAACAATAAATCATAGTAAAACATTACTCTTTGCTGATGATACTGTGATGTACACTACAGCTCCCACAGCTTGCAAGCTTCAAGAATTATTAAATCAAGACCTAGCTTGCGTAAAAGATTGGCTTAACAAACATAAGTTAACTCTTAACATATTAAAATCAAAATTTATGATTCTTGGAGGATCAAAGCGATTAAATTCTTTTGGTAAAATATCGCTTCATGTTGAAGAAGATGAGCTCTCACAAGTTCCTTCATATAAATATCTTGGAGTGATTATAAATGAAAACCTATCTTGGGTGGATCATATTGAAGTTCTTCGCAAAAAAATTACGCAGAGACTTGGTATGCTGCACCGTATAAAGCATCTCTTACCACAATTTCATAGGAAAACTATTTTTAACACTCTTATTCTCCCTTTATTCGACTATGGAGATCTAACATGGGGCGATAGAAACAATAAGACCCTAATGAATATTCTACAATTATTACAGAACAAAGGAGCAAAACTAATCCTTGATCTTCCGAAAAGATCATCCAGTTCTGAAGCCTTGAAACTATTAAACTGGAAACCACTTTATGAGCGGCGTAAATTTCATCGATGCAGTTTTGTTTTTAAGTCAATGTACCAAGAAGGAAATTTACATCAATTTCAAAATTTGCGTGGATGTGATATTCATGACCATAATACACGCCAGCGGGATCAATTTAGGGTACCTGCTTGTAAAACGAACTGGGGTATGCAAAAATCCAGTTGTTTTTTTATTACCGAGTGGAACGATTGCAATTTTAACATTGATCATACTTTTAGTTATTCTAAATTCAAATATGTATATTTTAAGTAATTTTAATTTAACCTAGAATTCGTAACATTGTAATTATCTTAACTATTTTAATTTACTTGTAAGTTATATTCTATAGTTTTGAGGACCCCCATGAAAAGCACTTATTGGTGAATGGGGCTTTCCTCGTAAAAGAATAAAAAAAAAATTTACATTACATGGTCTATCCATAACGGTAGTCACATGTACGCATTGCGTACCTATTTTTCAAACAAATTCTCCAAACCACTTTCCCCACGCTTCTTTCATTTCGTCTGTCAGATAATCGTCCCAATCCAGAGCTTCAATCCACGCTATCTGAAACAACATCTTCGCTTGGACGACGAAAGGGGCGAGAAAACAAAGTGGGTCGAAAATCGTTGCGGTAATTCGTAACACGTTTCTCTTTGTGTATGCAAACTCTTCTGACGGTGGTGAGAAATGGAACAGGAAACTAAGTGACGTCGAGGGTACAGATTCAATCAAGCAAGATAACACTTGGATGAGAAAGCTGGCTGAGTTGGAATGAAGAGTTTGTGCTGCTCTTGACTTAACTTTGAAAGTCAACATGTGCTCAATTTATACACAATTGACAAGAATAACGCTTTGGTTTTTGGTATTTGTTAATTGGTAATAATTATTTAGGTAGGCCAGTCGTTTTAGGCTGAATATAGTAAGTGGGATAAAAAATTTAACTTCGTCAAAGGCTACCATGTATAATCTTATAGAAAACAATAAAATTTTATTTACTTTAGACAACCAACCTAATCAACGATGATAACGTTGCCTGTTCACTTTTACAATGTGATTGCTAACGTCTTGAGCGTTTAAAACATGAAACAATGAAAGCGATGTCTCGAAACAAATTCGTTATTATTTGTTTCACTGTAAGTGTATGCGTATTTAATGACCGGTCAAAAACAGATTTTGACCGAGCTAATTAAATCAAGTTGACCGGTCATTTTGACCGGCGACCTACCGGCCGTTATTTTGAACCCTATTCTGGTATATCGTCCAACACCTCTGGGCGGTTTGAAATCCATTTTTTGATATGGAAGCCTGCACGGTCACCAAGTGTGGTTAATTGTTGCCGCATCTCTTTCGCTTTCGATACGCTCTCTACAGACGGCATCAGATCATCCATATAACAGCTCTTTCGTACCGCTTCAGCTGCTAGTGGATAGTCCTCTTGATGTATGTGTGCGTGATGCTGCCAGGTGAATTATGCACAAAAGGGAAACCAAACACGAACCGCGAGTGAACTCATACACGTCTGGTTCTTTGCTCGGATCCAAGTTTCGCCAAAAAAACCGATGTAATGATCTGTCCTCTGGTTTCATCACCAGCTGATGGTACATCTGGCTGATGTCTTCAACCAAGGCCATTGACTCCTTTCGCAACCTGACAAGTATATCGACGATGTCAATTTGCAGCGTCGGTCCTGTTAGTGATTCGGTGTTAAAATTTTTGACTTCACACGTTACCTATCCATCAAACACTATTCTCAACTTTGACGTTGCTTTCTCTGGGCGAATCATTGGAAAGTGGGAAAGTAGCCATTCACATTCTGGTTTTGCGTCACCTGGGGGAACCCCCAAGCGGATATACGTCTTCTCCAAATACTCGTTGATCACTCCTTGGTAATCCTTTGCCACTTCTGGATCTTTCATTAACTTTCGTTCGGTCGAGATGAGTCGTCTCTTTGCCAGTGCTGTGTTGCTTGGGAGGTGTGGTCGTTCCTCGTTCCAAGGAATTACAACTTCATAGTGTTCGCCGTCAAAAGTCACAGATTCTCTAACTTTGTTCCACGCCAATCTTTCCTTTGGTGTCATTTCGATGGTGCTGTGGTTCGTTGGACCAATTCCGATGCTCTCGAGATCCCAAAATTTCTTAAGCATGTCATTCAAGCTGCTTGGATCTCCATGTGATTTTGCAGGGATTCGTTCACGATAAAGGTGTGGTGGAAGCCCGTGTGATGGTCCTCTATTCCAATTCCTGCAACCTTGCCTACAGCTGTCCACCCCAGTGGACAGCCTCGCTGATGGTTGCTTTGGCTGCCCAACTACTTCTTTCATGGAATACATGAGCTCATGGTGATCTGCTCCCAAAAGAATGTCTATTCTTCGTCCTGGAGACAATTTTGGGAATCGAATCTTCTTTAAATGTTCCCCACCACATATTTTTGTAGACCGCAATCTTTGATTTTTCTCCCTGTAGCCCAATCAGTGGCGAAGCTGGCCATAGCAACTAGTCATGCTATACTAATTTATAAACATCTGCATATTTTGAAAGATCTAAAGATATATATCTAATGATAAATATCTAAAGATCTGAATATGTAAATAGTTTCAAAATTTGCATAGCACGACCAGTTGCTATGGCCAACTTCGCGGCCCAATGCTTCTAAAACGTCCTCGTTGGCGTAGGTTGTATCGCATCCCTCATCTAAGAGACAGTTTACATGTAATTTCTTGTCCCCATTCTTCACAATGACTGCAGGGACCGTTCTTAGAGTTATGAATGTAGTTTCGAGTTCTTGTGTAGTCCCAAACGTCTTGGGTTGGGTATCCCCTTCCGTCTTGTAACCTGCTCCACTATTGAGTCCGTTGTTGTCACTGATCTTTGTTTCGTCTGTTCTTTGCGGTTTCATCTTGTTTTGATGTTTAATGTTGTTAAATACACAGCGCTCCAGTACTTTTGAAACCAGTGAAAGTAGAGATATAGGTCTATAGTTTTCTGCGAAATCTTTGTTCCCTTTTATAATATTGGGGGCCGCCCCCCCCCCCCCCCCCCCCCCGCCCCCCGCCCCCTGCTTCCTACGCCCCTCTGTATACAAACGAATTTCGTGAGGTTTTCACACGAACAGCAGGCATTATCAATGCGACGGTGGTCTCCGCCGATATTTGTTCATTCTATTCTCCATCGCCGAGTTCCCCGTCTTCTTGTGTTCTTTCTTCGTTCATGTTCTTTCCAAAAAGCGACTCCAGTGTTTGTCAAATGTTTATTCATCTGTTTCTTGCTTCACCGATGATGCGTAAGCGATTCCGTTGCCAATTCGATCGTCGATATTTCGATATTTCTTCGTATGAATCCTGTTCAATCCGTACCAATTTCTTACCGATCCGGCTCGAAGGACCAAAATGTAGACAGTAACTACATTTGAATGCTGGTTCATGTATATAATAATTGTAAAATAACAGAATTATAGCACAAATATAACAAACTAGTGTCAGACCTCGAGGTAATATCCGAATAATACTACTCGCGCTATATTTGGCGCTAAAAAAGTGTCGATAAAAATGTCAACGTATTTTTTCTCCAACATTCAACTCCGTCTACATGTACAAATATTGTCTCAGGAACAATACGACAGTTTTTTTAAAGTGATAACAATATGAAAATAACAAATTGAAAAAAATTCCAAAAGTGAACAATTGTCATGTATTTCTGCTACTTTTAGATAATTATTAGACGTGTCTCATTACAGAGTTATCATCGACAAAGGACGTTTCAATTTACCCTCAACTTGCAAATTATAGACATTATGGGTATTGGTAATAGATTAATACTGTACCTTTACTTTCCCAATCATTGAGGTCATTTAATAGGTTTGTCTTATCAGCACTTGATATCCCAACATCATTGACAAGTTGTTTCATATTGTTAAATCTCTGCTGGAAGTGTGCTTGATCCCATTCACTGAAAATACAATGTGCCCAGGAATTCCTGTCTTGTTTGACATTCCGTGCATTATTTTGTATAGCGGTGCAAAACACAGGCACTTTACCAAGCAGTGTGAGCACAGCTGATGCATCACATGTGTCATCAAATGCATTAAACTTCGCCATGTGGTTCTCCAAATATAGCTTTGCAAAGTCAACATGTGAACTTATATTGTAGTCAAATTTGGAGTAATCATATTTTCCACCATGCAGCTTTGGTAACACATCATTGCCATTGATGTTCACATAGTTTAGTCTACTTAGCCAGTTCTTAAGATGAACAGGTTCGCTCTGGTTGTGAATGTTATGGCTTAATCTGAGCTTAGTGTACTCTAACTTAATTTCTTGTTCCAAGAAGGAAAGTAGTTTGGGAACAAGGACATTGTTAAGAGCTATTCCAAAGACTATCCACCTTTTGTGTAGGTCAGTAATAGGCTGTGATATAGATCTACATGAAATAGAAAAAGAAGAAAATTTATAGTAAAACAACCGCAGCATAGTGAAACATACGTTGGAGCAGTTGTTATTCAAATAAATTAGACTTCATCCTTCACAAGAGAAATGAAGCCGTAGTCAACATAACTTTAGGACTTTACATAGCTAATGAGCGGTGAAGGGTGAAACGACTGAGCGGTGAAGGGTGAAACTATGGAGGGATGAAACGACTGAGGGATGAAGGGTGAGATTATTCAGGGTAAAACTGAGGGTGAAACGATTTGAGGGCAAAACGACCCAGAGTGAAACAAGTGAGGGTGAAACGACAGAGGATGAAACAACGTAAGGGTGAAAAAACACAGGGTGAAGTGAGGGGTGAGGGATAAAACGACAGAGGATGTGGGTGAAACAAGTAAGGGTGAAATGAATGAGTGTGAAAGTTCAACAACTGAGAGGTGAAGGGTGAAACGACTGAAGGTTGGAATGACTAAGAGGTGAACAGTTAAATTACTTAGGGGTGAAATAACTGAGGGATGAAACTACTGAGGGTGAAATAACTAAGGGGTTAACAGTTAAATTATTGAGCGGTGAAACGAGTGATGAAACGACTGGGAGAAACATGTTGTCGACAAAACTTTTTCTGTCATTTTATTTAAAAATAATTTTTCTTCACTTCATGTTAGGTCAACATAATAATTTAAGTAAGTCTAAGTTGTTAATTACGGGCTAAACTACTTACTTTTCATTTGCTTAAATTTTATTCCTTGCTTATTTGTTGATTAAATTTAAGAAAAAGGGACTTTTCTGGGTGGGCAAAAATGTATTCGTGCGGGGCACAAGGGGCAAATGCCCCCCATCTTATATGTTATTTTTAACATATAAGTTGTTATACTGCGTTCACTGGATTCTTCCATCCAACTACTAAGTGTCTATCCGGTCCTAAACAATGGACCTATAGTGGTAATTAATACTAATTTTTGTATTAATTAATATATCTATACGACAATTACAGCAATATATACATCAAAATATAACTTGCCTTGTACTTGAGCTGCTTGTGTATCCTGTTGCCATTTTGTCACATTTTCTTATATTGGTTGCAAGATAGGTTAACTGTTTTGGTAAGAGATTCTTGGCACACACAAGTAGTGTATGTTAAAGACGGTAGTCACTTTTGATGCTAATGATAAAAAAATATATACCTTAAATAAATAACGTAAAAATGTATTTAACTTTCATGCCAGCTATTTTATGGAAACAGATTGTCAATGAGACCATAAGCGGCTATCAACACGAAATTGCAAGAGCGCCTTACAGAAATGCCTACCCTACCCACCGTTAAACACTTAAATGGTATGTTGTACACCTTAAAATTATCCCGTCCACTATACCAGCGGAAGGCAACAGACCAGATGTCATATACCGAGTGGTTCCTATAGAGGAGGCCAATCTTCATCACACGATTTTCATCGACGAGTGTGGGTTTAATATTAGTCCACGAGCACGTGTACTCCCGTGGGAATTTTGTGCTGAAAGCACGCCACTGATCTAGATGTGTTAAGGTGACCCTAAAGAACGTGAAAATTTTTGGTGGCAACTTTGCAACGGCGCTCAGATTAAATTTATGGTGGATCACAAGTGATATATATATATATATATATATATATATATATATATATATATATATATATATATATATATATATATATATATATATATATATATATATATATATATATATATATACAAACGCTCTCTGATCTAAGACAATTTTAATATACGAGCTTTCGGCTGCCAACCTGCAGCCTTCGACGGGTAAAAAATAATGAATAAAAATATCATATAATTATATACAGTAGGATCTAAAAAATTATATGTAAATTAAAAACGTATGAGAAGGTAAATACTATGCAAATTAAAAACGCATGAGAAAATATAAGTATTTGAACTATTTCTTCAATAGAATGGCATATTGTCCTGGGAGTGGTCTAGAATTGTTGTCGGCTTCTTTTGTTGACGATGTGTGCCATGATTCTAAAGTTTTCCGGATACGGAAAGTCCCTCTGTCGATGATTGTACTATTGTCAAAGTCAATAATGGAGTGGTCGTTAGCCCATGCGTGGTTAGCAAAATTCGACCCCTTTGTGTGCAATTTTTTACGCTCCTGATGTGTTCTGTTTTTCTAGTTAGTCCGGTCTCACCGATATAGCTCCAATCGCAATCTCGGCATGGTATTTTATAAACAACATTGGTTTGTTCTTCTGTAGTATGTCTGTGTTTTGGGGACGGAAACTCGCGTTGAAGAGTTGTCAATTGGTTTGTTACAAACTTTGATGTCATATTTTCGGAGCGTTCGTGTTAGTGGTTCAGTGAGGCCTCTGATATATGGCAGGACTGCAAATCCATTAGATTGGGGGGATGGATCTACCCATTCAAAAAATACTCTAACTAATTCTTCCGGGCAGGTACCTGTATAATTTCTCTCTTTTGCTTGTTTATTATATCTGAAATCATCTTCTTGGGATAACTGTTCGAGATCAAGGCCTCAGTAACATATTTTAGTTCACGAGCTTTGCTTTCTTCACTGTTGGGTAGATGTAGGGATCTGCGAATTAATGTTCTGGCTGCACTGATTTTGTGTTGTTTATCGTGATGTGAGGAATAATCCAAGTAACGGTCGGTGTGAAAACGTCGATAGCAATAGCTCCGTATTTTATGGAGACTAAAGAGTCTAAAAAGGCGATTTGACCATTGTTCTCGTGTTCGATCGTGAAAGTAATATGTGGATCAATGGAATTGATGGTTTGATGAAAGGCTGCAACAGCGGTTTTCTTTATGATGCAAAAAACGTCATCTACATACCTTTTCCATATCTTTGGTGGAGTTGCTGCATTATGGATAGCCTGTTCTTCGATGACTTCCATACATAGATTAGCCACAATGGCACTGACTGGACTTCCCATAGCACAACCATGTATTTGCTTGTAGGTGATATCGTTGAATATGAAAAAGTTATTGGATAAAATAAAATTCAAAAGAAAAATAATATCATCAATGTCAAGTTTGGTTCTGTCGTTCAACGTAGTATCGTTATTTAATTTTTCACGAATATAGGAACATGCTTTGTCCACAGGGATAGCAGTAAAAAGTGAAATAACATCAAAGGAAACCATTGTTTCATCTTCTCGGATGATGGTATTGAGAATCTCTTTGGCAAACTGAGATGAATTTAAAACGGAAAAGCCATTACGGTTTTGGAGCGGAGATAATATTTTTGAAAGGAATTTGGAGGTATTATAGAAAGCGGAGCCAAGTGATAATTGGTCGGAGAGGATGGCCGTCTTTATGATATTTGATTGACCTCTGATGGCTGGAGGTATTCCATCGGTGGAACGGAGACTACGATAACTCGTCTCTTCGATCTTATTCTGTTTCTTGAAGCCAAATAGGATGGCATTCAGTTCTCTTTCAATTTTCTTGAATGGTGGTTTTTTAACCATGTTATATGTGGTGTCATCTTTCAGCATATTTTCCATTTTCGTATCATAATCCGTTCGGTCCATTACGACCAGGCAATTTCCTTTGTCGGCTTTCATTATAGTTCTTGTCTTGTCTCTCTTCAAGCCACTCCATTGACTTTGACAATAGTACAATCATCGACAGAGGGACTTTCCGTATCCAGAAAACTTTAGAATCATGGCACACATCGTCAACAAAAGAAGCCGACAACAATTCTAGACCACTCCCAGGACAATATGCCATTCTATTGAAGAAATAGTTCAAATACTTATATTTTCTCATGCGTTTTTAATTTGCATAGTATTTACCTTCTCATACGTTTTTAATTTACATATAATTTTTTAGATCCTACTGTATATAATTATATGATATTTTTATTCATTATTTTTTACCCGTCGAAGGCTGCAGGTTGGCAGCCGAAAGCTCGTATATTAAAATTGTCTTAGATCAGAGAGCGTTTATATTCTACAATGTTCAATCCTGATCGCGCATTATCAATTTTTTCTATATATACTGTATATATATATACTGTATATATATATATATATATATATATATATATATATATATATATATATATATATTATATATATATATATATATATATATATATATATATATATATATATATATATATATATATATATATATATTATATATATATATATATATATATATATATATATATAGTAAAAATTCAAAGACTCAACAGTTGTGACTAGACATTTTATTACTAGTTAGTTTCGTGCCACACGCAAATGGTGCAGTACTCTTCAGATAAAATGGTCTAATGACTAAGATGTGATTACATTTACTAAGATGTGATTACATTTACTAAGATGTGATTACATTTTATCTGAAGAGTACTACACCATTTGCATGTGGCACGAAACGAACTAGTAATAAAATGTCTAGTCACAACTGTTGAGACTTTGAATTTTTACTATAATATGCTCTGGATTTCCATTGAGCACTCTTCCAACGGTTTTTACTACATCGTCTATGGTATATATATATATATATATATATATATTATATATATATATATATATATATATATATATATATATATATATATATATATATATATATATATATATATATATATATATATATATATATATATATATATATATATATATATATATATATAATATAGTATGGAAACGAGGCTGAAACATATAAAAACTTCAAAATGTGCGCCATAATGCACCATAGTCACTCAAAAACTGCTCCTCTATACCTCAAATACTAATACTATAGAAATACGTATCCGCAATAATCCCCTCGCTCGCCTTTTCTACCACTTCTCCCACCCCCACCCAAGGCCCACTCCACCCCTAGAGTTTATTTTCCCATCCATGGTCCCCAGTCCACAGACCACATATTAATTTGTATTTGTAGTATAAGATTTTGGACGTTATCTACTTATCTCGGCCAATATTTACTCGATTTCAATTCTGAAAACAGATTTGGAATTAGCGAGTCCAAATACATAACGCACGTGCCCATAATATTACGCGGACGTGTATAACCTTCGTAAAAACCCATTTATGTAAAGATCACCACTCGCCAATGGCCTCCTTCGCCCAAAAATCCAAATATTATCCGAATCAAACGGTTCACCCAAAACGGTTCCTTTTTACTTTGGTGCTACCATGCTCCGCTCAAATATATATGTATCAAGAGCCAGCCTTCATCAACAGTTCCACTGTTAAAATATTTCTTCAAAAGGAACGTTTAAAAATCTTTAATGAACAACGTTTCGGGGCACTGCCCCTTCTTCAGGTTCAATAACCAGAGGAAAGCGCACCAGCTATTTAAGTATTTACAAATATGAATAAATTAGAATTTAAAATGAGAAGGATGACAGATAAAAATTAAAATTAAAAGCAATCACGTTGATTAAGTCCTTTGGGAATAAAACAATCCAATTTATATGTCCAGAAGCCCTCACGTGTTGTGGGGTCATTAACATTAGTTTTATCAATAATAGTAACAGTTAAATCAGTAATACCCCCATGGTCTTCGCTAAAAAAATGAGCATACAGATGTTCGCCAGGAATGTTCCTTTGTCCCTTGCCATATCTACAAAGACTGCTTTTGTGGTTGTTAAATCTCTTACGAAACGTTGTAATGGTACTGCCAACATACTGCTTATTACATTTAGTACACGATATCAAGTACACGACACCGGAAGAGTCGCAATCAAAGGAATGATTAATGAAAAACGTTCGCTCGGATTCCATATCAGTAAATATACGCCCAACTGAGACGAACTTACATACCCACCGGCCTCGAAGGGGCTTCACTACAAGGAAGTTTAGCCCATACTAATTGATCTTTTAAATTACGAGATCGACGAAAGGACACAAATGGGTTGTTTGAAAATATTTCGCTAGTATTGGAGCAACTCGCAAGAATGGGCTGAAGTTCGGTTAAAATAGACGAAACCTTGGACAGAGAGGGATGAAAATCAAGAACCAAAGGGACGCTGTGCTGTAAAGAAGTTTGCTCCAATGATTTAGGTCGGAGCAATTCGCGACGAGATTTAAGTTTAACTTTACCAATTTGCGAATCAAGAAATTTGGCCTTATATCCCTTCTGTAAAAACCAAGATTTCATTTCCTCAGATTTCCTCTCAAAGTTGCTCTCATTACTACAAATCCGTCTTATACGAAGAGCCTGACTAAAAGGAATAGCCTGTTTGATACGGCCAGGGTGGCAAGATTTGCTATCTAGATATACTGGTGTGTGTCGGTGGGTTTCAGTACAATATAAATCAGTGGGAATATTGCCGCTATCGACACTTACCATAACGTCTAGAAAGCAAAGGGTAAGTGTCGATATGACGTTATGGTAAGTGTCGATAGCGGCAATATTTCCACTGATTTATATTGTAAACCGACCGACACACACCAGTATCTAGATAGCAAATCTTGCCACCCTGGCCATATCAAACGGGCTATTCCTTTTAGTCAGGCTCTTCGTATAAGACGGATTTGTAGTAATGAGAGCAACTTTGAGAGGAAATCTGAGGAAATGAAATCTTGGTTTTTACAGAAGGGATATAAGGCCAAATTTCTTGATTCGCAAATTGGTAAAGTTAAACGTAAATCTCGTCGCGAATTGCTCCGACCTAAATCATTGGAGCAAACTTCTGTACAACACAGCGTCCCTTTGGTTCTTGATTTTCATCCCTCTCTGTCCAAGGTTTCATCTATTTTAACCGAACTTCAGCCCATTCTTGCGAGTTGCTCCAATACTAGCGAAATATTTTCAAACAACCCATTTGTGTCCTTTCGTCGATCTCGTAATTTAAAAGATCAATTAGTATGGGCTAAACTTCCTTGTAGTGAAGCCCCTTCGAGGCCGGTGGGTATGTAAGTTCGTCTCAGTTGGGCGTATATTTACTGATATGGAATCCGAGCGAACGTTTTTCATTAATCATTCCTTTGATTGCGACTCTTCCGGTGTCGTGTACTTGATATCGTGTACTAAATGTAATAAGAGGTATGTTGGCAGTACCATTACAACGTTTCGTAAGAGATTTAACAACCACAAAAGCAGTCTTTGTAGATATGGCAAGGGACAAAGGAACATTCCTGGCGAACATCTGTATGCTCATTTTTTTAGCGAAGACCATGGGGGTATTACTGATTTAACTGTTACTATTATTGATAAAACTAATGTTAATGCCCCACAACACGTGAGGGCTTCTGGAATATAAATTGGATTGTTTTATTCCCAAAGGACTTAATCAACGTGATTGCTTTTAATTTTAATTTTTATCTGTCATCCTTCTCATTTTAAATTCTAATTTATTCATATTTGTAAATACTTAAATAGCTGGTGCGCTTTCCTCTGGTTATTGAACCTGAAGAAGGGGCAGTGCCCCGAAACGTTGTTCATTAAAGATTTTTAAACGTTCCTTTTGAAGAAATATATATATATATATATATATATACTGTATATATATATATATATATATATATATATATATATATATTATATATATATATATATATATATATATATATATATATATATATATATATATATATATATATATATATATATTCGCGGGATCAAAATTACTACTATCTTAAACCAGCGCCTTAGACCACTCGGCCACGCTACCAATTTGTAATACTTTATCCACTATAGTTCTCGTGACATTGCTATGCTTTAAGTAATATTTAAAGGCCGAGAAAGAGCACTAGACCGGGTTATCAAGTACGAGGATTTGTTCCAGTCCGAGGCAAAGCTGAGGACTGGAACAAATCCGAGTACTAGAAAACCGGTCTAGTCCGATTTCGAGGCCTTTGAATGACTTCTCAAAAGCAAAACAGGCGTGTTAAGGCCCTTCTACACGATACGATTCATCGTATACGATTGTCATTCTGGCGTACGTTGTCGTATACGATTGTCATTCTGGCGTATGCAATTGTTTGCACACGACATAATTCTTGTTTATGATTCGATGGCGAATGTTGACACGCGTGTACAGTTTGATCACATACAGCAAGATGACAATCGTATACGACAAATCGTATCGTGTAGATGGGCCTTTAAAATGCATTGAAATTTACTTGTTTTTCATGCTCGATTAGTTCTTGACGTCATATTCGCAGCACCGGTTCTTGTCCTCTGCCCAGTACTTTACTGGCATTTCTAGTGTCATCACGTGGTTCAATTTAGAAGATCTGATTGAATAATTTGCTCATGAATTATTAATGAGTTTGAGAATGTTAGTTCTTTCTACGTTTACCTAAAATTTAAATCCGTATTCCCATCATGTAATTGATACACGGTGAGTTCTTTCTACGCTTATATAAAATTTAAACCCGCATTCACATCATGTAATCCATTCCATTCCATCTCTAGAATTAATTAAGAAAAATAATTTACGGTAATGTTGCAATAAAATAAAATGAGCAATGGCAGCGGTGAGACTCGAACCCACGCTATCGAAATGACTGGTGCCTAAACCAGCGCCTTAGACCACTCGGCCACGTACCAATGCACACAAAATAACAAAAATAACTCTCACGTCAATGGATAACGTAAGGTGAGCTCTTTTCTACAAAGCATTAAATATCCATCCAAATTATCATTGTCAAAAATATTTCATAAATTATAATAATAATGAGTGGCAGCGATGGGATTCGAACGCACGCCATCGAAATGACTGCTGCCTAAAACCAGCGCCTTAGACTACTCGGCCGCGCTACCAATTTGTAAAAGCTTATCAACTATAGTTAGCGTGACATTGCTATGCTAGTTTAGTGTGAGTTCTTATCTACGTAATTTACCTAACATTTAAATCTATATTCCCATCATGTAACTGGTACACGGTGAATTCTTTATACGTTTGTATAAAATTTAAACCTGTATTCGCATCATGTAATACATTTCATTCCATCTCTATGATTGATTAAGAAAAATAGGCTACTCATGTCATGTCATCTTGTAATAAAATAAAATGAGTAATGGGGCAGTGCTATTAAGCCACTATACCAATTCGTTAAATAGAATGCAGAATAGCTCATGTGACAATGCTATATGGTATACTATGAGTTCATTCTACGTTTACATAACATATAGACCCGTATTCGCATCATACATGTATATGTTATACATTTCATTCCACATCTAGGATAATTAAGAAAGTGAAAATTTAAGATAATCGTGCAATAAAATAAAATGAGTAGTGGTAGCGGTGGGATTCGAACCGACGCCATCGAAATGTACGTTGCCTTAAAGCAGCGCCTTAGACCAGTCGACCATTTAGTCGACCATTTAAACCATGAGCGCCTTGGACCAGTCGGCATTATTTCTGCGTTTACAATTCATATTTCATTTCATTCGATCTCTAAAATCAACAACACGCCAGCTAGGCGTTGACTCGGGATAGTTGGGCTAGTGGGAAAATTCAGCTATTTGAATGCAATACAGCTAAATATTCAATAGCGTAGAGTCTGGCTGCTATTAATAGCTCAAAAAGCGGACAAACAAACCAAATTTGACTCACAAATGATTGCAAATGAGCTATTTATTTTGTTATGGCCGCAAGAATTATGGGTAAAAGCGGACAAACATCGGTACTGACGTCATCTCGACGGAGCGCTATTAAGGTTGTCTTTAAATTCAAAACTCAAAACGTCAAACTATAAGAGCGAAAAGCATGATGGGCGCTTGCGTGTGCAGGTTAGTTTGAATTATTGCGGGTTGTGCATGTGATACAAAATGCCACCAACATACAGCGACCCGCAATAATACCGATCATATCACTTCGTCTGCCACTAACAGACATCGCACGTAGATTTTGAACGTTATCTCGGCCAATATGTACTCGATTTCAATCCTGAAATCAGATTCGGAATTGTAACCGAGTCTTAATACATATAATACGCGTCTATTATATTGCGAGAAGGTGCATATAACTTCGTAAAAACGGTTTATCTACTTATATTATTTTTATATATTATTGTCGTATATTATTTTGAACGTTATCTCGATGAATATTTAACCGTTTTCAATTCTGAAAACAGATTTGGAATTAGCGAGTCTAAATACATAACACACTGTTATATTACGCAAATGTGTATACTCTTCGTGAAAACCTCTTTATGTAGTTCGTCAAATTACCACTCGCGAATGGCCGCCGTTCGGTTGTTTTCAAATTTTGTCCGATTCAAAACGACATTTTACTTCCTTATAAGGAGTGGTCCTTCCATGTGCGGCTTATATATATACATGTATACATATGCGAACTATTCGTGAGAAATCGATCCCTGCCACGTCGAGATTATCACCCGTCCGTCGCTTGCGAGGGGATAAAGTGTTTTATGGATTAGCATGATCACGTGATTCACAACAGAGCCTACAGTGTATTAACGTGTTTAGAACAGCCCAAACAAATGTCATTGTTGCTGGCCAATGATGTTGCTTTAGTCGACCATGTTTATAACTTATCTATGGTTTACTGTATATAGTATGTGATGTTATGTGATTAAGCTAGTATTGTGGGGAATATTTCCTGTCGCCTCGTCTTTCCCAGTGACACCAAAGTTACTCATGGTGTTTTGTAAACGATTTATTTAATCTGATATTGACTCACACTCACTCTCAAACTTCACAAGGAAAAGGTCTCTTCTCGCACATTGCTTGATGTCACGTGACCAAAAACAAAATAAAAACACATCGTTCAAATGTCGATCGATAAGCTTAATAACGATTTCGTACACCCTCCCCCTATTTTAGAGCCGAAGCAGCTCAAATATTAATCCTTAGCTATAGTTCAAAGTTCCTCCTCTTCGATCCCCTTTATGAAATCCTTGGCTGCTTCCTTTGCCTTTCTAGTCGGTCTAGGAACGAAGGGATCTGCTTCTGGATTTGACTTCCATGTTGTCATCGTGTAGGAATCACCAAACTCTAATTCGCATACCAATTGTAAAGGTCGCTCAATGTAGCCATTCCCGAGTTTCAGCTTCAGACCACGCACTGCTCCGTCCTTACCAGTTACGTTTCGTACTACTCGACCGAGTCTCCACTTGGCTTTATCCTTCGTGTCGCCTTTCAACAGCACATCTCCCCCAATCTTTGGCACGGTTCCTCCACTTTTACCACTGTAACTACGAGCTCTCTCATCTAGGGCGTGAACATACTCTCTCTTGAATCTCTTTCGTATATGCTCCTTGTTTCTTTGTATGAACGCTGCACGTCTCGTGAGGCTTTCTTCTCCGATCCTCTCCAGGTCTTCATCCATAACTGGTGTTGATTTTCCTCTCAACAGTACATTAGGTGTAAGGACAGCTAGGCTGTTCAAATTCCTCACCTTGGTACAAAAGTGGGCGTTCGTTCATGGTTTGTTCGACGTCATACAGCACTTCTTCAAATTCGCGATACAGAAGCACTTTCTTTCCAATCACCTTCGACAGACTTCTTTTCATCATTCCTATCAGTCGCTCGAAAAAGCCTCCCCACCTAGGGGCGCGAGACAAGTTAAACTTCCATTTGATTTGATGATTTCCCAAATAATTTGCCAGGTCACGATCCTTCTTTAACGTGGACAACCATTTGCCTGTCGCGACAAACGTTTTTTCGTTGTCACTCACCATAGTATGTGGACATCCTCTTCGTGCAATAAACTCCTTGAGCAACTCCTTGGCAGATAAGTCTGGGCAGAGTTTCAGGTGCACTGCTCGTATGCTGGCACATGTCAACAAGGCGATGTAAGCTTTACCAGTTGTAGTCTTCGTGATCTTGTAGTAAACTGGTCCTGCGAAATTCACCCCTGTGACGGCAAATGGATCCGTCAGTTCGACTCTGAAGTGAGGTAGTTTAGACATTGCTGTCGCTGGTATAGGCTTCACACGATATCTTCGACAGGCATTGCATTTGTGGATTACCCCTTTTACCAACGACCTCAGTTTAGACTCCGGGGTAGACTCCGGGGTAGATATATTGGCGAATATCCTGGCACTCTTCCGACGCATCTAAATATTCCTTCGTCATCTTTCTTGAGATCAATGTCTGACTTTACTTCGTGGTAAGTAGTCCGGTTTGCTTCTTATTTTTGCAGTTATTGCAAAATCGCTTCACATAGGTAGTCACTCTCAGCAGTTTCCAGTAAGAGGAGTATTTTTCCAGTAGAGTAGAAATGATGTCAGCTTCATTATTCTGTTCTGTTGCTTGCAGACTCTTCTTCTTAGGTGCTATTCTCTCTTGGTTGCTTTCTACAGATTCAGAAACTTCTGGTTGCTGTGGCCATCTGCTAGGATCTCTCAGCCACTCCGGACCGTGAAACCACAATTCTCCCAGGTTGGTTGATGCTGTTCCCCTGCTGCTGAGATCACTTGGATTGTCGTTGGTTGGGACATGATGCCAATGGAGGTCTTCGTTATCTCTTATGACTTTCGTGCGGTTATGTACAAATTGCGACCAAGTTCCTTGACCTTGAACTCAAATAAAGCACTGTGGTACTGTCTGTCCAACAGTGATGCTCCTGAATGAGATCTTCTGGTAAAGTTCTCTTGACATGGCTCATAAGCTTGCTGAGTGCATGGGCAGCAACCAGCTCCAAGCGTTGAATTGACAGGTGTTTCGGTGCGATCCTAGACTTGGCTACCAATAAATTCTGACGACTGGGTTCGTTGCTGTAGAATAAAAGAGCGTAGATAGCCACTCCAATCGCTAACTTGCTCGCGTCACCAAATCCGTGTAGAACGAATTTTTCTACTCCACTTCCAACAACGCTGCGCGGAATACTTATAAAGGGCTGTTCCTTCATAGATCTTAACCACTTCTCCCATTGGTTGCATATATCGCTCGGTACCTCCTCATCCCACGTCAAATTTCTCAGACATACTTCACTGTATAGCAGCTTTCCTACGATGACCACTGGTGCAAAAATACCAATAAGGTCGAATATACTGTTGACCGTCGATAACATCTTTCGTTTGGTCAAGGGGCCATTGCCATTTTTCTCCAAACATTCTTCTAGGTTGATGGTAAACTTGTCTTCTTTTTTGTTTCATGCAGTTCCAAGGATCTTTGTCTCGCTCGGTTTTGTTCCGACCACTGTTTTCGCATAGGTTGTGATGTCTTGGCCCTCAGAAAAGCTACTGGTATCATAACTCTCCACCAACTCTTGAACATTGCTGTGCCACTTGTGAAGTTTAAATCCACCCTCTTCCAAAATTTGTGTTGCTTCACTCTTGAACTGTTGTAACTGCTCACATCCATCTCCACCGGACTGAACATCATCAACATACATGTACATGTAGGTATCCTCCACGGTCTCTTTAGTAGGTCCATACTGACTGATGTGCTTCTGAAGAGTTGCACCCAGGATATATGGACTTGGCCCTGAACCAAATACCACTCGAGTAAATCGGTAGGCAACAACCCCTTTTTCTTCCAAATTGTTCCACAGCAGTCGCAGGGCATCTCTGCCTTCTGGGTCAATCTTGATCTGTAAAAACGCCTTCTGTATGTCTCCAGTAATGCAGTTTGGCTTTACTCGGTTCCTGAGTAAGATGTCGAAGAGGTTTGGTTGTAAGGGAGGACCAGTCTCCAGACAATCATCCAGAGATGGCAGTTGAGCGTCTTGTTTTGCCGAACAGTCATAAACTATTCTCAACTTTGTTGATTCAGCACTCTCTTTAATCACTGGCTGGTGGGGAATGTAATGAATGGTGTCTGCTGTTGGTAGATCTAGAACAGGCTCTAGGATACCTTCTTCAAGTTGTTCCTTCATTATTTCATGGTACTCTTCAAGCTTTTGCATTTTCTCTGGTCGTCGTGTTGTACTTTGTAGTTTTGCAGTTGTCAGTCCCGTATTAGTAGGTAAAGGTGAATGGTCTGGTTTCCATGGTAATCGTGTAGAGTAGGTCCCATCTTCCAATCGTTGTAGCTGATCTTGAAATTGTTCATGAACTAGTCCTTGCTTCTGATCTGCTTCAGATAGTCCTAGCACTTCTAGTGAACACATCTGTTCAAACTCCTCCTGACCTGTCTTTAGAAGCAGGTAATTTCTCTCTTGTTGGGTCTGTATCTGGATTTGGTCCAAGTACTGGTGGCTCAGTTGTCTTTATCCTCTGGTAATCAGCTGCACCCAAGACAATGTGCACTGGCAATTTCTCCTCTGCCGTGTCCTCATCACAGAAGTTTAGTCGCTTTAGTCGGTAGTTGTCTTTCTTTAACTCGGAGATATGTGGATTTGGAAGATGGGTTAGAATCGGCTTCTCGGCATTGACACATTCAAGATCTATGTGAAAGTTTTCCATGGCATTGGATTCGACACGAACCTTGTATACTTCTACTTTCTTATCTACAGTCCCATACATCTGTTCAATAACTCTTCTCTCAACTCTGCTTGGTTTTAGGTCAGCCTTTGTTATCAGGTCAGTACAAATGTAGGAACTCCCAGCCCCAGTATCCATCATCAGTCTTGCTTGCACCCCATTTACCTTGGCTATCACAGATGCATGGATGGTAGTGTTCCTGTCACGGGCACCAAGATTTCTTTCAGAGGGTTTGTCAGAACCAAAGGTGGTGCTTGGAAGTGGATCTGGTTTGGTGGTGGTGCTTGGACTTCGGTCTGGTTTGGCTGAATTACATACAGATGTGTGATGTCTTCCATTACACTTGGTACTGTACATCCCCAACATCTACACTTTGAAGTCATATGTCCCTGGCCAGTACAATTGTAACACAGTTTGTTGCTCTGTAAAATCTCCTTCCTTGAAGCGATGTCAAGCACCTTAGTACAATCCACACTTCGATGATTACCCAGGCCACAATACACACACGTTTGAGGTCTACGGTTTGATTGGTTAGAATTTGTACCAGTCATAAACAACTTGTCCTTCACCCTTTTATCGTTAAATCCATCGCGAGGTGGTTTCTTGTGGTTGTCTGATTCTTCACCTGATATTGGAGGTAAGGGATTCTTATCAGTGTATTTCCTTAGGTTTTTCACCAATTTTTCAAGCCCCCATTCTTCCCAATTGTTGTCCATCTGTGTTAGTGCTTCTCTCATTGGTCTCAACTTGTCAACAAGGCTGTAAACATAACTCTGTGCACTCGCAATCTTCTTCTCGTGGTCAGTGTTCTCACTGTTCTAGCAAGATCGTTGTAAAAACCACGAGTTTCTCTCACCTTGTGTGTACTTGTGATGGTTGGCAGAGATTCCAATTCCTTAATCAATGCTTTACATGTATGTACTTTAACGTCCTTTCCATAGGTGTCTTCAAGGGTCTTCTTTGCTTTTTCATATCCTTCCTCAGTATGTGGTAAACCCAATATATGATCCTTCGGCTTTCCTTTCACCAACTCAAGTAAATAGTTGAATTTGCTGATCTTTGATATTCCTGAGTTATCGACCTCCACTATGAATTGGTTCCAGAACCTCAGCCAATCTTTATAATCTCCTTCGAATGGCGTTATAGTATATTTCTGCAGCTTAACAGACTGTGGTTTGGTGGTGATTTCTTCAGATTTCTGTTTCGCCATCTCCAACTCGAGTTCTAGTTTTTTCCTCATCCATTCTTCCTCCTGTTGTTGTTGTTGTCGCAGTCTGGCCTCTTCGTTTTGCTTTTGTTGTTCTTGGTTCATCTTCGCTTGTTCTAGTAACATAACTTTCTGTTGATATAAGGCCCGTTCGTGTTCTTTCTGCCGTTCTCTCTCGTCGATTTCGGCTAATCTTTCTTTTAGATGGTTTCTAAAGATACGAATACCATTTGCTTCGTCCTTCTTTCTCTTCGGTCCTCACGTCTTCCAATGACTTGTTGTCATCCAACATGGCCTCTGTCGAAACACTTATCGAATTCTCCAATGTTTTGTATAATTGACATACCTTCTCATACGCCAACGTTAGATCTTCCTTATCGACTGGTTTTGCTGATAGGGTTTCTTTCATTTCTTCCACATGAAACTTCGATTTTTTCGATTCCTTTTGAAAGCTCTGGTCGGTCGCCATTTTAATACTTTTGTCAATATAATTTAGTCTCGTCCGTACAATATTTATCCAAATTCACAAGCTGAATCCTGCCGGTAGGGAATATTCCTGTCGCCTCGTCTTTCCCAGTGACACCAAAGTTGCTCACAGTGTTTTGTAAACGATTTATTTAATCTGATATTGACTCACACTCTCACTCTCAAACTTCACAAGGAAAAGTTTCTTCTCGCACATTGCTTGAGGTCACGTTACCAACAACAAAATAAAAACACATCGTTCAAATGTCGATCGATAAGCTTAACAACGATTTCATCAGTATGAACACGAGGCTGAGGCAAAAAAGAGTGTAGTAACATAATGGAACAAGATCCAAAATGGCACAAAATGTTAAAAAGGTTGTGCGGTGATCATTGCGTCGGTCACTTCTTCCGTTCGTGAAGAAATGTAACGCAAAAATATCTAGGACCTAGCCTTGCAGTACTTAAAAGTAATCAGGATTAATTAATCAGGACTTAAAAGTAATCCTTTGACAATATTGCATGGAGTATGTAACATGATCTCCCTAAAACTATAAACAAAACGCCCTACATTGCACCTTATCTTCAGTGTGGTTTAACAAATTTTTTCTTATCTCTCTTATCTCGAGTTTTAACAAGCTCTCCCATCTGCCAGTACATTTTTATCTTCATCCTCGTGCACGTTTTCGCACTCTCCTAATATTGTTGGAGCAGCTGCAGAGGTCAGTGCTGTAAAGTCCATATTTGCGGTACTGGTAATGGTTTTTTACCAGTTGTGCGATGGCTTCAGAAGCTGGTGATAGTGTTGTCATAACAGGCAGACATTCATATTTATTCATTTTCTATCCATAATTCTGTAGTAGTGTAGTGAGAACAGCTTCGATTCGGTATAGATTCGGTATTACAAGTAATAAAGCAACAACGCAATCTCCCGATTGCCAGTGCTGTATCTTATTCTGCACAAAACAGTCCAAAGACGCCCGCTGGGGGGGGGGGGGGGGGGGTGTGTTTGTATTCCGAGTAATGAGTAACGAGTAACGAGTAATGAATAACGAGTAATGAGGGTGACATGAAGCAACACATTTTAATAACGCTGTACTAAAGTGCGTGGGCTCGTAGACGTCTTGCTGCCAAATCATGGCCAAAAAGAAAGGAAATTCAACTAGGTAACGTTTGTTCTGTTTCGACTCAAACATATCTTTTCCAAAGTCGAACCACATCCTGAACGAATGACTTAATAACGACATAGCTACAAACAGTCCGAAAGTTTTAAATAATTCACTATATGCATGTCCGACAATTTGAGAGATATTTTGATACAGATGTCGGTGCTGGAAGGTGTGTTGCTGAAAAGATTAATTATGTTTATCGAGAGAAACTTGTCTTGCAATTGCTGATGTCAAGGACATAAACATGTCATCATTGAGATCAGCCATTGCGAGAGAACTTGCAAGGCAAGTTCCTCTATAGTATAACACCACCGCCTTGGCTTTAGACTTACTGTAAACATAAAGAACTGCTTTCCTGGTACAGTGTTGACTAAAAAATATCGAAATGGTTAAGAAATCCATCCCCTCCCATAGCTATTTAACAATAAATTTGGATCAAGAAGTGGGGAATTTGACAGCAAAATTTACAAAATGTCAAATGCCAGTGGGGTTGCCCGGTGCATAAATCATGGCCGAAAAGAAAGGAAATTCAAGGTAACGTTTGTTCTGTTTCGACTCAAACATAGCTTTTCCAAAGTCGAACCACACCTGAACGAATAACTTAATAACGACATAGCTACAAACAGTCCGAAAGTTTTAAATAATTCACTGTATGCATGTCCGACAATTTGTAGAGATATTTTGATACAGATGTCGGTACAAAGAAGTACCGCACAAATGTGACCTGCACTTATTCTTTCAAGAAATAAAGAATTCATTATAACCAATGTTGAAATGAAACAGTAATCTTTATTTTGAATTAAAGCTACAAAATACATTACAATTAAGCACGCTGAGTTCCTAGACAGCTACAGCCTGCAAGTTACAGAACATTGAAATTATTCCTATTTGTTTGAAAGCTTTGATAACATTCTTGCCTGGTAAAAATCGTGCTTTTTAACCTTCATTAATAAAAGAAAATTATTAATTAAAAATTGTAATGTATTTTGTAGCTTTAATTCAAAACAAAGATTGCTGTTTCATTTCCACATTGCAGGGTTATAATGATTTCTAGAAAGAATTCAGTGCAGGACACATTTGTGCGGTACTTCTTTGTAACAATTTAAGGAATTCCGATTTTTTTATTCCAATGTTTAATACCGTAAGATTCGGAAAACATTCTTTAAGGTATTTTGGGCCAAAGCTTTGGTCAAAATTGGATAGTCTAGATAGGCAAATAATTTCTCTAGCAGCATTTAAGGCAAGAATAAGAACTAAAGACCTTACATCACTAACAGATAACTCTTGTACTTGCTGTCATCTATGTACTACGTAATTTAATATTTTATTAGGTTATTTGTTTCTATCTGTGTATATATAAAGTAACAACCTAATATTTAAGATTAACCTAGTTTAACAATTTGTATTAATCCTTTGTCTATAGTGTCCCCAATTAGTAGACTACTTGTGGCCGGCTATAAGCTTTTGTCACTCAAATAAAGTGACTAACTAACTAACTAACTAGTAAAACACGCCTTATGAGTCTAACAAAGTTCGACCCTTCAGCTCAAATACGTGATGTGTGCACCTTGGCACAATGTACAATGCCAAAACATACAACAACTAGTATTTCACACAATGGCCATTTAACAAGGTTGATACTTGTACCAAAAAACATAGGAAAGCAATAAAATACAATGTTGTCTATGCGTATAAAAACAAGAGGCCTCTTCCCAACAGCCCATTCGCGCATCCGCAGACCATATAATTACTTCATGTTGGCCTTTCATATAGTGCCTCGTACGAGGCAGTTTATACTTTATAAAATGAAGACGAGGCTTGTCAATTCGACCCCTCCCGAAGGTTCCTGTCAATATCCCATCCCTCGGTCAAAATTCTGTGTCAAACCCCCGTAGGTTGCCCGGCCCCTGCAGGGTGGTGGAAACAAATGACGTCTACGAGCCCACGCACTTTAGTACAGCGTTATTAAAATGTGTTACTTCATGTCACCCTCATTACTCGTTACTCATTACTCATTACTCGTTACTCATTACTCGGAATACAAACACCCCCGCTAGGGTGGCATATTGTGCATGTTTCTTTTTCGCCAACTGTCAGTTGTCAGAAGTTTCCGGTTAAAATTATTTAAACGACGTTTGTCAAAGAGTTATTAATAAACGCTCAGATTCTGCAATCAGGTTGGGCAAATGGTTTTCGAAGGAAGAACTATTCCCTTAGTACATATATAACGTCATTGATTGTTGGTCAACGATACTCTACGTCAAAGAAAGAATTTCAATCCTGCAAGATGGCAGCTGTTCACAAAAGCATCAAACGTTTGAATGTAAGCGAAGGAATCATGATGAAATGTTAGAACTAGAGGAATTTTGTTGTTTGAAACTTGTTCCAAAGGTGGTTCAAGGGTGTCTAAATGGGGGACGAGAAAAGCTTTCTGAACGGCGAGGTCTAGAAGGTTGGCGTTGAACAAAAAAGATCTAATTTCGATTGCTTTGGCTTTAAAATCTTGGTGGTCGCTACATAAGCGGCGAAGACGAAATAATTGAGAGTAAGGGATGGATTTCTTAATGTGGTTGGGATGAGAGGATGAAAATAGAAGATAACTATGGGAGTCAGTAGCCTTGTACGAGACAGACATTTTGAGCGAATCACCATTAATCGAAATTCAAATATCAAGGAACAACACAGGTCTCGCTGATTCCAGCGGGAAACATTTCTTGCGGCCGTCCCCGCTGCTACACATGCCCTTTCCTCAATCCCACTACAGTTATTACTGCCCATAAATTCGACCATACAATCCGTCACACTTTTTCATGCACATCCACGAACATCATTTATTGCATTTCTTGCGATAAATGCCCTAAAATCTCGTGCGATATGGAACACTGCCGCGGTGAGATTATCACCCTCGGTTCGCTTGGTCGCTTCGTGATCTCGCTTGCGAGGGGATAATTTAAGAAAAGTTTGTGAGAAAAGCGATAAAGGAAAAGATCTAATGTTTGCATCGCTCAGAAGGACGTCAAATTGTGAGGTAATTTATATATCATTATTATTCATTTGCATTCTTTATGTCTATTTTTGTTAGAGCACAACTATTAAACTGACATTGACTTTGTTATCAAAATACTCGGAAGATGTTACTCACACGAAATGTTAGTTATTAAAGACATTTTATTATCGTTATATGACTCACGTTTGCTTTATTATGGTTTTCTTAAAAGCTAGTTACTGGGCAATAATCTTTATTGCTAGACCTTCTATATTCACTACTTGGGCAGTACACCAACCTTTTAGCAATTTAAAGTTTTTTTATTCTCATTTTAACACTGCAGCCTAACATAACACTGCAGCCTAGCATAACACTTTTGTATTATATTATACTAACACTTGGCCAAGCTAACAGAGATGTTGTAGTTATTCAATATTTAGTAGAGCTATCAAGCTTACCATATTTCACCATGAATCAATCCTGGCGACTTGAAATCAATGAATTTTCATACCTTAAAAATGCAGCGTTAGGTAAACGAGACGTTGAAGGTGAAGTTCCTTTATCGGGCACAAATTGCTGTCGTTAAGTATGGACTAAATCAAATACGTTCATGATACGCATCACCAAATGAACCTTTTCCGGTTTCCCTTTTAAAAACTGCAATGCATCACGGTACAGTGTCTTATAAAGAATTGACTGCGAGTGATGAGAGGCTTGTATCCTACCACTCTTCTTTGCAGCCTTGGCTCACAGGGAAGTCTATAGGGGGTACTTCGGGCAGGCGTTTGCCAGTCCGATTTGCCTGAGCTAGTCAGAAAAGCCCAAGAAGCCTACGAAGGAGTGATATCCAACTATACTTAATTTGGCAATGCCTTCGACCTCAATTACACAGCAAGACTTCTGTGATACATGCATTGTATCATTACCATATCTGTTATTCATAACAAGCAAGACGCCAGTTAAGCGTTAACTCGGGCTACGTTTGGACTGGCAGCGTGGTATACTGTATATATATATATATATATATATATATATATATATATATATATATATATATATATATATATATATATATATATATATATATATATATATAAATATATATATATATATATATATATATATATATATATATATATATATATATATATATATAACATGAAAACACAAGTTTGAGTTACTTCATAAGAACTTTATTCACGACAAATTTGTTTCGTATGGCAAGTGCGAAGCTTGCCACACTCGTCAGCCCGACGTCAGGTGAATGTTGCGTCTGGTGTTAGTTTCAGTATATTTGAGATGTTTGGTTGATATGTGACGTCGTGTTGTTTATGTCGTGCATGGATCGTGTTACGAGTGTGGAAAATTATTATTATTACATAGCAAATGTTTCTTACGACGTCTACAAGTAGATATAAGTTCGTTCCTTTTGTTAAGGGAGCTTAATTCGGGGTGGCAAATAATAATGAATTTTTCGTAAAGGCAGAGATTGCATCGTTTAGTCCTGTTGGAGTATGGTCGGCATTTCTTAATGATTTTCCATCTTATTGAGTGTCGGGTGTTCGATTCTTTTAAATACCAAATATGTTTACTCAGCTCTGTGGCGTGTTTCCGTTTCTCGTTTCGAAATGAGCTAGTGTGGTTCAGGTATCTTGTTTTGAATGTTCCCTCTGTTAAACCGACGTAGGTTTCTTGCTTGGTGTTGTCTTCATTCGTTAATGCAGTCGCTTGGTAAACTATGTCCTTTGTTTGGCATTTCCCTTTGAGTGGACAGTTGTATTTCTGGCGGCAGTTGCATTCGGTTTCTGGTGTTGTGTGTTGTTCGGCTTCTTTGTTGAGTGTCAATTTATTGTGTGATGAAATTATGTTTTGTATGTTTGGCATACAACTGTAGCTCAGCTTTACGGTATTCCTGTTGAATATTTTATTCAAAGGATTGTTTTTCGGGAAGCATTCGTCGATTATTTTTAGAAATTTGTGGCCGATGTTGGTGGCGACGTTGGCGCTGTATGGCGGGTTAAACCAAATAACATTTCTGCTTCTTGGGCGCTTCTCACGTGGTGGCTGTGGGTCGAAATGGAGTTTGTACTCATATCTACTGTTTATGAGTGCTTCCTGGTACGGTTGTGTGGTAGAGTCAAACGATTGTTTGTTGGATGATATGTTGGATAGACGTGGGTTGATGGATTTTGGTATTCCGCGGAGTACCGATGGCGGGTGGTTGCTGTATCGGTTGACATATTGAGGGATGTTGCCTGGTTTTGTGTAGGGCTTGAACGTTCCGGATCTCAGGTCGAAAGAAATATCAAGAAAGTTCACACATTTCTTGTTCGCTTCGATAGTAAGAATTCAGGTTGTGGTCGCCAAAGATCTTACATATATGTTTCTTGATGATCTCAATTTGCCTGGGAGATTCAATAAATGCGCCTATAGACCGTTGTCTCTATATAATCCGAGGTTACTTCTATACTGCGAGGGTAGTTTGGACAAAAGGTAAGAGCCCACCAGCTCACATATGTTTCGGCTCCATCAAAACTGCCCATTGTTACGTCGAAATGTGGGTTGGTGGCTTTCTTACACCATGCTTCGTTTTCGTCAAAGAGAAGGGAATTTTTGGCCTGGATGATAATATGTTTTTCTTGGTCGGTTATGTCGTCGTATTCCGAAGCGAATGTAAGGGCTTTGATCAGTAGGTCTTCCGTTATCGAGGGGTAGAAGTCCACCACGTCGAAGTTAATAAATGAATATGCGGGTTTGTTAGGGATATTTTTGAACCACTTTATGACGGAGTCGCTATTCTTCCACTGGTTTACGGAAGTAGATGCCACTACTTTGTTGTTGATTCGTTCAAGGATTTTCTTACTTATAACACCGATCTCTGATTTAGCTGGATTTATGAGTCTGCACGTCGGGCTATTGTTAAAGTTCGGCTTGTGATCTTTCAACGTGATGAAACAGTTTTTCTCGGCAAGCGCGTCGATTCTGTTGTCGAGGTGTAGGTTCTCTGCAATTTTATTTTCTTCGGCTATTACTTTGGTTGTATATGGTTAGACGGGGCTTTCTTGTAAGATTTGGTGATGTTGGTTTTAAGTAGCTGTTTGTATGATGTGGGATCTACGCGATAAAAATTGGTTGTCTTGTCAGCCGGGATGATTAGTTAATTGTCCTTTTGTATTTTCTTTATATCTCGTGATAATTCTTTTTGGAATTCACAGTGCGTGTTATTGAATTCGATATTCTGGACGAGTGTCAGCATTTTTTCTTCGAATTCCCGTAAATCATCAATCGGTGGCGGGGTCTTTGTCGTTTTAAATCCAAATGTTTCTTTTGTCGAAGGCACAATTTTGTAGCAATAAACAAGCATTACTGTATACTTGTCAGTGGTAATATATACACTGCTGTAGTGAATAAGGGAGAGCTCGGGGGGAAACAGATGATACAGTACTGCATGGATGATTGTCAAGCAAGCTCATATCCTCAGAAAAATTATTATGTGTGAGACCTTTGCGAAAATCACTTTGGTAACAAAGGGACAGGGATAACTTTCTGATTTCCAGTGAGATGCTCTGACTCCCATTGAGCTACCAAGACTCAGATGGCGAGTGAAGGTTACATTGATGTACTGATTCGATTGATATATGTCTGCCTAAATGCATCTCACATTTGCGTACAGCAGTGTGTATATTAACACACCCAATCATTGCTGATATATATAGTAACTGCTGCATAGGCAGTGCATATATCATTGGAACCAGTACATCATATTGTAACCTCTCTCCATCTGAATCTCGATGGCTCATTGTACGATAGAGATGCACTTTCTTCCTTCAACAGCCTTTGGTGTCTATACACTAAATACTGCATCGATTATTCCGTGAGTCATCAATATTGTGATAAAAGTAATTTCTTTCTTAGTGATTGATGGTAGAAACAGCAGTAGACCCCCCACTATTCTGTTGCTGCACTCAAAAATTAAAAAGTTTGGGCTGCATGTATTTAGTTTGATGTGATATGAAACAATTAAATTCAGACAATACAAAGCTCTGAGAGATATTGTCCACTGAAAATTTATTTAGTTTGGCAAATTATTTCATTTAGTGGCTATTATCTAATTCAAGTAATTTAGAACTAAAATAAGTACTGTAGCTACTGTAAGTTTCAAACAGCAATTGGGCGAGGGGTTGTTGCGTATACGTATTTCTAGTCAATATATCTAAATCATGACGTCATCATTAATAAATAAAAAATAACCTTAATATACCCAAAATAGCCTGACGTAAGACTACTCTCCACATTTTGCACTATAAGCATTTATTTTGTTTATCGTCGCTGGAAATTGGAAAACATAACATAGCTTCTTGGTCTTTTGCGTCTTTTCGTGTGTATGAGGATGTGATTTTAAAACAAGAAAGGTATGTGCCAAATAAATCAACGTTATTAGGGCGTGATGTTGTAGGGCGAGTGGAAGATCTGGATTTATGTTCGATTAGCAAGAACAATATCTGAACAGTATACTGAGCAAAGAGAACGAATGAGATTGATCTTGTGAAGAACACTAGAGGAAACAGTATTAAGCTCTTTCTATATTGCATCAAATTCTGGATTAACCCTTAGTTCAGTTTCATTATGACAAACCACGTGATTTAATAATAACGTTGAACTTACATTTCTGCGGCGACAAATATTGTCGATGATTTATATCATCGGTGACGCAATATTTATGAAAGTTGGTGGGAATATGCCTCTATTCACCTTTTAACTCTTTGTGCAATGTTACGTTTTTTTAGTAGATTCAGAGAATGAAAGATAGTGTTTATTTAATGTAAATATATAGTTTGTGTTATTCCAAAACCGCTTTAGTTGTCGTTACACGTTTTCATGCTGTTCGCAATTATCATCAGACGATGTTTTAGAATAACAAGTTATAATACGCTCAACAATATAATACTTGTATCGAGTACTCTATTTTATCGGAAGATCACTACTTCTAAACCTACAGTTATATATATATATATATATATATATATATATATATATATATATATATATATATATATATATATATATATATATATATATATATATATATATATATAAATATATATATATATATATATATATATATATATATATATATATATATATATATATATATATATATATATACTCACGGTTCACACGTGGACCCATGCATTGCTTTGCGATGTCGCGTTTAATGCACAATTCACAAGTGCCTTGGTAAAGTGAGTAATATCACGTGGTTGTGTTTGTGGTTTATTGGCTGCTACAGTGTCTCTTCAACGGTCTATCCGTATATGCCAAGCTGTTTAAGTCAGCTATAAACAATCCTCAACACAAACTACACCACCTATTACCACGAATGGTACGAATCGGGATATTGTCTCAGGAATAAACGTCAGTTCAGCCATGTCAAATATCGTACTTCTCTCATTTAAGAATACGTTCATGCGTACTAGCAAAGTTGTAGTTTAAATATTTTAGTATCTTGATCGTACTTTATATATTTATAGTCTTTTTACTTATAAACTATAATTTCGCTACATACCTGTATGTTCTATATGTAAATTTACGTGGAAATATCATAAAGTCAGATGACAGATGCTATGATGTGCAACGACCACCCATCAATCTATTCTTAAATATTTAAATAATAACTATAGATATTGGGACTTTCAAAACTCTAAATAATTACAACGCCTGGCTATACACTCCAAAATCTGCATAAGTTTGAAATTATATTAAGTCATTGTTATTTTTCCTTTTTACCCGGTGAATTGCAGAGTGATTCACATTACAGAGTGTTTCACTTAACTTTTGAAGGAAGCCTTCCTTCGGCAGACTTCCCGCTTAGCAGTGAGCTAAACAGATGAGGAACTTCGCTAGTAGATAATATATTCTTCATAGAGCCATAAACAAGCGGCGTTTTAAATGATATATTTTTTCGACAAGATTTACAAAGAGGAGCTTGAAATATTGTTATTTAAGACTATATTCGACAGATAAATGCACGTTGGTTATTGATGCTGGGTAGTAATTTAATGAAGCCAATTGTTAGAACCTGATAGAGCAACAGAGAATTTCGTATCTACTGTAGCTTATAGCTACAAGTAGTTTAAGGAAGATTATTTTGGAATGTCTGTCGCTGTGAAAGAAGCGGTATTTTGTGGTAATAATTTGTTAAAATATCAGAGACCGTAGCGTATACACGTTGTTCTATTATGGTGAGGTAGATATATTTCAAGGTTTTTAACAAGCGAAAAGTACCGATTAATGGGCGAAAATTGGCTTATCCAGCGACAAACTTGTGTAATTTTGAAAGATTTAATGTTCTAAATCTTAATCTGTACATCAACTCAAACGACTACAGATGATTGCGGTAAAATGACCCGGTTTATTCATTTAACATGCATATATAGATCACACGTACCTTTATCATAAAGGTACGTGTGATCTACACTGTATATATGCATATTAAATGAATCTGCGGCGGTCTATATCACGGTATAAAAGCCATCATGTGACGAATTTCGATGAATTTCATTGGACGATTATCTCATGAATTATTACTGAATTTTAGAAATAATATATATATATATATTGAACTATTATATTGAAGTTTCAAACAGCAATTGGGCGAGGGGTTGTTGCGTATACGTATTTCTAGTCAATATATCTAAATCATGACGTCATCATTACTAAATAAAAAATAGCAATAGCCTGACGTAAGACTACTCTCCACATTTTGCACTATAAGCATTTATTTTGTTTATCGTCGCTGGAAATTGGAAAACATAACATAGCTTCTTGGTCTTTTGCGTCTTTTCGTGTGTATGAGGATGTGATTTTTAAAACAAGAAAGGTATGTGCCAAATAAATCAACGTTATTAGGGCGTGATGTTGTAGGGCGAGTGGAAGATCTGGATTTATGTTCGATTAGCAAGAACAATATCTGAACAGTATACTGAGCAAAGAGAACGAATGAGATTGATCTTGTGAAGAACACTAGAGGAAACAGTATTAAGCTCTTTCTATATTGCATCAAATTCTGGATTAACCCTTAGTTCAGTTTGATTATGACAAACCACGTGATTTAATAATAACGTTGAACTTACATTTCTGCGGCGACAAATATTGTCGATGATTTATATCATCGGTGACGCAATATTTATGAAAGTTGGTGGGAATATGCCTCTATTCACCTTTTAACTCTTTGTGCAATGTTACGTTTTTTTAGTAGATTCAGAGAATGAAAGATAGTGTTTATTTAATGTAAATATATAGTTTGTGTTATTCCAAAACCGCTTTAGTTGTCGTTACACGTTTTCATGCTGTTCGCAATTATCATCAGACGATGTTTTAGAATAACAAGTTATAATACGCTCAACAATATAATACTTGTATCGAGTACTCTATTTTATCGGAAGATCACTACTTCTAAACCTACAGTTATATATATATATATAACATATATATATATATATATATATATATATAACATATATATATATATAACATATATATATATATATATGTTATATATATATATATATCTCATGGATTGGGCGGAGAGTCTCTCTCAATGAGACGTTTACTGTTTGCATTATGCATTGCTCACTGCTCGCAGTTTGAGCACTTTGGTGACTCCACAATGCAATCCTTCAATGTGTAGCCGTACATAGTGGGTCCCAAGTCCACAGTTACCATAAAGCCATTATGGTGATAGCCGGTAGGGCACATTGTATACTTTCATGTATATATTACGCTCACCGCTCATGTGGTTTGAGCACTCTCATGGATTGGGCGGAGAGTCTCTCTCAATGAGACGTTTACTGTTTGCATTATGCATTGCTCACTGCTCGCAGTTTGAGCACTTTGGTGACTCCACAATGCAATCCTTCAATGTGTAGCCGTACATATAGTGGGTCCCAAGTCCACACTAAGTTACCATAAAGCCATTATGGTGATAGCCGGTAGGGCACATTGTATACTTTCATGTATATATATATATATATATATATATATATATATATATATATATATATATATATACTCACGGTTCACACGTGGACCCATGCATTGCTTTGCGATGTCGCGTTTAATGCACAATTCACAAGTGCCTTGGTAAAGTGAGTAATATCACGTGGTTGTGTTTGTGGTTTATTGGCTGCTACAGTGTCTCTTCAACGGTCTATCCGTATATGCCAAGCTGTTTAAGTCAGCTATAAACAATCCTCAACACAAACTACACCACCTATTACCACGAATGGTACGAATCGGGATATTGTCTCAGGAATAAACGTCAGTTCAGCCATGTCAAATATCGTACTTCTCTCATTTAAGAATACGTTCATGCGTACTAGCAAAGTTGTAGTTTAAATATTTTAGTATCTTGATCGTACTTTATATATTTATAAGTCTTTTTACTTATAAACTATAATTTCGCTACATACCTGTATGTTCTATATGTAAATTTACGTGGAAATATCATGAAGTCAGATGACAGATGCTATGATGTGCAACGACCACCCATCAATCTATTCTTAAATATTTAAATAATAACTATAGATATTGGGACTTTCAAAACTCTAAATAATTACAACGCCTGGCTATACACTCCAAAATCTGCATAAGTTTTGAAATTATATTAAGTCATTGTTATTTTTTCCTTTTTACCCGGTGAATTGCAGAGTGATTCACATTACAGAGTGTTTCACTTAACTTTTGAAGGAAGCCTTCCTTCGGCAGACTTCCCGCTTAGCAGTGAGCTAAACAGATGAGGAACTTCGCTAGTAGATAATATATTCTTCATAGAGCCATAAACAAGCGGCGTTTTAAATGATATATTTTTTCGACAAGATTTACAAAGAGGAGCTTGAAATATTGTTATTTAAGACTATATTCGACAGATAAATGCACGTTGGTTATTGATGCTGGGTAGTAATTTAATGAAGCCAATTGTTAGAACCTGATAGAGCAACAGAGAATTTCGTATCTACTGTAGCTTATAGCTACAAGTAGTTTAAGGAAGATTATTTTGGAATGTCTGTCGCTGTGAAAGAAGCGGTATTTTGTGGTAATAATTTGTTAAAATATCAGAGACCGTAGCGTATACACGTTGTTCTATTATGGTGAGGTAGATATATTTCAAGGTTTTTAACAAGCGAAAAGTACCGATTAATGGGCGAAAATTGGCTTATCCAGCGACAAACTTGTGTAATTTTGAAAGATTTAATGTTCTAAATCTTAATCTGTACATCAACTCAAACGACTACAGATGATTGCGGTAAAATGACCCGGTTTATTCATTTAACATGCATATATAGATCACACGTACCTTTATCATAAAGGTACGTGTGATCTACACTGTATATATGCATATTAAATGAATCTGCGGCGGTCTATATCACGGTATAAAAGCCATCATGTGACGAATTTCGATGAATTTCATTGGACGATTATCTCATGAATTATTACTGAATTTTAGAAATTATATATATATATATATATTGAACTATTATATTGAAGTTTCAAACAGCAATTGGGCGAGGGGTTGTTGCGTATACGTATTTCTAGTCAATATATCTAAATCATGACGTCATCATTACTAAATAAAAAATAGCAATAGCCTGACGTAAGACTACTCTCCACATTTTGCACTATAAGCATTTATTTTGTTTATCGTCGCTGGAAATTGGAAAACATAACATAGCTTCTTGGTCTTTTGCGTCTTTTCGTGTGTATGAGGATGTGATTTTTAAAACAAGAAAGGTATGTGCCAAATAAATCAACGTTATTAGGGCGTGATGTTGTAGGGCGAGTGGAAGATCTGGATTTATGTTCGATTAGCAAGAACAATATCTGAACAGTATACTGAGCAAAGAGAACGAATGAGATTGATCTTGTGAAGAACACTAGAGGAAACAGTATTAAGCTCTTTCTATATTGCATCAAATTCTGGATTAACCCTTAGTTCAGTTTGATTATGACAAACCACGTGATTTAATAATAACGTTGAACTTACATTTCTGCGGCGACAAATATTGTCGATGATTTATATCATCGGTGACGCAATATTTATGAAAGTTGGTGGGAATATGCCTCTATTCACCTTTTAACTCTTTGTGCAATGTTACGTTTTTTAGTAGATTCAGAGAATGAAAGATAGTGTTTATTTAATGTAAATATATAGTTTGTGTTATTCCAAAACCGCTTTAGTTGTCGTTACACGTTTTCATGCTGTTCGCAATTATCATCAGACGATGTTTTAGAATAACAAGTTATAATATGCTCAACAATATAATACTTGTATCGAGTACTCTATTTTATCGGAAGATCACTACTTCTAAACCTACAGTTATATATATATATATATATATACTCATGCACGGTTCACACGTGGACCCATGCATTGCTTTGCGATGTCGCGTTTAATGCACAATTCACAAGTGCCTTGGTAAAGTGAGTAATATCACGTGGTTGTGTTTGTGGTTTATTGGCTGCTACAGTGTCTCTTCAACGGTCTATCCGTATATGCCAAGCTGTTTAAATCAGCTATAAACAATCCTCAACACAAACTACACCACCTATTACCACGAATGGTACGAATCGGGATATTGTCTCAGGAATAAACGTCAGTTCAGCCATGTCAAATATCGTACTTCTCTCATTTAAGAATACGTTCATGCGTACTAGCAAAGTTGTAGTTTAAATATTTTAGTATCTTGATCGTACTTTATATATTTATAGTCTTTTTACTTATAAACTATAATTTCGATACATACCTGTATGTTCTATATGTAAATTTACGTGGAAATATCATAAAGCCAGATGACAGATGCTATGATGTGCAACGACCACCCATCAATATATTCTTAAATATTTAAATAACAACTATAGATATTGGGACTTTCAAAACTCTAAATAATTGAGGTATATACAACGCCTGGCTATACACTCCAAAATCTGCATAAGTTTGAAATTATATTAAGTCATATTGTTATTTTTCCTTTTTACCCGGTGAATTGCAGAGTGATTCACATTACAGAGTGTTTCACTTAACTTTTGAAGGAAGTCTTCCGAAGTTCATTAGTCAATTTGCAAAATTGCGAACTTTAAAATGAAGTTGCCAATTTCATGTGCCTGGGAGTTCGTTGTTTCGAAATTAGAAATTTGATTAATTCCCCGTTTCGAAGCTATTTATGTCCAAGCACAACCCAAGGGATAAATCATCCTTTGTTTTCATTCTGATCTTGTGCTTATGCTTATACTGTGCGCTAGTGAAAACCAGGCCGTTAAACAAACTAGTGGAATTATATGTAACCCTGCGAGAGTTAAACAACTTTGACACGACGGAAGCAATTAGCACACGAAATTCCAAAGGTTATATATAGCTCTACATAGTATTTAGCTTTTTTGGACCCAGCATATGTGCCTATCATTATACACGTGTCATACACATATGGTGGATGTGGCCAGGGAATCGGACTTGTTGAATTAGTGCTATTTTCAAAGATTACCACATTACTAGAGATCTGGTTTTTGGTAATCTTTTGGAAATAGCACTTAACTCAAAACAAGTCCAATCGCCTTGTTCACATCAGGACCACCGTCTATATTGCTTCCGTCATGCCACATTTGTTTAACTCTCACAGGGGTTGCATAGAATTCCACCATTTGTTTATGCTTATAATCATTTTAAGCACGTGCAATTTACATATCCACTCTCGTCCATAAAAACTGATATTCCTGCCAATAACGAGAACTCTCGAATCTTGGCATCTCAGACTCTCTTGTGTAATTTTGCTCAACTAAACAGATTTGAGCATTTCTTAGTTAGTACATACATTACTGCAGTTGTTTTTGCATGGGTAAGGTGTAACATCACAGAAACCTTCTTTGGCGTTATGTTGTTTCGTTTCAAATAATAATGAACCGTTGAGAAAGCATATAGATCTTGTTTCATATAAATTCCGAAATGGTGTTACATAGACTATCGGTAGTAAAATTCGAAAATAAAATCAGCTGTTATTTCTAAAATAAAGAAAAATGAAATTATGAATCGTAAGAGTTAGTATAAGGTGTAGCGTTAGGGTTAGGATTATAGGGTTATAGGATTATAGGTTGGAGGACTTTTATCAGTTAGGTTTGCAGAGGACTATCAGTTTTAAATTCGGGATACTTATATGAAATTAAGAAACGTCAGCCGTTTTCTCAGGATGTTGCAGCACGGCCGTGCTGACATTACACATTCGAAATTTGCGCATGTACCGAGAAATTATTTTCTTCGATAACTGTATTAAATAAATGCTCACTTCCTCAACACCAATTGGCCCACTATTTCTTACAACCAGATTGCTCTTCATCGTAAATATTCTCTTTATGAACGCAGTATTTTAACGCTGAACCCACCAGAATTTGAATCACGTCTTAATTCCCATCGATCTTTTCGCACTTAGAGTTTAAAGGACATTGACAACAAAAATAAGTTTGGCTAATATTAAAGAACTGATAAAATGATATGAGTTAACCTTTTAAAACTTTTCCGTATTTCCTGGGTAGCGAATTTTCACTCATAAAAAATGTGTTAAATCTCAGTGATTGCTAAGTTTATAACGTTCATTATCATGAGGGGTTATTATACGCACATTTTCAAGTAAATTTGTGTATAATATATAGTAATATAGCAGCAATGGTGCGTGCAATGCCATTTAGCCTTGCGTTTTGAATATTCAAATTTGACTACATTTGTTTCGATCCAGCGAAGGTGGTGCACAGAAAAGTGGTGAAAGCTTCGGCAGACTTCCCGCTTAGCAGTGAGCTAAACAGATGAGGAACATCGCTAGTCGATAATATATTCTTCATTGAGCCATAAACAAGCGGCGTTTTAAATGATATATTTTTTCGACAAGATTTACAAAGAGGAGCTTGAAATATTGTTATTTAAGACTATATTCGACAGATAAATGCACGTTGGTTATTGATGCTGGGTAGTAATTTAATGAAGCCAATTGTTAGAACCTGATAGAGCAACAGAGAATTTCGTATCTACTGTAGCTTATAGCTACAAGTAGTTTAAGGAAGATTGTTTTGGAATGTCTGTCGCTGTGAAAGAAGCGGTATTTTGTGGTAATAATTTGTTAAAATATCAGAGACCGTAGCGTATACACGTTGTTCTATTATGGTGAGGTAGATATATTTCAAGGTTTTTAACAAGCGAAAAGTACCGATTAACTCTTTCCCTACGGGCGCAGTTAAAATGGGTCACTGAAGACCCGCAAAGTCGTCAATCGAAAAACACGGCACACGGTAACGCAAGATTAAAAATTGAAATTCGACAAGCGCCAGGAACATGAAATCCACGCACACGCCAAGTTTGATTTGGTTTCATAAACAACTCTGCGATTGGTGGCATTTTGAGTTTTCAAGATGCTACGCGGGCGTGCAAGATGGCCTTTTCTGGAACCTGATTTATGATAATTAATGCTAATTTATATTAACATAATGTGTTTTGTTCGGGAAATTTAAAAGAACAAGTAAAAGCCGGTTTATTGGGCTTCCAGAAAATGTATAGCTTTCGCAACAGTTATGGTTATTTCAAGAGATATCAATAGAACAACGTGGTCGTTCAATTTTTGATGTTTTTCAGCCGTAAGGAAAGAGTTAATGGGCGAAAATTGGCTTATCCAGCGACAAACTTGTGTAATTTTGAAAGATTTAATGTTCTAAATCTTAATCTGTACATCAACTCAAACGACTACAGATGATTGCGGTAAAATGACCCGGTTTATTCATTTAACATGCATATATAGATCACACGTACCTTTATCATAAAGGTACGTGTGGTCTACACTGTATATATGCATATTAAATGAATCTGCGGCGGTCTATATCACGGTAAAGGCCATCATGTGACGAATTTCGATGAATTTCATTGGACGATTATCTCATGAATTATTAATGAATTTTAGAAATAATATATATATATTGAACTATTATATTGAAGTTTCAAACAGCAATTGGGCGAGGGGTTGTTGCGTATACGTATTTCTAGTCAATATATCTAAATCATGACGTCATCATTACTAAATAAAAAATAGCAATAGCCTGACGTAAGACTACTCTCCACATTTTGCACTATAAGCATTTATTTTGTTTATCGTCGCTGGAAATTGGAAAACATAACATAGCTTCTTGGTCTTTTGCGTCTTTTCGTGTGTATGAGGATGTGATTTTCAAAACAAGAAAGGTATGTGCCAAATAAATCAACGTTATTAGGGCGTGATGTTGTAGGGCGAGTGGAAGATCTGGATTTATGTTCGATTAGCAAGAACAATATCTGAACAGTATACTGAGCAAAGAGAACGAATGAGATTGATCTTGTGAAGAACACTAGAGGAAACAGTATTAAGCTCTTTCTATATTGCATCAAATTCTGGATTAAGCCTTAGTTCAGTTTCATTATGACAAACCACGTGATTTAATAATAACGCAACTTCAGTGAGTTGAACTTAAATTTCTGCGGCGACAAATATTGTCGATGATTTATATCATCGGTGACGCAATATTTATGAAAGTTCGCGCCATTATTATTTTTATACAAGTGGAAATTATGAAACGAAAGCAGCCTGATAGAGTTTTTTAGTATCTTTCATTAAGATCAGAAAAGAATGTATAGTACATCTTTGTTATTTTTTGTATATATATAATATAGTAATCCTACACATTTTTGTTGATATTTTTAACTGACATTTACATTTTGTGAAACATAAGGTGCAAACATAACTGTGCAGTTGTGAAATTGTGTGATTTATAATCTTTACTAGTAGATACGTCTTAAAACCTGTCTCAAAATGCAGGAAATGGTGTTTCCGAGACTTACAAATTCAAAAAATTTCCGTGGGCACATGCCTCCGGACCCTCCTAGATTCCCCCCCCCCCCAATATCCAGACTGCTCCGCCGCCCCTGAATAAACGTGACTTGCAGCTTGCAGCTTGGTTATTTAGATTTCAAACCAACTTGTCAAATGTGATAAATTGCTCAACGATTTCGGGTTTGGCTGGGGCGGCACGACTGTCAAACGATAACGCATGTGTCCTATAAGGTGAGCTCAATGAGAATGGAATCAAATCACAGAACGAAGGATGGACTCTTCTGTTGCCATGACACCAAGAAAATATTACATTTCTCATTTACAATTCAAACAAGTACCACTTAGAAATAAAAGACTAGTGCTTTATAATTTTTTGTGTCTGTGATTTATATCTAGTGTATGTGTATAGTATATTATTATGCATTCTCTACTCTATCTCGATTTTGATTGGCTGTTGGCATACAGCTAATTCGTGACATCATCTTCATGTGACGTCATTTTCCAATATTTAATATATAATAAATATAATATATAATAATATATATAATATAAAAGCTATATGACATCATTATTTCAATATCTTGTCACTAGCTTGCGGTTGCTAGCTTGTTTACGGCGAAAGAAAATGGACCACTATAACCTATTTAAATATATTTCGCCAACGCATTGCTTTAGCACTTTTTATGTAATGTTTAAAACACGAGCGGCAGTGTTTTATCAGATATAAAACACGAGACGCAGCCGAGTGTTTTATATCTGATAAAACACTGCTTCATGCGAGTGTTTTAAACGGCTTAAAAAACGACCAGCATTTGGTAAGTTCGTTGGCGCAGTAATTTTGAAAAATAACGTTGTCTAAGCCGAGAAAATCAAAGCTAAAGTTTATGTAAATTAGGATGAATCTTTTTCACATATAAAGATACGACACGGTGGTGATTTTCCTTTGTGTTTTCTTCATGCATTATTAATGAGTTTTTTAAGCATAATAAAACAATTATTGGATTCGGTTTTCGCATGATATGTATAGGTAATCATGTGATAGCGAGTGCAATTAAGGATTTACACTACGAGTGATATTTGAAAATTTGCCAATCTTTAATACTCGCTATCATATGATTACTTATAAAATTACGATAATTAAATAATATTGCACTCTCATTTATTGCACTGGAGTGCAATTAATGATTTATTGCACTCCTCTCAGCCAATCAGAATCTAGTAATTTTGTCATGTATATATAATAACGAGAATTATCAAGGCTACGGTTTGTGCCGTATCCGAGATAACAGAAACCTCGGCTTGATAATTCTCGATATCACACTTCATCTCATCCAACAATTGTTAATTATTTGATGCAGATACGTACATGTGATAATATTAGTTTTCGTTTTTTATATTATTTCCTAGATACCGGAAGAATACACGAACCTTACCAGATGTTCAGGACCAACTGTATCGTTATTGAAGCAATCACGTTGAATCGAAACCGAATTCACAATCGAAACCGAACAGCGATCGGGCAATTACAACTAGAAACGTTGCTAGCTTTAATTTTAATAATGAATAATGTAAACTATAATATGTAGGACTAATAACGATAATTATAAAAAGAAATTTGTGTCGTGAGTAAATGGAAATGGAATCATAGAAAACAACTTAGAACGTATTAAAAATACAATTAATTCCGAAATTTCGCATAAATTCACCACTGCCTTGTACATATGTTACAAGGTTGATATATTTGCTTTCTGCTCTCTAACCTTACAACGATCACCCTAGATTGGAGAAGTCGAAACGTTGGGTCATGGATAACTTTTAAAGTTACGTTCAAAGTTAAGCCAGAGTAGCGTTCTATGTCTGATTTATCACCTGGTTGCATTGGGAAGTTATTACTTCTAAAGAACTTGTGTGCTTCGCTTATTCGCCGAACCAGGTGTTCTGCATGTGGATGGATGGATGAAACAATTCTAAAAATTCTAAAAAATTTTACCCTTACGCACTAATTGGGGACACAAATATAAGCAACTATATTACAAGTATAAACATTTGCCCTAGGTGTTACATAAATGGCAGCTCTGACAACCACTGGCTCTAAAAAACTAAAATCTACATTCCTTATTGCATACTTAAAAACATTCAAACTATTCACATTTCGTATATCTTTACTTATAATTTTGACCATAAAAGTGGTGATCCTATATATCTAATTGAATGTTTGCCATATGCATGTTACATGAGTATTAAAGCGAGGTATTCTAAAATCAGAGTTTCTTACCGTACTGTACTAGTGTAAACCTAGCCTAAGTGATCCGTTAAAAAATCAATACGTTTCTTTGTTGTATTTACACTGTACCTGCCTAAACCGGAGTGGTTTGCCGTAGCGTAGTCACTACGCCAAGCACTCCGGATGTAAATCACTACGCTATACGGCATATTTAACGTAGCGTAGTAGTGTAAACATATGCATACGCGCTTAAAATGTTAGCGGGAAAAAATGTCGCCAGGTTATTTTGGTTGTTTATCGGCAGCAATTTTAATCATTTTAGCTGGTTTATATGGTTATATGCAAGCATTAAACCTCTCTGCAATCGCGAGTGCGGAGAGCTTACGGCGAAAAAGAAAATGGCTTGTAAACATGCTTGACATCAGCTTTTCGCTTCGCCATTTTGTAAAATATGTCGGGCAATACGCATGTGCGTAGTAAAAAAACTGCTGATGTCAACGAAAAACCTCGCTTTGTCCTTTGTAGTGTAAACAGACGTAAATTTCACAACGGTACGCTAACCTACTCCGGATCACTTACCGTACCGTACTAGTCTAAACTTGGCCTTAAATTATATGTTCTAGTTTCGGCGTTACTAAAAAATAAGTATTGAATGTATGGTGGTACGGTAGATTGTTTTTAACTTTAAACATTAATAGAGCAATGTCTTGCAATCTTATATTATACAACGAAGAAAGATTTGCTTTAGTGAGTAATTGTTCATACGTGTGCACTTTGGTATTAAAAACTGCACGTAAAGCCCGCTCTTGTACTCTCTCCATCTTACGCCTATCCGATGCTCGACAAAGGTGCCAAGCTAAATGGCAATACGTCAGGTGCGGTATTACAACAGCCTTGTAAATTTGCAGTTTTGTTTCTTCTGGAATAAGATTCCTTAGGCGCATCAACACTCCTACCTGTTTGCTGGTCCTTTTACAAAGTCCACTAATGTGCTTATCAAATTAAGCTGCTCGTCCACGTCTACACCAAGTAGCTATATTGATGTGGATTGCTCAATACTATTGCCACTTATTCATTGTTTTCTATATTCCTTGGAAACTTGTCAAAATTTAAGCATAAAAAGGTGTCTTCATACCATCTAGTAGTAGTATTTAGATCATGTTCCAATAGTATTTACAGCTACAAATATATCTCAGAGCCACTTATGGTATAATTCAGATCATTTTGGAAAATATTATACCTCAATTATAAATTGTCCAATCAAAGAGCTAGATTTGTACCACGTGACCAGTCAATTTAAACTCGAATTCTCCACTATTTCTCCGGGGCATGATATTTGACCTCGAATCACCCGATGATCACGAAGACACCTGCTGATCACGCCGAATACACCCGATGATCACGAATACTAAGGAACAACAAGACGTTTCAAGACAGCATTCAAGATTGTTTCGGTATAATATATCATTAGACCCTCTGGTAATTCATAGCAATATTACACCTCGGGATGATATATCACCCCTCGGGGTAATATTTCGTCGAATTCCCCTCGCTCTGGGTCTATAAATGGTAAATGATCCATAGCAAAAGACCAAACGTTGAACCCTGAGGACATCCTCTCTCTAGTGTCTTTCTTGCGCTGGGTACAGATCCGATTTTGATCCGATTCGTTCTATTTTCAAAGTACGAGCGAAGCAGCTTCAAGGAATTCTCCGAAAAATTATAAGCCTCTAATTTCTTAACAATTAGCGATGGGTATAACGAATCAAAAGCCTTGCTCATATCTGTCGAAACTAGCCTGCGTGGCGGCGTTAGGGGGAGGAAAGCGGAAAGGCGAAGGGAGTAGGTAAAGCCTGCACGAAAAAGGCATGAACTTTATAACTATTTGAAATAGATTCATCGCACAATAGCAACAATGTTCTAGTGAAGAGGAGAACTCGAGTCTTTAAGGATCTCCCTAAACGACTTTTCTCTCACCATTTCTGCGGTAGAAAAGACTATTTTGAATTCGCATTTACGAATATCTTGAAGAGATATTGCCGACGCATCAACGGCAGAATATCCTTGCGTCTCCAAGTCATCCAGTTGGTCCCTGATAATGCTATTCAAGGCGAAATCACAATAATAGCTCATGCTTTCCATGCCGACTGATAATCACGCACAAACATCTGGTAAATCTACTAAGTCCATAATCAAACTCTTTACAAATCCCGTTGGTAATACCATCAAAAATATTTTCCTTCCAGCAGCTCCCTCGTTGCAACTTTTTGTTCCAGTTTTAATTTAACCAGCAGCGAACTGAAGATCGGTTAAAGCTTTCAAAAGATAATCATCAACCTCGTCCCCAGGGCCTTCGCGGTGCGAGGCAAGATGGCGGGCGAGGCGAGCGAAGGCCCTGGCAAAGGCTGAACCACGTGACAAAATATTCCACTATATGTGGAAAATTTTCCCGCTAGTTTGTCTACTGTGTAATCATGAGAGACTCAGTACTAGTGAGATGTTTTTCACTTTTTCCGAATACTAACTTTACCAAAGACCTACCAAAGACCTGGCTTATGGAATACATGATTCATCCTCTTATTTTCACTTCCACAAAGACGACAAATATCCAATAAGTGTTCCGGCGTTCCACTGATCTATATTAGAATATATTAGAGGACTGGATAGAACATCTAGAGTAGAATATTTTACTGTTGCGTAATTATAGTTTTAGTATATTTGCTTTTTTCTCTTTTCGGATCAGACCGAATTTTGTATCACGAGAAGAAAAGGACACGGGAAGCCTTCGGAGAGCAATTTTTAGTTGTTTAGCCCAAAAACGTAGGGAAAAACGGAATTTGCGAGTTCAAATTTCGATGGTAGCAAACTAACAAGATGACAACATTTTGATAGGCAAAAGTCGTTCTAACACACAACCTGAAAACTATAAAAGATTTTTGAGGTTGTAAACTGCCGGAAAAGAGGCAACACTAATTTCAACATTTGTGGTAAGTCTTTGAAATAGATATTTCGATTTTTGTGATCGTATTTGTGAAATATATTTGAATGTTAATGGCGTTTATTTAGCTGTAAACACTGAAATGTTATGTATGCAATATGTATGCCCAAATAGAAAACATAACTCAGAAAATAATAAACACATTCTGGTGGCATGTTGTAAAACATGGACTGGACTGATAAAACATGGACTAATAAAACATGGACTGATAAAACATGGACTAATAAAACATGGACTGATAAAACATGGACTGATAAAACATGGACTAATAAAACATGGACTGATAAAACATGGACTGATAAAACATGGACTGATAAAACATGGACTGATAAAACATGGACTGATAAAACATGGACTGGTAAAACATGGACTGATAAAACATGGACTGATAAAACATAGACTGATAAAACATTGACTGGTAAAACATGGAGGGTTAGGATCTTTGTTGTTTTGGGGTTAGCGATTATTTGTTAATGTAGACATCATACATTCACAGCTACACGTTACATGTTTTACCAGTCCATGTTTTATCAGTCCATGTTTAACCAGTCCATGTTTTATCAGTCCATGTTTTATCAGTCCATGTTTTATCAGTCCATGTTACAACATGCCCATTCTGGTTGAATACCAGGATGATTTATTTAAATCATTAACCTAATTTTCTGTGAGTGAATAGTGTTCAACCAGGAATATAGCCCTAAATACTGTAGCTACTATATTTGTAGCTACTATATTTGTCTTTATAAGTACCTGTAGGTATACATGTATATATTTTGATAGTGGTTATTTTTAAATTAAAAATCAAGAAAGCATTGTTTGATTGATTTGTAGTCCCTAGAGGAGGCATGCAGTTTAAATCTTTATCAATCTTCATCTTCACTGATGGTTGAAGAGGATAGGGTTACTGTGCTTCTCTCTGATTCAGACAGATCCTGACCCTTTCTTGATATATGAGCAACCAAAATATAAAATTATTATAGCATCAACCCAAGTCAGTTTTAGGGTTAGGATTTGGGTTAGGTTTGTATTTCGGTTGTTCATATATCGAGAAAGCGCCCAGATCCTATATGGTTTCCTTCTCAAGATAGTACTTGGTGATGATCTTGATCAAGCCATAAACATGGTTTTCAGTCAAGCACATGGTTATCATCAAGCTCTATAAACAATGTTGACAGGTTGATGGCCCAATATTATTAATGAATATAGTGCTGCTAGTAAATTGTATTCTACTTGCATTATTACAGTTTGCAGAGCTGGATGAATGTTATGTGAATAGCTTATAGATGTAGCTGCTGTACAGTATAGTAGAATGAATTGATTCATGTAATTATTTTCATGTACACTGTGCATTGGTGGTTTCCTTTAGTACAGGAAACCACCTTAACTTATTTAATAGACATTACAGCTTGTAATTTGCATGCAGCTTGTAATTTCAAGGATTAAAATATGAAACAAAATCCAAACATTCGCATTATGTAAATCAATATTAGTTAAGAAACAAGAAAAGCAAGTTAAATTAGTGGAGAAAAATATATGCTATTTTTTATTATGAAATTAATTGTTTTGTGCCTAAACCTGTTTAAGAATTAAGATATGAGGGGGGGAAATATGGATTTGGCCTGGTTGATCAGTATGGCTAAGAAATAGATTAAAGTTTTAATATTAACCAGCAATGGTTTAGACGGTTTATTATATAGAATCAAAATACACATGAGTTATTAAAAATGTTTCTTTAATCAAATCATGGACAAAGTTTATGATACAGTACAATTATTTGATCTATAGAAAGCCACTATTAGTTGTCTTACTGTTTCGCCTTCAAATTCCTTCCTTCATAGTGGTTAAATTTTAGACCTTGTAACACAATAGCAAATATTGTACCAAAATATTACATATAGATACACTTTTTTATCAAAATGACAATTTATACATGACATGAGTCCACTATAAACCAAAAATATAAGTGCAGCCTATCCACATTTCACGTCATCCTGCCCTTTAAATAAATCAACTCGACTGTAAATATTCAATAATCGTGGTATTATCTCAGATTTTTATTCTTATCAATCATCGCCGTTTGTTAGTGTAATAGTGTATACTGTACTGTATAGATAGTACTGCGGCCGGCTTCGAAAGTTCGTCAAAATATGAACTTATTTACTCACGATTCAATTTTTATCCACATTTTTAAGTTTTCTGTAGTTTCATGATGTACCCTGTCAAAATGGGTTTGCTTTGTTCTTTGTTTGGTTATATGCAAAAACTACGATTCCACAACAGTATTAATATAGCGATACTGAACCGAAGTGGAGCTGGCCGCAGCTCAAAACATCCGGCTTCAATTTCGGTGGCGCTCAAACAAAGGATGCTCTATCCAGTCCTCTTATATAGATCAGTGGTTTCTTCGGATATCGTTTCTTTGGAGTTTCGATCAAACTGATCATTAACATGTTCATTTCATTATCTCCTGTATCTATTAAACGCCATGTTTAGTTCGCTTTCCCGCACAATTTAATTATTGACCAATGGGGACAGTTGTGAGCATTTAATTCAATTAAATCCTACAACCAATCAACGGCAGTTTTGGTCCAGCCTTTGCCAGGGCCTTCGCTCGCCTCGCCCGCCATCTTGCCTCGCACCGCGAAGGCCCTGGGGACGAGGTTGGATAATCATCACTTATGGTTTTTCTAATGTCGCCGCCATTTTGAAATGTTTATTTCCTTGAGTTAGCCAATCAGAATTGAGCGTCTCCTGGCGGCCGCGCGGGTTCCCTCCCCTAACGCCGCCACGCAGGCTATGTCGAAACAATTCCTACCATTCTTCTGTTATCTATTTCGAATTTCCAGTTTTCGTCGGATGTTTAGTTATCTTCAAATGCTTATAGCTCTCTTTGGATGCTTAATTCTTCGCAGCTGGTACGAGGCTGGCCGGCTAGGGAAATATCGAAAGACCAATCAACGTGTGTTATTTTGCGCAGAAACCCGAAAACAAACTAAGCCATCGAGGGAACCCAGGAGCGAGGGAAGTAAGTTATTTATTCACCGAATAAATCACTTCCCTCTTCGCCATTACTTCCCGAGGTCGACGTAAATAGCAATTTTAGTTCACAGTTCTGAGCTGGGAGACCGGGTCTCTTCTTCTTCTCGGGTGTCGTCTTGACAGACACAAAAATATTTATTTCTCGCTTGCTTAATAAGCATATGAATGTACGTGTGCTATATATGGATGTAAAACCTAAAAAAAAAGACTGAACTAACAAATAACAATCTACGATTGTCTCTTGGGTTTAATGATATTAACAAATTATGTAGATCTTTGACGTAGGCGTTTAAAGTGACTATGAAACTAAACGACCTTCCAAAATCTTTATCATTACCAAGTAGGTTCTGCATAATGAAGTATTAATAATCATTAAATTTATTAGTTAGCGTTGTAAGCATTTGAAATTTCTGAGTGATTACCCATTATGACGTACGAATCTATTAGTGACTACTACTACCATAATTCCTTGCGAGATTCCTTTCTCATGTTAATGTTAAACTCCCTCTGGGAGACGAAAAACAATTGCTCAACTTAACATCACAAAAAGATATACCGAAAAGGATTCTGGTAGTAGTAGTCACTAACAGGATTCATGCGTCATAATGGCTAAGGTCTATTGTTAAATTCTTGCTATTTCGTAAAGTATTGTCACGATACCAACAAAACATTAAAATATGACAAATATCACCATGATCTCCATGCTTATATATCCCAAGATATATATATATATACTAGTAGTAATCACAGATTAGTGATGTGCGTTCGGAATGTGTTACTTTTTGTTAACATTCGTTAACATTCTAAAGATGACAATATATGCGATTAATAGCGTGGCCGCAAAATGGACAGTAATACAATAACAGTCATCACAAATATTTTTAATTAACAATAATCTATCGACAAATTGGGATCATTACTTGGTGAATACATACCACCACGTAAATTACATGAATAAATGCCACTTAAGTAGGTACCCCTTTGGTACAAAGGATATAGTAATTTACTAATCAAAGGATATAGTAATTTACTAATACTGTGCTGATCACTGGCATGGTACAAAGGATATAGTAATTTACTAATACTGTGCTGATCACTGGCATGGTACAAAGGATATAGTAATTTACTAATACTGTGCTGATCACTGGCATTGGCAATATCTTCATGATAGCTTAAATTGCTGAATTCTTCAGTACAACTTTGCTCTGCCGGTTTATAATCACTGGCACTGATTGTGTTCACTGTGCCCACAAAATAACTGAGATTTGTGTGTTGATATATAGACATGGTCATTGTGCCCGAAGGCAACCCAGCCAAACAACTGGGATTTGTATATTGATTTGTGTGACCACCTGTTATAGACATGGTCATTGTGCCCGAAGGCAACCTAGCCAAATAACTGGGATTTGTATATTGATTTGTGTGAACACCTGCTATAGACATGGTCATTGTGCCCGAATTAGGCAACCCAGCCAAATAACTGGGATTTGTGTATTCCGAGGTGTATTCATGATTATAAACACGATATTTAGGATCAAAATAAAAGTACATGCTTTGAAACTCATATTTTTGAACAAAATATCTAACAAGATCTATTTCATCAACGTCCAAAGACCAAAGAGAATATTTTGGTCTACCATTTAAACCCTTCACGCAGAGCAAAGTTGTATCTGCTGTGAATTCGTGCGGACTAAAAACATGGCAGCTCTGCGCGTCTGTAGTTGAGATTTTCAATATCGGTTTTATAGTCGATAAAACATCGCAACTCAGATTCTTAATACTCTTATAATAATCTTCAATCATATCAAATACTGAAATAAAAAAAATATATACAAAACTTCACTTACTTCCCCAAAAAACAGCAAAAACCACGACAGTCACTCTTCGAATTCGCGGAGAGAAATCGAAGAGATCGAGTCGCTATGACGACATAATATACACCAGAGCGAGGCAAATGTTACATCGCAAATATGCTGATGAGCAGGATGAAGATAACTGCTATTTACAGTCACCCATGATGCACACAAAATGTGGGACATCAAAAACCATGCCAGAGCGCTCAAACTGCAAGCAGTGAGCGTGCGCACAATGCACGATATATATATATATATATATATATATATATATATATATATATATATATATATATATATATATATATATATATATATATATATATATATATATATATATATATATATATATATATATATATATATATATATATATAATATATAATATATATATATATATATATATATATATATATATAAATATCAAAGCCCAGCATAATATTTTGACAAAAACCATTATATTGAGTAAAACACGAGTGAAATCATAATATTTAATAAAGTTCTAACGTTTCGTTGTTTCGTTGTTAACACAACATCTTCAGAGAATAATAATTACATATTACATATTATTAGAACTTTATTAAATAATGGTTTTTGTCAAAATATTATGCTGGGCTTTGATATTTATCCTAAGATTACGATTCCCGCCTTGGCGAAGCTAGCGGTCATGCTAGTCATGCTCAGCATGACTAAAAATTTCCTGAAAATATATAGTTTTGTTTGCTTTTATTTACTTTATTTGAAATCTCTCCTTAGAACTTTGAAGTAGTGTGCATTTCGAAGAGAACAAGTAATAATAGTTCACGCATATTACGCGGATAATTCTCGCTCCTTTATATCGCCCTGATCGATCGGGCGTCTAAAATCCGCCGTCTTCGTTCCCAAGTCATGCTCGACCAGCCATATGAACAGTCATGAGCAGTAAATCAAACCATTTAGCTGGCAGTATTCTCGAAATATTATTGGTTGACGGCACTTGACGCATGCTCAGTTTGCCTATTTTAGACAAGCTGGTCATGCTATTTTGGAGCCTGATAGCCCAAAATATTAGCTTTCCGCCAGCCGCCTCACCAGACACCAGTCACCAACTATGGCCTGACTGCACAGCACGTCTGTTTAAGGAGATCCTTGATTTATCATGGCATCAACGAGCTCTGATTCGGTCCAAGCAGTCTTTGTTTGTGAACTACTTTATAGAAAACCGTTTTCGGTTCGAAACATCAACGAGAAAAATGTTGTTGTTGGACAGCGACCAATGCCGGATCTTGGCCATTCGTCTTTCTTTCGTTTTATTGGCAATGAATCGCAGTTGAAAATGTTTACCGAGAATTATAAACCGGCAAACCATTGCAAAGATTCTCTCCAAGATGACTAGATGAGAGAAGCACGAATGAGAGATCAATCATGAAGACGGAATGGACAGCCCCGAAGGGCGAAGGACAGGAAGATATTATTTTATGCTATTGCTGTGTTGACATTTATCCATGAAACTCCGTAATATTAATCATTATGAAACGTTGTTTTTGTCCGATTTAAATAAATTCTATATCGAAATGATCACTTGAATCTGGCGAATCGAACGCTGTACGTTTCGTCTACTTTAAATATGAATATCAGATGTTATATGAGAAAATGCGTAAGCAAGTAAAGTACCCAAAACTCGTCTTTAAATTAAAATCAAAGGACATGGTTTCAAGATCTATTCGACGTTTACCCGGTGATTCAATGCTTTTATGTCCATTGAAGCGATATAATTTCGTAAAAGATATGTTTCGTATACCTTGCCGTTGATTTTTATAAAAGTTTTGGCACACGAAGACCTTCAATCGAACAGATATTAGAAAAAATAGCATTGCCGTGTTTACTGTTTACTGTTTACATTAAAATGTTGTCTGCGTGTCAGGCGTTATGCAATGGGAGGGCTGAGGGCGGGCTAGCCTGCGTGCGACGGCTGATTTTTCTTTGCATTAGTTCGTAGGCATGCTGATGCGCTCTTATATAAAGAGAAACGGTCGAAAATATGAAATTTTATAAACCTTTGAGCTGAAAAATCACCGCTCAGAATGCAGGAAATGCCATTTACGGGAATCTATATTTTAAAATTTTCCGGGGGTGCATGCCCCCGGACCCCTCTAGAAAGTCTCGCGCCTTCGGCGCTCGGATTATTAGTTAGCATGACCTCCCATTTGGGACCAGCTTCGCCACTGCCCGCCTGGTCAATCGATAGCCGATATATATATATATATATATATATAAATATATCCAAAATTGCAATACTGCATGCGAGTCTAGGCGTGCCAGAATCTAAGCCCCAAAACTCCCCTGGGAGAATTCAAAAGCCGCCACCAGCTTTTATACAGATGGAGGAATTAAGTTGAAAAATCACCGCCATGGATTAAAAGGATTTAGTTAATGAAATTAATTTCACTTCACGAATCAAAGCTCATGGAACGTTTGAGATTTGAATATAAAAGTATTTGGAGTTGAACTCTCACATGAAAACTCTGAGGATATTTATATGTTGTTAAACTACCTTCACTTTGTCCCTAATTAGACAAAAGGATGACTATTATGGTAAAGCAGGTATGTAATCCTTCCTTGTAGTTCCCCCGCGTGCAGGTGATAGAAATTATTTTCTGTGTACTTTTTTACAGCTCACGAATTTAGTTTTTCATTTTGATATCTGTTGATAAAGATCTTGATACCACCAGTCCAATCAGCAGCGACAATTACTTCTTGCCCAGTCGTACCCGTGCTATTTTCGTCATACACTGTTGGAACCACGTTCCAAGGACACGGAGCAAAGATTGCTGCAGTCACAACTGCATTGTGTGCTAGAATTTAAAAACAAATGTTTAAAGAACTTATAGAGATCTCTGAGAGAGAACTATAGTCATTGTTTCGTACTTAAACCATACACACTTGAAGTGAAAGTTAACTCCCTTTTATTAAACAGAACTCTTCTTATATTAGAAATACGTATCCTCGCTCGCCTGTTCTGTCCCACACATGATCTCCTACTCCAAATTTATTATATCAATAAAATGTTAAACCACTCAATTTACTGATATCGTATATATTATTTATATTTACCCAATGCAAACCCCAATCATAACCCTCGGCCTGGAGTGTCATCCTAACCCCCCTGAGGGATTTTCCCCATCCATTGTTCCCAGACCTCGCACACCCTGTATTTATTGATCACAAATCGGATAAAGGCTGATTCGTCGTAGATTTTGAACGTTATCTCGGTCAATATTTAACCGATTTCAATTCTGAAAACAGATTTGGAATGACCGAGTCTAAATACATAAAGTGTCTATTAGATTTATACGCAAACGTGCATACCCTCCGTAAAAACCTGTTTATGTACTTCTTGTTTGAACCTGACCGGAACGTGTTGGAAAAAACTCATTAATAATTCATGAGGAAAACACAAAGGAAATCACTACCGTGTCGTAGGTTTTATATGTGATAAAATTTCATCCCAATTTACATAATCTTTGATTTTCTCGGCTTAGACAACATTGATTTTCAAAATTACTACGCCAATGAAGTTATCAAATGGGTCGTTTTTCAAGCCGTTTAATAAACTCGCAGCACGTGTTTTATCAGATCTAAAACTAAATCTGATAAAACACTGCTGCTCGTTTATTAAACAGTCAGTACATATATATATATATATATATATATATATATATATATATATATATATATATATATATATATATATATATATATATATATATATATATATATATATATATATATATATATATATATATATATATATATATATATATATATATATATATATATATATATATATATATATATATATATATATATATATATATATATATATATATATATATATATATATATATATATATATATATATATATATATATATATATATATTAATATATATATATATATATATATATATATATATATACATATATATATACATATATATATATATATATATATATATATATATATATATATATATATATATATATATATATATATATATATATATATATATATATATAATATATATATATATATATATATATATATATATATATATGCTGCGTAGACAGTGTTTTGAATATATAGCAAGTGAAAAGGTGGTAAACTGCCAAGAATTTAGTGACGAGATACAGAGTAATGATATATATATATATAATATATATATAATATATATGATATATATATATAATATATATGATATATATATAAAAAAAAATATATATATATATATATATATATATATATATATATATATATATATATATATAATATATATATATATATATATATATATATATATATATATATATATATATATTCAACATGTAGTTTGATCGAGTGAAATGCCAAATATTGCCTATAATGTGCCCGGAGTCTTGTCCCGGCATTGCCGCCATATATACAGAACTCGTGGCTAGGCTCTCGGCAACGGCTTCCGTAGCTCAGTGGTCAGAGCACTGCACTAGCAATCGCAGGGTCGCGGGTTCAATTTCTACCGGAAGGCCGCTAAGTTGCATTTTTCGCAACTGGTCTCGGTTTGGTCTTAAAATGTATGTATTCCAACACTCGAAATTTTCCTTCACCGTGGATCCTTTCAATATATATATATATATATATATGCTAAACGCGTCATAAACATCCAGTCATCAGAAGATTGCATGAAGCATGAAACACCGTGTAATGACAAACTGTGTGTTTATTAGATAATTTTAAATATATTATATATCAAGCTGAAACCGTACGTGAAAACGCTCTACGCTCTATTGCAATTACTTCATAACTATATCGAGTCTTACATATACCTGAAAAACTTTCGTAGAAATCATTTCTGTCTTTCCTGGAAGATGGAATACGATGCTGCGCTCTCCACATGTAAACATAATGATCTTCAGAACCAGAAATCACAAATTCACCATCATGACTGAAACATAAAATATAAACGATATAATTTACCATTGTAATATCATGATTTCCTCGGTTTCTTTTCTTCTCACTGGACGATTTAATCTCTAATTCACCCTCTAACCGGGTAAATTTCTAATTTTTCCGGCATTAACATGCATGAGCATTGAGCATTGAGCGAACATCCAAACAATACTCTTTTACACAACAAAGAAATATATTAAGTAATCAAGACAATTATTATATTACGTCGCCATTATATTCTCAACTCTCGGGAGGATTTGTGGAAGTCCCTCGGGCTACGCCCTTTTGTTTCCGTGACAAGCTTCAGAAACTTTTGTAAAGTGTGTCATGAAAAGTTTTCGCAACGTTTGTTTCCGAAACTTTTTTAAAGTGTGTCATGAAAAGTTTCAGAAACTTTTGTTTCCAAAACAAGATTCAGAAACTTTTTAAAAGTGTGTCATGAAAAGTTTCAGAAACGTTTGTTTCCAAAACAAGTTTCAGAAACTTTTTTAAAGTGTGTCATGAAAAGTTTCAGAAACTTTTGTTTCCAAAACAAATTTCAGAAACTTTTTTAACTCTTTCCAGTCCGGCCCAGTCAAAAGGGGTCATAGAAGACCCCCGAAGTCGTCAATCGAAAAACACGGCACACGGTAACGCAAGATTAAAAATTGAAATTCGACAAGCGCCAGACACATGAGATCCACTCACACGCCAAGTTTGATTTGATTTCATAAACAACTCTGCGATTGGTAGCATTTTGAGTTTTCAAGATGCTACGCGGACGTGCAAGATGGCCTTTTCTAGAAAAATTTTAAATTTTTCAACCTGATTTATGATAATTAATGCTAATTTATATTAACACAATGTGTCTTGTTCGGAAAATTCAAAAGCATTGGTAACAGCCGGTTTATTGGGTTTTCAGAAAAGGTATAGGTTTCGCAACAGTTATAATATTTCCCGAGATATCAATAGAACAAAGAGGTAGTTCAATTTTGGATGTTTTTCAGCCGGACAGGAATGAGTTAAAGTGTGTCATGAAAAGTTTCCGAAACTTTTGTTTCCGAAACAAATTTCCTAAACTTTTTTAAAGTGTGTCATGAAAAGTTTCAGAAACTTTTGTTTCCAAAACTTTTTTAAAGTGTGTCATGAAAAGTTTCAGAAACTTTTGTTTCCAAAACAAGTTTCCAAAACTTTTTTAAAGTGTGTCATGAAAAGTTTCAGAAACCTTTGCTTCCAAAACTTTTTTAAAGTGTGTCATGAAAAGTTTCAGAAACTTTTGTTTACAAAACTTTTTTAAAGTGTATCATGAAAAGTTTCAGAAACTTTTGTTTCCAAAACAAGTTTCCGTTGATAGAGCAGTGTTCTATCTTGAGAAACAAGGTTTCCGAAACAAAATTTCCGAAATAAAGTTTCCAAACTGTGTAGATGTATCGTGGGCTTAAAACAATTTTAGTGTATAGCGGTGTTGAAAATGCGTGTATCAAAGGGCCAACTGTTTTCCGAGCACTTGAAAAACGAGAAACAGTCTTTAAATTTCGTTTTCGCGGGTAACGTCGTCATGGAGACGTAAAAATTCTTGGCGTTGTTTTCATAACGAGGATTCCCTTTTTTCTTATCAATCATTATTTTGTTTGAAGGACGTCGTCACCATAACAAAGGTCATTATAGTCAATAATAAACACAGCAATATGAAAAGAAGATGCATGGACGATCGTCAAGCTAAAATCCTTAGAAAATGATTCTGAGTCCTGGACAGCAACCTAACCTGTAACCTTCTGATTGCCGGTGAGACGCTCTAAGAATTGAGCTACCAAGACTCGATTCGATTGATATATGTACTGCCTATGCGGCAGTCACTATATATAAGTAATGCTTAGATGTGTTAATATATATACTGCTGTAGTGAACGTGGGAGAGCTTGGAGAAGACAGACGATACATGGACCGGTCAGATGGAGGGCGAAGGTTATGATGATGTACTTATTCGATTGATATATGTACTGCCTATGCGGCAGTCACTATATATCAGTAATGCTTAGATGTGTTGTATATAATGGTTAGAGCGTCTCACTGGCACTCAGCTTACAGGTTCGATCCCTGTCCGCGAGGAATTTGTCTACCTCAAACTCCCACATTCATTACATCAGTGTATATATATATATATATATATATATATACATCATCACAGTCAAAAGACTTGATGTGGGATATACCACACTGCATAAATTATAAACCATCAAGAATGTACAAGTCTATATATATATATATATATATATATATATATATATATATATATATATATATATATATATATATATATATATATATATATATATATATAACACAATAAGAAAATAATAGTTACCTAAAGCTTCCTTTAATCTGACTACTTGAATTGGTAAAACCTTTATATTTGCAGATCAAAGAATGGTCTTTTAGGCTGTACAATCGTATCCGAGAATCATTTGATGTAATTAAAATCTAGAAGTGAACGTACAAAAAGGTACCATGTAAGATGATGTAAAATTATGAATCTAAGCTCCTCAACCCCCATATCAGATACAAAAACCTAAGTCCCCCAGTGCATAAACCAATATATGTTGCGTAGGCGGAAACGTTTTTGGGATCACTCTCTATAGCAAGCCATCTGATTGGCTAACCCGAAATAACTTTTATCCTAACCCTAACCCCCGCATAGCAAGGGGTTTCTTTTCCCCATCCAAAGCCCCCTCACATGTACAATGTACACCGCTGAAATCACTCAACGTGATCCCAAAAAAGTGATCCCAAAAAATAAATCTAAACTAAACATAATGCCAAAATAGTGTGTTGGGTTGAACGCAGCGAACAAGGTATATAAATGTTTTTTATAGAACTTTAAAGGGACACTCCATCCCCAAAACAAATGTTGCTTAAATGAAAGTTATTTGTCATGAGAATGAGTATTAGTTGTCATCTAATCTGTTTAGTTTGAGAGAAATTTGGCTTTGTTTATCGTATTTTTGGTAAATTGAAGGCCGCCATATTTGTTCTGATTGCGGGCGAATGCGGTCGCTCCTGTTAATTTTTAATCATTGAGTGATAGGAAACCATATGAAAAGAAAATCCTGCACAATAGACTAAGACCACGTTATTGTCATGCTATTGTGAAGGGTTTCTTGTAAAGGGTTTCTCAATGACGTCAAAAAATAATGGGAGCGACCGCAATCTCCCGCAATCAGAACAAAATGGTGACCTTCAATTTACCAAAAACACGATAAACAAAGCTAAATTTCTCTAAAACTAAAAAGATTAGAACCATTTTCATGTAAAGTGACAAAGAACTTTTATTTAAGCAACACTTGTTTTTGAGGTGGAGTGTCCTTTAATATTAGTATAGGAAATAACACGATTCGAGAAGAATTAATGAAAAATCGCACGCGTGTTTGGCGAAATATTCATACCCCTAACTACTACGAAGCGGGAAAACTGATGTTTGTAAATATTAAAATCCAAACATCCGGGATGTGATTTTTTACTAGGGGTATTTTTTAACTAGGGGTATTTTTTTACTAGGGGTATTTTTTTACTAGGGTATTTTTTAACTAGGGGTATTTTTTTACTAGGGGTATTTTTTTACTAGGGTATTTTTTTACTAGGGGTATTTTTTACTAGGGGTATTTTTTTACTAGGGTATTTTTTTACTAGTAGTATTTTTTTACTAGGGGTATTTTTTTACTAGGGGTATTTTTTTACTAGGGGTATTTTTTTACCAGGGTATTTTTTACTAGGGGTATTTTTTACTAGGGGTATTTTTTTTAAATACCCCCAGTAAAAATTTTTTAGTTTAATACTGATGTCATTAGCCAATCAGGAATGAGTAAAATGGATTGAAATGGTATTATATAAACAATACTCATGAAAATACGCATACAACCGAACCTTATCTTCACCAGGCATAGGTTCAATGCCACTAATTTTTCTTCCTTGTTTCTTTCGAGATTTAACTTGCCACTGTGTGAAATATTTAAGATGCTACAGAGAGTAAAATGAATGTTAGTAAAAGTTAGAGTTACTGTAAGTATCGTAACGTCAAGACGACGCTAACTTCGGTGCCATGCCTCCTCCGCAGGACCTCGCGATATCATGGAAAGGTTGTGCTTGCGAGAGGGCCTGCCAGATCTTATAGCATAGTTGTTTAAAAAATGGAGTTTTCATGAAACGATCCTGCCGAAATATGTGTTTTTATAGAGCTGTATAATACTGTACATATAGAGCTGTATAATAAAAAGTATATATTATATAGTATATAGTTAGCATATAGTATATAGTATATAGTACATGTATATAGTATATAGTATATATAAAGTCGACGTTCTGTACACTAAACTATCCAACAAGGTACTCACTCTGTGCATAATGAATCGGACGCCATGTAGTATAGAGATTAAACAAGATGCTAAAATGTTGTTTATAAGATGATGATATTCGTCCATATTCTTACCTCTGTTGCATAAAATATACACCTTCCATCATATGTTCCAACAACAGCATATTTACCATTCATACAGAAGTTGGCCGCTGTTACTAAGTTGCTTCCTAAAATGTCGAAAAACAAAGTGAATACACTGAAAGAAATAAAAACGATGAGCCGTTCGGAAGACATACAACCATAGTCAATGGAGGTATAGTCTGGAAACTCGTCAAAGTATTTCAAAGCGACTAACAAATAAGATTTAGTTTATGTTGGAAGGACCTTCACCATAAACACATAACGTATATTCTATGTTTACTAATATTTTAACAGCAAGATTAAAGGGTTGGATTTCAAAGTTTTCTTCTATAATAAACCACTTTTCCATTTCTATTGGATGACTACTTCATTATACGAAAAATACAATCTGTTCAGTAACCGTCACCGAAAAAATGTTTGTGGGTCACCGACGGTCACCATTTAGGATTTTCAACCGACTGTGAACTTTAGTTCAGCATTTCAATTAGTATGGCGTCCTGTTAGGGACAAAAATATGACAATTATCAATTATTGAATGAGGTTGAGCATGATATGAAGAATTATCAAGGCCGAAGTTTGTCTTATCTGCCGAAGCCGAAGGCTGAGGTGAGGCCTTGATAATTCTTCATATCATGCGAAAACCGAATTCAATAATTGTTTTATTATTTATTTAAAAGATTAACTTTATCAACTATTTAACAACTCCATCGTTGGAAAAACGTGATAGCGTGCAATATTAGTTTTTCATATTGATATAAATAATAATAGAAAATATAGTCCAAAATTATAATCTAATATGATTTTTGCTTCGAAAACCACTAATTCCATGTCGAGTCCTAAAATATCGCTATCGAATTTTCAAATAAGAGTGGAAACCAAAAAAATGTGAGTCGAGAGGAAACGGAAGTGAAGTGCAAATACCCTGGAAACACACGAAACATGGCGCAAGAAGGGCGATCTTCGCAACAAAGTAACATACAAGACATTGTTGGGGCAGTCGTCGCAAATCTGAGCAGTCTTTCAGAATTTTTAGCATTAGCCACGCCACTGGGACCTGCGCTAAGTATAGTAATGCAAATAAAGTTCTATGTCTGCATATAGAGAACCTGCGTCTTCTAATTCATTTATAACTTGGTAAGTAATAATTCAAATAAAGTTCTATGTCTACATATAGAGAAGATAAAGAAGTGTAACCTGCGCCTTCTAATTCATTTATAACTTGGTAAGTAATTCAAATAAAGTTCTATGTCTGCATATAGAGAAGATAAAGAAGTGTAACCTGCGCCTTCTAATTCATTTATTTCTTGGTAAGTAATTCAAATAAATTTCTATGTCTGCATACCTGCGCCTTCTAATTCATTCCATAATGCAACTTTTTTATCAGGGATGTTCCACAGTCGTATTTTGCCGTCTAAAGAACCACTCAAGAAATAACGATCATCCTGAAATAAGAAAAGATTATTAGTTACACTAGATCATTGAATTAAAATAGACACTAACCATTGGAACGTGGCACACAATGCCACATATGTACATTATCATATTTTGATTTTGAAGATGGCAGATGCAAAATGTTTTTCGCATCGTTATTTTCAATTTATAACTAACGTTCTTTATTCGTTATTAAAAAGCCCCTAACCCAAATTTTTCATAACAATCATATTTGTTATATAGTTAGTGTCAAAGTTCAATTTTTCTGTTTTCCGATTGGACAAAAGCGTATCACGTGCCGGTCCGCAAAACGTCGTGTTTACTGCATTGCCCTGGCAACGAGGCAACCGGTCCATAACAGAACATTTATTGACCGGTCCACAATAGAATGGGTGCAGTGCGCATGCGCGTCAACTGAAGTTCCAAAGTTAACTGTTGAGTGTTGTCTTTTTTTATTAAACATTTACGGGGTTCCATTTATCTAGTTTTGGTTTCAAAGTTCACTCCAATTCACTCCAATAACCGGTGAATTATTCATACTTTGACACTAATATGCTATATAACAAAACACTTATTTACTGAGACCTCGGGAAAGCAGTGTGTTTTGTGGCCCCTCGACCGCCGTTGTTGCCCTCGGCTTCGCCTCGGGCAACAACGGCGGTCTCGGGTCCACAAAACACACTGTTTCCCTCGGTCTCAGTAAATAAGTGATAATTATTATATGGCTAAGAAAGATGCCGCACGCTGATTGGTTCATGAGAGGTCCGGAAAAAAGCGTATTGCCCTCCCGGCGCTGTGAGAGGGCAATACGCTTTTTTCCGGACCGGTAAGTTTTGGCGGGAAAATTTCTAAGTTGATTTAGATGAAAATAAAAGAGGATTTGAGTATGTTCGTTGAAAAAGTTCGAACAATAACACGTCCTGGAACATTAGTGCTGCTTTTCTTGAAAGATGTTTATCTATAAGTCAAGAAAATGAATGCCTAACGACCAGTAACGCGTGTAAACATGAAGCGAAATTAACAAGCTCAGAGGTAAGGTAAACGGCAACATCTGAAGACAAACACAACGTTAAAAACAGAGAACAAAATGAACCAAAAGCCATATAATAAATGTCTTATTAACCTCGTTTGCTTGGTCTGTACGGTAAAGCATTTGCCTTCGGTTTTTTCGCACAGCCTCGCTCCTTCGTCGCTCGGTCTGTACGAAAACCTCAGGCAAATACTTTACCGTACAGACCTCGCACTCGGTTAATAAGTCTTTAATATAGATCACTAATTACTGAACAATGGTTCTGGATGGATAATGACGGCAGGGTGTGGGCGAGTTAAGGTATACGTTCAACCTCGTACCCAGGGCATGTTGCCTCCACGGCGGAAGGTCGGCGAAAATGGCCCTGGGATTGGCTTGTCATAAAACTCAATTAATTCAGCCGAGTATAATTTATTCATCTAAATCTGAATGCTGTCTTCAAATTTTACAGCAAATTAGAAGTGATAGCTTTCGCTAAATTGGATATATGCTTCTTCATACCTTTTGTAAGAGATAACCATGGATGTATGGTGGATTATTAAGCTTGTTAGCTGCTTTTATGCCGACGAATGCTGACATGAACAACTCTGAAGAGCATTGAATATTTCTCAATTATTCAGGTCAACAAAGTAGACAAAGGCAATGGAACAAAGACCACAAAAATTATCATATCTAAACACCCAGAAATTCTGGGTGTCATGTGACCAGCCGATCCCAGGGCCATTTTCGTCGACCTTCCACCGTGGAGGCAAAATTCCCTGGGAACGAGGTTGGGTATACGTTCATACACTAGGACGATTACCGTAGTGTATACAACATACGAGTCATATTTTCTGCAAGTAACACTTGTCACTACTTGCTAAAGACCACAAAGCGCAAAGTAAATACATGACTTCTGTTTCAAAGAGTGAGTGTCAATCGTGACGCATTGCACGCTCGGTCGGCCATTTTTTTAAGCACGAAATTCCCTTAGTGAACTCATCTGTAAATATCTTGTCAATCCTTGATATAAATTATTCATTTTGTCTTTTAATTGAAAGAAGACATACCTTTCACAAAACTCAAAACTTGGCTGACGCGAAACGTGCAAGACCAAATGACAAGGTTCAAACAAAAAATCAGGTTCTGAATTGTGGATAAACAAGAAAGCCTCTATACGGTTTTCTGAGAAGACTCGGCGAATTTCCGAAGTATTTAGCACGTCAAGTTGGCAACGAAGCACTTCAAAACACTTTGTTATCGTACGGAAAGATAAATACAAACGCGAAATGCACGACGGTTGACACTCACTCTTTAATATCTAGTATACGGTATAGTACTCAACCAACATGCATAAACCCTGGCCCACACTCCATGGCCTCCTTGGCCGCGCTCCATGCGTTCTGCGACGTCGTGATTGAGAAGTAGTACATCAACATTTTTAGTATTTTTTATTCATATTTTAACATTGCCTTCACAGAATACTACGGTACCTTTATATAATTATTTGAATCTTTTTATAGACGCCCTATTATAAACTTACTCGAGGATGAAAAGCGATGGCTGTTACAAAATCAATGTGTTGGAAACAACACAAACATTCGCTTCGTGATATGTGCCATAACCTAGGAAATAATTAAGAAACACGATGTTTGTAATTATGGTAGATATTCAGCTTTGTAATAATTACGCCATAACCTAAGAAATAATTAAGAAACACGATGTTTGTAATTATGGTAGATATTCAGCTTTGTAATAATTACGCCATTTAGCTTTGTAATAATTACGCCATAACTTAAGAAATAATTAAGAAACACGATGTTTGTAATTATGGTAGATATTTAGCTTTGTAATAATTACGCCATAACCTAAGAAATAATTAAGAAACACGATGTTTGTAATTATGGTAGATATTCAGCTTTGTAATAATTACGCCATTTAGCTTTGTAATAATTACGCCATAACTTAAGAAATAATTAAGAAACACGATGTTTGTAATTATGGTAGATATTCAGCTTTGTAATAATTACGCCATAACCTAAGAAATAATTAAGAAACACGATGTTTGTAATTATGGTAGATATTCAGCTTTGTAATAATTACGCCATTTAGCTTTGTAATAATTACGCCATAACTTAAGAAATAATTAAGAAACACGATGTTTGTAATTATGGTAGATATTTAGCTTTGTAATAATTACGCCATAACCTAAGAAATAATTAAGAAACACGATGTTTGTAATTATGGTAGATATTCAGCTTTGTAATAATTACGCCATTTAGCTTTGTAATAATTACGCCATAACTTAAGAAATAATTAAGAAACACGATGTTTGTAATTATGGTAGATATTCAGCTTTGTAATAATTACGCCATAACCTAAGAAATAATTAAGAAACACGATGTTTGTAATTATGGTAGATATTTAGCTTTGTAATAATTACGCCATAACCTAAGAAATAATTAAGAAACACGATGTTTGTAATTATGGTAGATATTTAGCTTTGTAATAATTACGCCATAACCTAAGAAATAATTAAGAAACACGATGTTTGTAATTATGGTAGATATTCAGCTTTGTAATAATTACGCCATAACCTAAGAAATAATTAAGACACACGATGTTTGTAATTATGGTAGAAATTCAGCTTTGTAATAATTACGCCATAACCTAAGAAATAATTAAGAAACACGATGTTTGTAATTATGGTAGATATTCAGCTTTGTAATAATTACGCCATAACCTAAGAAATAATTAAGAAACACGATGTTTATAATTATGGTAGAAATTCAGCTTTGTAATAATTACGCCATAACCTAAGAAATAATTAAGAAACACGATGTTTGTAATTATGGTAGATATTCAGCTTTGTAATAATTACGCCATAACCTAAGAAATAATTAAGAAACACGATGTTTGTAATTATGGTAGATATTTAGCTTTGTAATAATTACGCCATAACCTAAGAAATAATTAAGAAACACGATGTTTGTAATCATGGTAGATATTTAGCTTTGTAATAATTACGCCATAACCTAAGAAATAATTAAGAAACACGATGTTTGTAATTATGGTAGATATTCAGCTTTGTAATAATTACGCCATAACCTAAGAAATAATTAAGAAACACGATGTTTGTAATTATGGTAGATATTCAGCTTTGTAATAATTACGCCATAACCTAAGAAATAATTAAGACACACGATGTTTGTAATTATGGTAGATATTCAGCTTTGTAATAATTACGCCATAACCTAAGAAATAATTAAGAAACACGATGTTTATAATTATGGTAGAAATTCAGCTTTGTAATAATTACGCCATAACCTAAGAAATAATTAAGAAACACGATGTTTGTAATTATGGTAGATATTCAGCTTTGTAATAATTACGCCATAACCTAAGAAATAATTAAGAAACACGATGTTTGTAATTATGGTAGATATTTAGCTTTGTAATAATTACGCCATAACCTAAGAAATAATTAAGAAACACGATGTTTGTAATCATGGTAGATATTTAGCTTTGTAATAATTACGCCATAACCTAAGAAATAATTAAGAAACACGATGTTTGTAATTATGGTAGATATTCAGCTTTGTAATAATTACGCCATAACCTAAGAAATAATTAAGAAACACGATGTTTGTAATTATGGTAGATATTCAGCTTTGTAATAATTACGCCATAACCTAAGAAATAATTAAGACACACGATGTTTGTAATTATGGTAGATATTCAGCTTTGTAATAATTACGCCATAACCTAAGAAATAATTAAGAAACACGATGTTTGTAATTATGGTAGATATTTAGCTTTGTAATAATTACGCCATAACCTAAGAAATAATTAAGAAACACGATGTTTGTAATTATGGTAGATATTTAGCTTTGTAATAATTACGCCATAACCTAAGAAATAATTAAGAAACACGATGTTTGTAATTATGGTAGATATTCAGCTTTGTAATAATTACGCCATAACCTAAGAAATAATTAAGAAACACGATGTTTGTAATTATGGTAGATATTCAGCTTTGTAATAATTACGCCATAACCTAAGAAATAATTAAGAAACACGATGTTTGTAATTATGGAAGATATTCAGCTTTGTAATAATTACGCCATAACCTAAGAAATAATTAAGAAACACGATGTTTGTAATTATGGTAGATATTTAGCTTTGTAATAATTACGCCATAACCTAAGAAATAATTAAGAAACACGATGTTTGTAATCATGGTAGAAATTCAGCTTTGTAATAATTACGCCATAACCTAAGAAATAATTAAGAAACAATGATTGTAATTATGGTGGAAATGGAGATTCGTAATAATAATTGTTGAAGCTTCATGTTATATTGAAGCTTGTCTTCACTGACGGGATTCAAACCCGCAACTTTATGATCACTATTTTTGCACTGTGATTACACATTTATTTTTACACTGCCAAAGGCCTATATAATATATATATATATATATATATATATATATATATATATAAAACCGGTCGAAAACAAGGCCAATTCAAAATAAAACTTACTCTTACAATTTTCTACTTAAATTTAGACTTTAACGAAGCAGCGACTACCAATACGTAACGGCAAAACGAAGACGCGAGCCTGTCAACAATGCCTGGTCGAAGGCCAACTGCATTTCACCATTTTAAAGCTGTATATCCGAGTATGTTAATGAAGCTTTCATTTGATATATACATGTAGCACGAGGTTGAATATCTAGCGGGATTGATATATAGCATGATATAACATGACGTTGTCGGAATACCTAATATATTTTCGAAGTTTGTAAATTCAAAATGGCAACCCGTCTTCGCTATTTTAATCATTTTATGTATGCATGAGGTTTAAGTTTTAAGGATATCGCCGTCGGAAGACGTTATTAGCTTAAAAGTTCGTGAATCAAAGTGATTGCCAATTGCCATATAAAACAGTTTTTATTATTTATTTTTTGCTATTTTTTTGATTTTCCAAATAAGAACCTGTTTCAAATGTTAGGCTCCACAAGTTCTTATATAAAGGGGGTTTAAATGCCAAAATTTTAGCCTACAGGTTCTTAATCACTAGGTTCTTATACGTGGGTACTTACTGTATAAAAGTTTCAAACAGTAAGCGGGCGAGAGGTTGTTGCGCATACGTATTTCTAGTTTACACTGTGATTACACTTTTTTGCACTGTAATTATGGTCGTGGCTCTTTAGTATACCCAAAATATCGAAATTTGGAGAGGACTGCGATTGGCGTTGTAACCAATAAATTATTGGATTGTAACCAACCCCAAAACAACAAAGATCCTAACCCTAACCCCCGGCTAGCGAGTTTTCTATAAAAACAATAAAAATTTTCCCAGTCCTCCCTCCACATTTCGACCTTTTGGGATAGGTACTTATAGTACGTATTCCATATAAGGTCATGTCGGACGGGACTGGGAAGAGCAAATACATTGCCCTAACGAGCATATACGTTGCCCTGACGAGCAAATACATTGCCCTCGTACCAGCCTCCAAGTTAATTGGATTGTAACCGACCCCAAAACAACAAAGGTCCTAACCCTCCCACAAAGCTATAGAATATATTCTTTTAAAGTTAAATTATCTATTTACAACATACATACAGCTTATCCTGGTAGCTAATTTAGTTCTCTTTGAAAGCGGATAATCGAACATGCACAAATATATAATTTTCGTATTACGGATACCATCTCGTAATCGAACTTTCGGCTGTCTTCAACGAACGTTTTCTTGAGAAATAATCAACTCCCAAAGTTACAATATATATTAAAACAAAGGTAAATCATCTATTTACAATATGCGTACAGCTTATCCGGCTAGCGAACGTAGTTTTCTTAAAAAGAGCGGATTATCGAACATATCGTAACGTGTTAATTATCCGCATCCAGTGGGCTGGTACGAGGGCAATGTATTTGCTCGTCAGGGCAACGTATATGCTCGTTAGGGCAACGTATTTGCTCTTCCCAGTCCCGTCCGTTATGACCTTATATGGAATACGTACTATAAGTCCATATGCCTTTTGGGTATACTAAAGAGCCACGATCCTGTAATTATATCAACCTCGTCCCCAGGCCCGTTTTCCGGTGTTGGGACCATTTGCCGGTGTTCTTTTTCGGCGTAATTCCCGACACCGGCAAATGATCTTGGAGACGAAAATGTGATTACACATTTGGGATTAGGTAGACTAGAACCAGGAATCACATTCAAGAAACATTTCCTTGTATATTATTTCCGATATACAAAGTATGACAATTGTTCATCTCACCTGACAGTTTTATCCATTGACGACGATAAAAGGAAATAGTTCTAAAGAACAGAATGGAGTTATAAACAAGGTAGTAAAATATTTAGGGTGTGGTTGATCGATCGTTTTTCAACCCTTTTCGGTTTAAAAGGCGGTGGCGTTCTTGCAAGGAATATTAATTACCAGGCTTTCTCCACACAGGTACAGTGTAAACAAGAACATAAGTGAACACCTGCCACTCGAATTATAAGATATTTTGAAGAAGTCGTCTCGTGTATGCTCATGCAAAATTTCTATGATGACAACACGTAATGAGCTCTCACAATAAAAAGAGCGGGACTGCATGCTATACTCATCACTTTCAACCGATTTTGTCCATTTCAAAGTTTCTGGGCGGGTGAAAAAGTTGATCAAGAAAACCATCTAAAAACGGTTTTCCTCCATATATAGAACACGATAAATCAACTAACCCAACTGACTTTACAAATCATATGAAAAAGAGAAATAAGAGAAGTTCAATATGGCAAAAAATACTTAGAGGCGAACTGTAGCCAAAAAAACAAATTACTTTTAAATAAAAGGCCTTTAAGCATAATGTTTAGAAATGTTAATAGTTTTACGGTATCTGCTCTTGTACTCGAGAAATAACGTTTTCATTCTCGTATTTTATGCTTCTGGACGCCGCCATTTTAGAGTTTGCTCGGCGGCTCAAACTCAATGTTCAGCGGGTGTTTTTTTTTTAATTTGTTAAAGGTGCCGTCAAGTCCGTTCTGCGCATGTCCACGTTTCTGTTTACATCGTTTGTTTACATTGCATTATATAAACATTGAACATGAAGTATTGCGGATTTGTTTCCCACGCTTGAGCTTTTCCGCCTAAAAAGCGTGTTATAAGAAGCTGTTCTGTTCCTAAATGTTGATAATATATCAAACTAACACTCGCGCCTTCGCTACCTTTAACAAATACTCGCTTTCGAACTGTCGCAAATCTATTCCGTTAAAGTTTGTTTACATCTGGAGGCCCTCACGCTTGAAATATCGCACATGCGCAGAACGGACTTGACGGCACCTTTAAGTGCTTGTCTTTTATTTCTAGCACTCAATGACATCAAAACGGAAAAGAAATTCCCGCTGTACATCAAGTCTGAGCGTCGAGCAAACTCTAAAATGGCGGCGTCCAGAAGCATAAAATACGAGAATGATAACGTTATTTCTCGAGTATACAAGAGAAGATACCGTAAAACTATTAACATTTCTAAACATTATGCTTACAGGCCTTTTATTTAAAAGTAATGTTTTTGACTTTAAGTAAAAGTACTTAAAGCACCGCGGTTCTACGGATCCCATTTTGATTAAAAATATCAAATGCAAGGGGTTTTACTACATCCCGGGCGTTGTTTGTCAGCGCCCGCGAGCACTCTTCTGGACGATCCTTTTATTAGTATTAAGGAAACCCAACCCCAACATAAAAGATCTTAACCCTAACCTCCCGCCTAACGGGTTTTCTAACCCTAACCCCCCGTCTAATTAATTTACTAACCCTAACCCGTTAGGCGGGGGGTTGGTTGGGTTTCCTTAATACTAATAAAAGGATCGTCCAGAAGACGAGTGCTCGCGGGCGCTGACAAAGAACGCCCGGGATGTATTAAAACCCAAATGCAAAAGGATATGAATTCGATAGAGAGTATGTTAGAAAGTCAAACAATTGTTTTTTACTCATATTCCCAACACATGCAATCTTTTACACACATGCGACATATTTTGATGGTAAGTGCCCCCCCCCCCGTAATATAAGATTGGATGGAAATGAAACAGACCCTGTTGGCAGGTGACACGCAGCTTCAACACCCCGCCTTCTGATTGGTCAATGAGCTTCTACTGGTCGCGGCGGTCGTTATAGATATTATGGGTTAGGGTTAAGACACTTAAGGCGGGGGTAGGCATGTCCCGATTGTGCTCGGGAACTTTTGAGCAACTTTTGGCGTTTGGAGCAACTTTTTTCAGATCTAGCAACCTCAAGCAACTTTTGCCTTTCTGAGCAACTTTTGAGCAACTTTTTACCAAATTACAGGTTTACAGCATAAATTAACATAATCAATCACGAAAAATTTCATAGAAAACGTTATTTTCTGCGAATTTCTTGATGTTTATCAAGTTTTGATCAAATTATCTGTCAGGATCACAGACTGACACTTGATGTTAGTTTGTAGGGTTACTGTGTTCTTCCACTAAAAACAAAATGGCGTCTTCATTCTACCGACTATGCGAGGGCCTCCGATCTCATCCCGAGAAGTGGCGCTTGAGACACTGGACTTCTGATGCAGTTCAAGCTATTCGGATGTCTGTAGTTAGATGCCATTAGAAGTTATGTTGCGTTACTCGTTAAAAGTTTGGTAAAAATACGCCCATATTTGCGAGAGACTTTTTAAAATGCAGTGGCACCTTTTTATAGTTTTGTTCAAATTTCAAGCAATTTATCTTAACCAATATTAGCAGTTATTAAGAAGAACGAAATATAAAGCTTTTAATTAACGTATGTGTGAAAATATCGTGAAATTTAGGTAGCAAGTATGAGCAACTTTCGAAATTTAGCTAGCAACTTTTTGGATTTTTGGCAACTTTTTGGATTTTTGGCGACTTTTTAGCAACTTTTTGGCATACTAGGTAGCAACTTTTTAGGATTTTACGAGCACAATTGGGACATGCCTAGGCGGGGGGTTAGGAAGATACTTAAGGCGGGGGGTTAGGATTAGGAAGACACTTAAGGCGGGGGGTTAGGGTTGTGTTGGATGGGTTTTATTTTACTCATTATCATCAAAATAACGCGCGACGATTGCGACCTTAAGGGCCAATCACAGACTCCCGTCTTAAAGCTGCGTGCTTGCTCCCTGTTGGGTCTATCCTAGAGCAAAGGCGAGATTATAGTCACAAGAAAATATCAGCAAAAAACAACATTTGCACATCTATAAAACGAACAGGTAAACTAAAACGTGCAAAATTAAAAAGATCTTTATTTTGCCTACTTTACAACCCTAGCTTTACAAAGCACTTTTCGCACTCTATTTTGCTTCCGTTACAAAATTAGTGTTACAAATACATATTGTAGCAATATATATTGAAATAAATAGCAAAACATAATTTGTATATGGGTCGTTTTCAGTCATATATGACCAAGAATCCCAAAGATTAAAATAACAAAGGGAATTGTGGCCATGTTGGTGTACCGAGAGAGGCTAATCATAAATCTATCGTTCATGCAGGTACACCAACAGCCATGCTATGAGGTCAAGGTCTATAAACACAATATTCTTCAACTTTCAATATGTTATAAAATGTAGACAAAATCGTCAAAAAAGAAAGTGTAGCAATATACCTTTGACCACGAGAGGTCCAACACATCACCAATATGACCACGGTATGTACAAAATGGTTCCTTACAAAAACCTTCAGGATAATCTGTCTCGGTGCCTGTGCTCGTAGGATCTTTATCTTTCTGAATGAGAATAGAAATTTTTTAACTACAGTATACGTATAATAGGTTGACTTTATCGATGGTAAAAATCGAAAGAGCAAGTCAAGTCTGATAACCAATGAAAATTTCAAAACCCAAAGCACTAGTGGATTTTTAAAGTTTTGATATCTTTTGAAACAGTATAAATAGATAGTGAATTTCAAACGATGGGAAGATTTCTCCCATCAGTTGCTATCAGCCTAATATATACATATATATATATATATATATATAATATGTGGGCAACGCTATAAATAGTTGTGTCCCAGACACTTTTGGTCATTATTGTAGCATACATTCAAATATAGATCATCAGACGAAACAATACTAACCTCTATGTAATATGTTATGCACAGGCTAACCTGGGCTACAATGTGTTTTCTTTTTATGAAATTATAGCGATATACATTAATAACCTACTAACCTCTATGTTTTCTTCATTATCTGCTTTTTCATCCTTAGAAGAAACTGTATTATCTAAAATATTTAAATTTCGCACAAGGAGTACAGGACAGAGTCAAGCATGGAATTACAGCGGATCTGTAAAATGTTGGGCAACTTTAGTTGTTTTGGCACAAAGGCGTGGTCACCAACATAACATCCTTCGTGCAACTTGCTTTACAACGATTTGTGAGACCAGCAAGTTCTCTAGTCTAGGCTAGGCTAGGCTAGGCTAGGCTAGGCTAGGCTAGGCTAGGCTAGGCTAGTCTAGTCTAATCCAGTCCAGTCGTCATTTCGAGACAAGTCACAAAAAATATTGCCTAGTGTCACACTTCACAATCGTGCAACGCCAGATGTTTCTAGTGAAACAAAGTACAAACAATGCAGTGGTAACTAGGCATTTAATTAGGAACAAGTGTTAATGGAAGTATACTTTTCTTTTAAAAGAAATCCAAGATCATTTGAAAATAATCCAAAAAAAGTAAATACGAGATGACCTACCGGCTTTAGCGTATTTCGCTTTCATTTGTTCAAAATGATTTTTTTCGTTTTTAAGAACCCAAACGTGCTAAAAAAGTAAGAAAAAAGTCACATTACAGTCTCATACTTTTTGACCAAAAAATAATAAATAATTTGAATAATTAATAAAGTTACCTACCACAACTTTGTCTTGGCCAGCCGTTGCCTGTGAATGATTTTTAAATGAATGAAATTAAGTTTTGTGAACTTTTTTATGGTATTTTTCATTAGCGAAGATTGAAGTGATTTAGTAATGTACGACGTAGTTCTACCAACTTACCAATAATTTACCACAGCAAGAAAACTTCATAGACCATACTGCACCCTGATGAAAAACATTTGTATAGTATATTATATAGTAAAATATTGTATAGTAGCATGTGAGAAGGCACGACGACTTTGGTTTCTTACTTGGTGCTGTCCACTAAGATCCTGAATAAGATGTAGCTTATTAATAATAGGAATTCCCTTTCCATTGGCTGATTTAATCTAACGAAAGAAAAATCGTATAAGAATGGAGGGAAGAGAGAATGAAAGAAAAAAGGAAGGAAAAAGGAAGGAAAAAGGAAAGGAAAAGGAAAAAGGAAAGGAAAAGGAAAAAGGAAAGGAAAAAGGAACGGGAAAAGGAAAGGGGAAAAGTAAGAGAAGGAAAAAGGATGGGGGAAAAGGGGAAAATGAAAAAGGAAATAAAGGGGAAAAGAAAAATGGGAAAAGGAAAAAGGGAGAAAAGGAAGGGGCAAAAGGGAGGTAAAAAGGAAGGAGCAAAAGGAAAGGGGAAAGGAAAGGGCAAAAGGAAGAGAAAAGTGGAAAGGAAAAAAGGAAGGGAGAGTGAGAGAGAGAGGAAGGATGGAAGGAAAAAAGGAAGGAAGGAACAAAGGAAGGGACGAAGGAAGTAACGAACGAACGAAGGAAGGAAGGAAGGAAGGAAAGAACGAAGGAAAGAACGAAGGAAGGAAAGAACGAAGGAAGGAAAGAACGAACGAACGAACGAACGAACGAACGAACGAACGAACGAACGAACGAACGAACGAACGAACGAAGGCAAGAAGGAAGGCAAGAAGGATGAAACGAAGGATGAAACGAAGGATGGAACAAAGGAAGGGAAGAAGGAAGGAAGGGAGCAGTGGCGAAGCTAGCGGTCATGCTAGTCATGCTCAGCATGACTAAAAATTTCCTGAAAATATATAGTTTTGTTTGCTTTTATTTACTTTATTTGAAATCTCTCCTTAGAACTTTGAAGTCGTGTGCATTTCGAAGAGAACAAGCAATAATAGTTCACGCATATTACGCGGATATTCTCGCTCCTTATCCGTCCCTGATTGATCGGGCGTCTAAAACCGCCGTCTTCATTCCCAGGCTCTTTTGTTCAGCCTGGCCCCGGCCCAAGTCATGCTCTTTGTGAATAGCATGACCAGCTATATGAACAGTCATGCTTATTCTCGAAATATGATTGGTTGACGGCACTTGACGCATGCTCAGTTTGCCTATTTTAGACAAGCTGGTCATGCTATTTTGGATGAGCATGACCACAGCCTGATAGCCCAAAATATTAGCTTTCCGCCTTACCAACTATGGCCTGATTGCACAGTGCGTCTGTTTAAGGAGATCAACGAGCTCTGATTCTGTCTAACGAGCATCAACGAGCTCTGATTCTGTCCAAACAGTCCTTGTTTGTGAACTGCTTAGAAAACCGTTTTCGGTTCGAAACATCAATGAGAAAATCTTCTTGTTGGACAGCGACCAATGCCAGTTCTTGGCCATTCGTCTTTCTTTCGTTTTATTGGCAATGAATCGCAGTTGAAAATGTTTACCGAGAATTGTAAACCGGCAAACCATTGCAAAGATTCTCTCCAAGACGACAGAAGCACGGATGACTGGGATGAGAGATCAATCATGAAGACGGAATGGACAGCCCCGAAGGGCGAAGGACAGGAAAATATTATAATATGCTGTGTTGACATTTATCCGTGAGACTCTGTAATATTAATTATTATGAAACGTTGTTTTTGTCTGATTTAAATAAATTCTATATCGAAATGATAACTTGAATCTGGCGAATCGAACGCTGTACGTTTCGTCTACTTAAAATATGAATATCAGATGTTATGAGAAAATGCGTAAGCGAGTAAAGTACCCAAACCTCGTCTTTAAATTAAAATCAAAGGGCATGGCTTCAAGATCTATTCGACGTTTACCCGGTGATTCAATGCTTTTATGTCCATTAAAGCGAAATAATTTCGTAAAAGATATGTTTCGTATACCTTGCCGTTGATTTTTTAAACGTTTTGTCACACGAAGACCTTCAATCGAACAGATATTAGAAAAAATAGCATTGCCGTGTTTACTGTTTACATTAAAATTTGCGTGTCAGGCGTTATGCATTGGGAGGGTTGAGGGCGGGCTAGCCTGCGTGCGACGGCTGATTTTTCTTTGCATTAGTTCGTAGGCATGCTGATGCGCTCTGATATAAAGAGAAACGGTCCAAAATATGAAATTTTATAAACCTTTGAGCTGAAAAATCACCGCTCAGAATGCAGGAAATGCCATTTACGGGAATCTATATTTCAAAATTTTCCGGGGGTGCATGCCCCCGGACCCCTCTAGAAAGCCTCGCGCCTTCGGCGCTCGGATTATTACTTAGCATGACCTCCCATTTGGGACCAGCTTCGCCACTGGAAGGGAGGGAGGGAAGGGAAGGAAGGGAAGGCAAGGAGTATTACCTTTATGTAACTGCCTGGATGTTGTGGACTTTCCTCGTCACTTGAAGAGCTCTCGTCTGCACGTTTACCGCCTACAGAAAGACAAAATTAATATTTGCCCATAATTAAAAATTACGTTTTGCTTTCAAGAAGTCAGTAATTGTTGTGGTGCTGACTGGTTGTGGAGCAGAGCAGCGTTTGGAATCTAATCTCACCGCAGGAAAACACTTGATGTAAACAAGCAAAAATGAGATGTCCACATAAAAAATCTGAATAATTAATATGAAGAAACATTTTCCAAACTGTGTATTAACAATTTCAAAATGGCGCCAAATTAATATTTAATTCCCTTGGCACTGTTTCCCTCTGGAGACTCACACAAGTTGCAAGAAAAATATCACATGTAACATGGTCGTATGCAACTTAAACTTTGTTTTTTAGGCGCAACTGCGAAAAAAGTTACAAAAACAGGGCCTTTAATTTGATCATTTTATTTTGAAGATCTTTGAACATTCACGTATGCGCATCTTATAGCAGTTTGCACCTGCAGTATCTTCCTTGCCTGCCTGCGGGTGCAGACGCCACCTGATATTATCAGGCGGAGCCTGTGCAGGCTAATATCTCCGTAAATCATACCATCCTTTGTCGTTTTTAGTTTCTGAACTTTTCTTCCAAACAATCCTCTTAAGTTTTTCCTAGAATGTAAAGTTAAAGACCATGTAATGAGGCCAGAAAATAACATGTCTACTACGCAAGCTCTGATTGGTCAACACCCGTGTTTGGATCAGGACATCGAAACACGAGATTTAAAGAAAACAAAACTAGTGTGTTATTATTCTTTTATAAAAGAAATACCTAATGGTTTGCCTGTTTGGATGGTGATGCCTGTTTGGATGGTGATCGAAACATTTGGGATGTTGCTCGAGTTAAGAAATGCAAAATAAACACTCACTTACGGCTCGTATTTTTACGCTTTTCTCAACTCTCGCAACATCCGATCATGTTTGGATCAGGCCATTCAAACACGCAAACCATTAGGTATTTCTTTAATGTATACAAGGGATAATGTACACACTGTAAATTTGGTCAAACTAATTCATCATGGACCTACTTTTTCCGTGAAATCTTCCGTGTTGTTTCATTTACATTACCATCTCCAACATCTTCTCGATCTGAAGTTGCCAAATCGTGTTTACTACAGAAGTATAAAATGGAAAAATTAGTCTACATATTCACAATAAACACTCTTATTATATGGCATAGTTACTTCCGGTAGAATTATGTATGTAATGTGATTGGACAATTTGCGGCGCGGAGTTTACCGTAATGACCCGCACGGAAATTACGAAGGTGTCAATGCCTAAGAAGATTATTGTCGCATTTAATTCAGACAAAGTCTAAAGGTACGTTTACGTACTGCAATTAATCGGGCCGATTTAAGGTTTAGATGCATGGTAAGTAAGGGGAAATAGGAAGAAGAGTAAGGGTTATGAGCCCACAAATTATTGCGCTGACAGTTTCTCATCCTTAGCATGTATCTAAACCATAAATCGGGCCGATTAATCGTAGTATGTAAACACACCTTAAAACGAATTATATGGACCTAATTAACTTTCTGACGAATCACGTTTTGGAGATTAATTTACCGTTCCAATAATATGACTGATGTTTAATTATTATAAAAAATAACAAATTATTATTTTTTATTTATGAAAACTGAAAATATACAAAGGAACGTTCATAATTTTCCAAGGCCATGTCTGTCATGCTTACCTGGAAAATTCTGAGGTAATTCTCATGATATGCAAAGCTAAAGGATTGACTCCAGTTGGAACATGTTTTTCTGCCAAACTCAAAGGGATGCACACACCTGTGTCTAAATTCTTAACAACCACTTGTTCAAGTATCTCCTACACGAAAAAAATTAACATTTACAGACTTTCCACCACAGGGGTGCTGGTGTATGATCTCCTTGATAGTCGATCCTACGTAAGTGACTTTCAATACCAGATATTCAATTTAACCTCCCACAAGACACCGGAATGAAGTAAAGTCGTGCAAAGATGTGTTTTTACCACAGAAAATTTCAAGAGTTGTTCAACCAAACGTTGTACGCGCAAATTCGCTTCGTAAACGGTAGTAGTCGCTTTGTAAAAAGGAAAATCGTCACTGTTTTCCAAGGGTAATAAAGAGTTAACATTTAAGCTTTTACTTTAGGTGAATTATTTGATGTGTGAAGTTGATCATCCAGGTTGTTGTAGTCTTGAGAAAGACTATTGTTGAAAGACACTATTGAGAAAGACTATTGTTTGACCGGCAAGAAAAACGACAGGTCCGTCATCTTTTCGCCGTCATCTTGACCGTCGACTAGCCAGCCGTTATTTTGAGCGCTGTGTAGGATTTTTGCGTCCATGTGTATGGGGAGGCAATGTTCGGAGGAGAGCTTATTTTCGGGGGGTTATCTTCGTACGTTTACTATACGGTATGATTAAATTTTGGAGTTTTTTGGCGCTGGTGCCACCGACCAACTCCCGTAATAAATATCCACCTACAGTTAACATTTTCTGTGGTCGTTTAATACAGGTACGATTCGCTGTATGTACTAAGCATTTGACTACACAACATGTAAAACCACAGCCTTCTTAGTGTCTTACTACATCCCGGGCGTTCTTTGTCAGCGCCCGCGAGCACTCGTCTTCTGGAAGATCCTTTTATTAGTATTAAGGAAACCCAACCCCAACACAACAAAAGATCCTAACCCTAACCCCCCCGCCTACGGGTTAGGGTAATAGGGTTAGTAAACTAATTAGGCGGGGGGTTAGGGTTAGAAAACCCGTTAGGCGGGGGGTTAGGATCTTTTGTTGTGTTGGGGTTGGGTTTCCTTAATACTAATAAAAGGATCGTCCAGAAGACGAGTGCTCGCGGGCGCTGACAAAGAACGCCCGGGATGTAGTAAGACCCATTCGCTTGGCCTCGGCGTCAAAATGGGGCTTTCCCTGCTTCGGTGGTGAAGCACTTGTGGAAGCCGACATATTGGTGTAAAACAATATTTTCTACATTAGTAATCAAGAGTTGCAACAAATAGCTATATAAATAGCTATATAGTATATTATCACTTTGCAAAATTACAAAGTAGCACATTTACTCAAAGGATTCCCAAGATACTGACGGATTATAAAACGAACTCACTAGTCGGCCCGTGAGTGCGCAATGCATGACCCTGACACTCATCCTTTAATGACGTGTCTAAGTAAATATAATTTAAAAGTGTTGGACTGCATACTGGCAGTGTTACACTCACCGACGAAGGGCCTAGGCTCTAAACGTTAGACCTTCTACATAGTATTTTAGCAGTACACCAAACTTTTAGAGTTTTTGATTTATATATAGGTAATGGCATGGGAGGCCGAGGAAAAATAAGGTTTAATTTCACACGTGTTTTCAAAGTGAAACCAAACCTTAATTTTACGAGGATCCCTGTGTTTACCTGTTAATCATACAGAGGGCAACATTTATTCATAAATAATTAGCTACGCACATGAAGAACACGAGGAAGCCAGCTAAGCGTGAAAAACAACTATACAATCCACTGAAAGTAAACGGTATATTACAACGAACTTTAATGAGTCAAACAACGACTTAAGAGAACAGGGGAGCTTGGATTTACAAAAAAACATAACAACTTTGTCCTAAATTTAGGAAAAATGCCCTCCTCATTAGCCAATCATATTCGAGTAATTTTGCCCTCTATATGATTAGTAAGTAAATATTATATATATTACTCTAAAAGGTTGGTGTATTGTCCATATAGCGGAGATCTTACGTTTCGAGCGAAGGCCTTTTGTCAGAGAATGAAACGTAAAGTGAAATGAAAAGTGAAACTTTTATATGTAAAATAATCATGTGATAAAAATAAGCCAATCAGGTACGAAAAACAATAAATAATTAATGAGATGTAAATAATTAATGAAAAGTACAAAAGTCGTTTGCTATTTTTAACGTCAATCAGGCCAGGTTTACACTACTGGGGTTTAGTCGTCAGCGGCGCAGGCTAGGTTTACACTAGTACGGTACGGTAAGTGATCCGGGGTAGGTTGGCGTACCGTTGTGAAATTTACGTCTGTTTACACTACAAAGGACAAAGCGAGGTTTTTCGTTGACATCAGCAGTTTTTTTACTACGCACATGCGTATTGCCTGACATATTTTACAAAATGGCGAAGTGAAAAGCTGATGTCATCATGTCAAGCATGTTTCCAAGCCGTTTTCTTTTTCGCCGGAAGCTCTCCGCACTCGCGATTGCAGAGAGGTTTAATGCTTGCATATAACCATATAAACCAGCTAAAATTATTAAAATTGCTGCCGATAAAAAAACAAAATAACCTGGCGCCATTTTTCCCCGCTAACATTTTAAACGCATATACATATGTTTACACTACTACGCTACGTTAAATTTGCCGTAGCGTAGTGATTTACATCCGGAGTGCTTGGCGTAGTGACTACGCTACGGCAAACCACTCCGGATTAGGCAGGTACAGTGTAAACACAACAAAGAAACGTATTGATTTTTTAACGGATCACTTATCGTACCGTACTAGTGTAAACCTGGCCTCAGTAAACAGACCATGCAAAGGAATGAATAGGTGGGAGGTGAAATAAAGAAAAAGGCCAAGGCATGAATTAAGAGAGAAGCCAGTGTTTTTGTTCGCCCTTGCTAGATAAAAACGATAACCTCAGAGGAAGTGGAATCAAGTGGAGTGGTTTCAGTTTGGAAATGAGACGCTTTTCTTGTCTTTTACGGCATAGTCATTAGAATTATATTGTCTGGAAACGTCAGGCCAAAGTCTTTGTTCTATGTTTTTGTTCACGTTTATGCAAATGAACCGTGCTGTATAAATATATTAATGAACGTAAAACAAAAGATTTGTGCACTTTCAGGGCATCCTCAACATAAATCGCAGCTTGTTGTTAGCCGCTTTGAAGTTCACCAGACAATATAATTCTAGTGACTATGTTTACGGTAATCATTCCCACCGGAAATACGTGAAATGGCACAAACACCACTCATTTATCACATATTCTTAAAAAAACATAAAATATTTAGTAATGAATACAGACACTGTCACTGGCATTAGAAGATAGCAAGATAACAAAAACAACATCCACAAGACGCAATAATGAAATACCTGATCTGTAAGTTGATTAACAGGGGATTTTTCTAGTGCGTTCAAACTGCCTAAGGAAACTTGAGAACCAGAACGCTTTATCTTGTCTTGAGTTGACAGGTTGCTTGAGACACTACTGAAACTACCAATAGACGAAATGGACTGAGATTTATGTCTCTGCAGATGTACCGAGATAGGTGATATAACTTCACTGTAGTTATTCCTATCCAATATTTCACTCATCTCTTGTGTACTAATATCCAGATCTGAATCTCCCGCGGAATCGCATTCGTTTTCCTTATTTTGAAAATTTGTCTGTGGAGTTTCGTTTGTCAGTTCATTATTTTTATCTTCTTCCGTAGTACGCGCTTCTGGTTCAGCCATTGAAGCGAAATCTTTTTCATTAGTTAAACTCATATTCTATAAAAGAAAAATAACAGTCAAATATGCAGTAGCTTGTAGGCAATATACATCTCAAGTAATATTTGGCATTTCACTCGATTAATGTCCCCCAGCCTCGAAATTTTTTATTGTCTTATTTGGAAGAACTTTTAAAATGACAAAGTAACTCCTTTTGAAGATTTTCGTTTCTTCGCTTTCTTTTTGAGATATATCAGTTTGTTTGATATGCAAATGTCAGGAATTTACGTCACACGTGCAAAATGAGTTATCAGAGAATGTTATATATCTTTGCGTTCATCAAATAAAAACACTATAGCGTGAATAACACGTGTGCGTGTTTCTCCCACAACACCAAACTTCTCGATTTTAAAGGATTTCGTTCGAGAATGAAAGAAATACACACATTTCTTCAATAAGTCGTTATATGCATGTGTGACGTAAATTCCGGACATTTACATATCAAACAAACTGATATATCTAAAAAAGAAAGCGAAGAAACTAAAATCTTCAAAACAAGTTACTTTATCATTTTAAAATTCTTCCAAATAAGACAATAAAAAATGTTGAGGTTAGGGGCACTTTAACTCTTTCCTGTCCTGCTGAAAAACATTCAAAATTGAACTACATCTTTCTTCTAATGATATCTTTGGAAATAATCATAACTGTTGCGAAAGCTATACACTTTCGGAAAGCCCAATAAACCAGCTTTTACCAATGCTTTTAAATTTCCCGAACAAAACACATTACGTTAATATAAATTAGCATTGATTATCATAAATTAGGTTGAAAACTTTTAAATTTTTCTAGAAAAGCCCATCTTGCAAGGGTCGCCACCTACCTATACTATCAAGTTTTGTGATTGGTTGATTAAAACAAAAATCAACCACAAAGAAACCAATGTCCTAACCCTAACCACTTTTGGTATGTAGCTAATCACAAAACCTGTTCATTTTATTTTGCACGCCCGCGAAGAATCGTAAAAATTCAAAATGCCACCAATCACAGTGTTTTTTTGTCAAGTCAAATCAAACTTGGCGTGTGAGTGGATCTCATGTGCTTGGTGCTTGTCGATTTTCAATTTTTAATCTTGCGTTACCGTGTGCCGTGTTTTTCGATTCATGACTTCATCAGTCTTGTACGACCCATTTTGACTGCGCCAGACAGGAAAGATTTAAACTGCATGTTCTAAGAATTTATGATTTTATGGTGAATGTACATAGAATGTACATATCTCAGTTTAGTTTTGAAATGTAAGACCTTCGATCCTTCTTCAAATGATACTATTTATTAACTACAGCTCAGCAGTAATTTTACAAACCAAAGTCCCAACAATGAACAAAGCCAAATAATCATCCCTACTGAATTTAGCTGCAACCAACTATTGTTCCCAGTAAACTGCGAAACTGCCTTTCAATTAACGTGAAGGCTAAAGCAGGCTTTTATCCAGGCCGCCGTCCAGCCCTTCTATATGGACAGCTTTTGAAAAATCAGATTTTTGGACGGTCACTTTTCGTATGGACGGCCATGGACGGCCTAACCAAAATATTTTGCTCAAACAACAACTTACAGGTCTCCCCCTTTCTAATGTTTCTTGATTTCTGTTTGCTGTTTATTTTAGCTATTGTGTAGGTTTAGTTACTATTTTTTGTCAAGAACATGCAGACAGGACGATTGATTGCGAGATCGATTTAACGTATATGTATATGCTCTAACATGAAGTATCAAAAACGTTGTTTAATAGAACCGCTGTTCAATACGTTTGATAAGCTTATTTACTCACGGCCACGCCCACCAAAATGTTTGGACGGCCAGTTTCAATCCTGGCTAAAAGGGATGACTCAAAAGGACCTTCACATTTTCAAGCACTAGTCTAATTAACCATGATCTTAACCTTAAACCTAACCGTAGCTAACCCAACTAAGCCACTTCACCAAAAATAAAGACCAGACAAAAACAGAAAGATCCATTTGAGTCATCTCTGCCTTTTAACCAAACACTATAACGTGAAAAAAATTGTTTTATTTGGAAGAACTTTAAAAATGATAAAGTAATTAACTTCTTTTGAAGATTTTCGTTTCTTCGCTTTGTTTTTGATATATTTCAGTTTGTTTGATATACACTATGTCGGGAATTTCGTCACACATGGCAATGCATAATGACTTATCAGAGAATGTTATATATCTTCGGCACTTCGCCTTCATGAAATGAAAACACTAAAGTGTGAATAACATGTGTGCGTATTTCTCCCCACAACACCGCCAAACTTCTTGTTTTTAAAGGATTCGTTTGAGAATGAAAGTGATACACAAACTTCTCCAGGGAATTACCGTGAAATAATGAAGTACCGGTACTGTATTATGCTAGATTGGATTGTAACGTTTGCTTAAGCTGCTGAAGTTACTGCACAGCTCAGTACAGCATAACCCAAATTTTAATTAGGCGGGCTAAAACGCGGGTCACAGGTAGCGGTTTCTAACCCTAACCCTTAGAAAACTCGTTAGGCGGGGGGTTAGGGTTACGATCTTGGTTGTTTTGGGGTTGGTTCCAGTCCTCAGTCAATAATTACACACAGCCAGGGGACCCACTTCACATTTCGACCTTTTGGACACGACCCACCCGCTACATGCGACGCGCTACCTGCGTTTTAGCCCCGCCGCAAATGTTATGACAATCCCTCACAGTCATAGCAACTGGGGGGCTGGGGGCACTGCAGTCATCTGGCATCTGATGGTTCTCCACATCAGGACTCACTCACATGCTGTTCGTCATACACAATACTTCGTTCCCTCCCTCCCAACCCACATCTAACATCGCCCATTGTTTGGGAAAAATATTCGTACTGTCCTTTTGGGGACTGTTATTGTGATACTTTGCTTTTGTACAGTCATTGGGAACTATATATTTTGGCTATTGTGCTTTTGCACAGTTGTTGAGGGACTGCATTTGTGCTGCTTTGCTTTCATACAGTTGTTGGGGACTATATTTCAAGGGTTATTGTGCTTTGGCAAAGTCACTGGGAGGCAGTATTTGTGCTATGTTTTGCTTACATTAACTGTCAAAGCTGTCAGTATTTGCTTTCTTCGTTATGGTGTTTGTTCTACACGCTGGTTAGGTGGGGTTGCATGTCATGCTATGTTGCTCGTTTGCTGGGATTTGCTCTGCTGCTGTAGCTTGTTTATTGGGTCATGTTTTGCAGGCTAGGGTACGGATCTGCCACTAGCTGCCTCCTGCACTTATGAGTAATCTTCTCTGCTCCCCAACTATTCTGGATGGTACCTTTATATACGGATCGCGAATCTCAAAAATTGTGCGTATTTGGTGCATTATGGGATATTTTAGGTGAGTAAAATTATGAGCTAGTGCTATGTACCACGATGGTGAAAAAAGGAATGACAGTAAAAACGCCTAACACTTAAAAATTAAGTACTTCTAAATGTTATTGACGTACTCAATGAAGTCAGTTGACCGAAAAAAAAACCACTGGTTGACTATAAGTAACAATATTCAAGTGTTTATCTTGTTCAAGTTTAACTACAATATGTTTCTATGCATGTAACAAGAATCAAAGTGCTTTATTAAACATAAAATAAATCGTAGAAAACAACGAAAAATAACAATTTTTTAAAGTCGATGATTAAGCAAAACCGTGACTTTTACTCACCTCTAGTATCCCACAATACAAAGCGCGGGTACATTTTTTGAGAATCGCGATCCGTGTATTTATGTTTGTCTCCTGTTGTTCACTGTGTACAAATTAATATTAGTGTACAGTCACACCAGTGCATCTGGTTTGCTGCTCGGTTAATCCGGGAGATATTTTAGTGTGTGTACAATCGTGACATACCAGGTGATAACTTAATTTGTGTTTGTCTGCTGTTCTGCTGATGTGTTAATGTGTATAATTTCATTTGACATTGTCTGTGCTTGTACTTTGGTTATTTTACAGTAAATATTTTCTCCACTTTGTGTGTGACAGTAGTTCTTGTCAGGAGAGGGTACTGTATGTAGTTAAATTAATTACATCAACTAGTTAGTTTGGGAGTTTAGGCTTGTCTGGGGCTGCTCTACTTATGAGACCACTCCTGTCTTGGTGGATCTCTGGTTCCTGTAAACTGTTCCTCAGCTATTAGCACAAACCCTCTCTGACAGAGCTACACCCTCCAAAGAATGAATTGGTTTAGGATACCATGCCCCTATTAGGTGCAGATTCATACAGAGTATGGTCAGGAATCACAGGGTTATCACTGACTCGTACCCAGTCCTCTCTCTCTATCTCTACAAGAAAACTACTCTGATCTAACTCTGCATGGGGGGCAAAGCCAGAGACTATGGGGCAAATACATGGGGGCAAATACATGGAGGCAAAGCCAACCACGGTGCATGATGGGAAGGTGTGAGTTCACCCCTAGTTATCCCCAGCCTGTAGAGATGACTGGGTATGAGTCAGGGGCTAGTACCAGGGGCTCTATGCCAGCATGATGCCAGGATCAGCTTGCATGATTATTGTTAAGCATGTTTATATTATTATAGTAAAATTAAGAATATATTGTTGTAAGAGCATTGAGACTATTGTATAATGCTCCTAATACGTCTTATATTATTATTATTATACAAATCATATACAAACATTTAATTTGTACAGTACCTGCTCTGGTTTGGGCTGTTTTTTATTCTTTTTCTTACGTCGTGGTGGTGCAACTGGCATCACATTTTGTTTCTCATTTTTTACTTTAGTTTCACTGTATTTATCTTCATTCCTGCCATGAGGCATACCACTTGTGATGTTTATATCACTATCATTTTGACATTGATCTACATGATTCAAGAACTTATCTCTTCTCGACTGATCAGATATTTCACATTTATCTTCATGAACAGTTCCATCTTTAAGATTATTAAACGGCATTGTAGTGTCTATGCCATTGTCTACAACATTATTCTTATTTGCAATATTTGTATTAGCCATTTGGTTTATATCATTAAGCTTCGTAGTCTTGTCAATTAGACCACCATCTTGTGAGTCCAATGCAGATTCATGTTGCTTTTCCTAAAAGGTAACATGTTGATGTTTGTTATGGTTTGAATCCAGGTTTTATATAATTTCTTATTTTTGTTCCTCCATTTATTGTACAAATTATTAACTTCTTTATTGTACAAACTATTAAATTTATTAACTTCTTTATTGATTTTGTACAAGATCCAATAGGATCCTGTAGGATCCTATAGGATCCTGTTTACGATCCTGTCAGATCCCAATTTAGGAAAATTTAGGATCCTATTAGGATCCTACTAGGATCCTGATCAGGATTTCTACCAGGGATATAATAAAATACACAATAACAGTAACTCTGAATAATGTAAACAATTTATTGAGAATTCAATGTGTCGACTCGACTGGCTTGAAGTCATGCATTCCTGGCTTGAAGTCATCATCAGGAATGCATTCCTGATGATGACTTCAAGCTAGTCAAAACGTTGAGTTCTCAATAAATATGTTTACGTTATTCCAGGTTAGCGTTATTGTGTATTGTATTAAAATACTTAGTAATTCCTGTAAAGTAATGCACAAGATTTGTCATTTTACATACCATTTTATAATGCTTTTATAACCTCAATGACTTTGACATCATGCTAGTAAATTATGATGAATCTTGTACTTATACATATAGTTGTACTTCAGTGTCAAATTTAAAGTTTCCTATTAAATATCTACTGGGTTACTTAAAGTGCTTGTATAAGATAAGATAAAACCTAATATATATAAAGAGTAGCACATTACACAAGGAGGTCATAGACAATAGAAATTTTGCAAAGTTTTTAAGACATTGTAGTATATGTATTCTTGATGATTTTTTGTGCTTTAAAGTATTTTATATTAACATTCACTTTGTTCCTATCCTAAATTTTGATTGGTTAGTTTACCTGCAAATGTACACTGCAAGTAATTTTCTGAGCATATATGCAAATAATTTTCTGGGCATGCACACTAGCAACAGCTGTTTCAAATAATTTTCAAATAAAACCTTGTTTGTTTTCATGCGAACAAAATTATGGCATCTAGATTTCCTCAGCTGTTGGTGGACGAAATTAAAAATTAAAATTATTATTGAAATTAAAATGAAATTAAAATTATTGAATTTGTCTATCACAATTTGTCAGTGTCTCGATACCAGTCATTTGCCTCTGCCTTTAAATGTCATCGGCAAATAACTGGTAGATAGCCACTGACAAATCATGATATTTTGCTTAAGACTCATCCAATAATTAATAATTGTTAGCATTTATACAGAATTATTATACCTTCCTGTCTTCTCAATGGCTATAAGCACATACAGTTAATTATGGGAATCAGTGCAACCTACAGATTATTGAATAATATGCTAGCAGATTATTCAATAATCTGTAGGTAATGCGCCCAAAATGCGAGATTTCCAAACGAGTGGTAGCTTTCCACACAAAAACAACATGACTGCTCAATTTTCATCTTCGACTGTAGAAGCTAGCCAGAAAAATTACTTGAAGACAAAGACTCTGAAAACACAATATATATAACAAAACAATTATTGGATTCGGTTTTCCCTTACAGAAAGTCTATAGGTGCCTAAAGGCAATGTTCCAATTTCCTATAGAAGCCTATAGGCATCTGTAGGCTAATAGGTTTCATTATAGGTCGCCTATAGAAAACGTTCCAATTTCCTATAGAAGCCTATTGGTTCTCTATAGGATCTTATAGGTTGCCTATAGACACGCCTATAAACTTTTTTGTTAGGGATATATCTGGATAATCAAGGTCTTTGGTAAGTGTTATCAGCCTCAGCCTTCAGCTTTTGCTGATAATAATAATAATAATAATAACACTTACCTTTCGACTTACCTTTCACTTACCTTTGATAACACTTACCTTTCGACCTTGCTTATTCCAGATATCACAAAAACCTCATCCAATAATTGTTTATAAACTGTTCTGCATAGACAATTAGCAATATCAAACATAATGTTGCATAATCTGGCATCAAGTATTAATATAATAAACAAAATCCATTGTAATTCCTTATGTTTTATCTCGTTTTGTCTTCCATTTAAACCACGGAAATATTCTTCAGTAGAAATATCTTCCCTGGTAAGAACTAAAAACCACGGTATTTGAAAGAGAATCATGTGACTTGTATTTAAATGGCCAAGGTGGTCTATTATATACACCGTCTTAATTTCTATTTAAAGCTAATCATCAGCGTTTTCTTCTAGCTTTTTCTCAGCTAATATTACACCAACAAAGTAAAAATACTAAAGTGGCATGATTAAATTTAACAAATATTTTAAACTTCCAATGTTTTTGTGCTTTTACAAAGAAATTAATTCAACTCACCACTTTAACTTGACGTGTGTCTGACAAAATGCAGACCGATGAAGACGTTTTAGAGCTATTAAAAACAAAGAGAAAAATTGAAATAATTGAGGCACTTTAATATTACTATACATAGTCATTATTTACAGTACCTAGTTGGTGATTCATCTTCTTGACAGGATGTTGTTATTGTTGATCTCCCTTCCACAGGAGTTGAAGACGAAGAAAAATTATCTGTCGCATCATAAAACTCATCGTCATCACTCACACCATCCATTACGAAGCAAGTGATTTATTAAACATTTTAGTAAATATTTTTGATGTTTTTCTATAGACCTGAGGCAAAGATTCAACAAAATTATCGAAATAGTATCGCTCAACGTGAGGGAGGCCGAGTCAGTGATGTATCAGCGGTTTCGCATAAAAAGTTCTTGAAAATAAAATTAGATACTCCAGGAGGAGAATATTTCTTTCCAAAATGGAATAGATTTTAATATATATATAAAATATATCGGAATATATATATTGCCGTATAACTACAAATTTAGTACGATAACTGGAACTATAAAGGATCGTTGATGATGTTTAGACTTACATATGATAACCCGCCGTCCCTCACGTTGTAAGCCACAAATTACTGGACTTGTTAAGGCATTGTAAGCAGTAAATTATTGGATTGTAACCGACCCCAAAACAACAAATATCCTAACCCTAAACCCCCGCCTAACGAGTTTTCTAACCCCCGCCTAACGAATTTTAAGACACGATCCAACTGATCCCCCACCCTCTTTTCCCATAATTGGAGTCCTTAGTAAATAGGAGGGGGGTTAGGATCTTTGTTGTTTTGGGGTCGGTTATACAATCCAATAATTTACTGCTTACAATGCCAAATTTGTGGCTTACAACGTTATGAACATTTTTATGTGAAACCGCTGATACATCGCTGACTCGGCCTGCTACGTCATGGTGAGCATAAAATACTTATGGTCAGCAGTCACAATTATCAATTTCGTATCGAGGTATATAATCGGGTTAACCTTTCATGTTACTCCATCACCAAATGAATCGAGGTATATAATCGTCATGAAATAACCGCTAACCCCAAAACAACTTAGATCCTAACCTTAAACCTAACCCTAACTGTCACTAACTCTAACCTACAGTAACCAAAAATAAAGACCAAACAAAAACAGAAAAAGGTCCTTTTGAGTCGTCCCTTTTAGCCATTTCATTACATTCCTTGATTGGATGCCTTATACAGGTTGTTAATGAGTGACGTCAACCCAGGAGTTTGGCTTTCTTTCTGGCCATCCGTGCTATAAACTACTTGAGGATTTGAGTGAAAAAGTTGATACAATCTCTAATATAGCGTATATCATATCATCGTTTGAATTATGTAAAATTTCTCTTGGCCCCACGCTCTCCCGCCCCATTCTCCTTATGAGCGCCGAAGAAGCTCTGGCTGTGAGTTTCAGTTAAAAACTTTATTGAGTTAAAAACTATATTGTCTGAGGCTCTGAGCTTTCGTCGATCTACGACATCGTCAGAGACGAATATAATAAGATGAAGTGATCATTTAAATAGCTATGTACAATCCTCGCGGGGTAGTTAAGACAAAAGAAGCGAAATGAATAATTAACAAAATGTTAATAACATGAGATAAAAGTTTGTAGTTCAAGTTAGAATAAAAGGTCTCCGAGTTCTCTACATTCTTCGCGAGAATTAATAGTGGGCTTCATTTCCCTAATGTGAAATGCTTCAAGTAATCTAATGTCAACTGTATCATTGTACTTCTATGGTCCACCTGACATTGAATAAGATGTTTCAGGCGGAGGAGTTAACGTTCGATAGGTGTTCTTTAATTCTATCGTGAGTAGGGCGTATCCATCATATCTAATTAATCTGTTAGAACCTTATGTTCCTAGTCGTTCTTTACGTTCTAGTACACAAAGTCTACTAGTTGTCCCTAAATCGTACACCACTACATATGGTGACAGGGCATTCTCTATAGCTGTGCCTAAACTATGGAATAGCCTTCCAGAAAGTATAAGAAGTACTAGTTGTATAAACTCATTTAAATCTATGATTAAGACCTACCTTTTTAATGATGCTTTTTTATAGCTATTCTATACTTATGTACTTAATTCTTATCCTCATTTATACATTCTATAATTATTTTATACTTATGTACATTTTTATCCTGTATATTGTATTATATTATGATTGTAAGTAAGCTACATACTAGTTTTTAGATTTAACAAATCATTGTAAACGCATTGAGGCGTAGCTAAATGCGTATATTAAGAACTGTAATTATTATTATTATTATTACTAGAAGTTACTATCGCAAGGGGAAGTGCTGCCTCAAAAGTCATGGAAAGCCTAATTTTTGATAAAATTTGCAAAATGAACCCACTGACACACTGTAGTATGTACAAATTTCTATCAATTATTTTAATTATATTTAAATACAGCAGACTTAAATTACAAATGACTATCACTTATCTGAATATAATTGGCAAGGCTTTTGACTGTATAGACAGTATACATTATGACTACAGTATGTAGTTGGTGATTGGTAAACAATTTTCTGATAAATCAGTGCCACTATAAATCATGCTTCTTACTGTGGTAAAGCTGTCAGTGGAATCGCAAGTGTCTGATATGTTATGACAAAGCAAGTGCTAAACAAATAGGCACTGACTAAATAAATACCAGAATTAAAATGGTACTGTATGTAACAGATGTTTATGATATTGTTGCACCATTATTTATATCATCTAACTTTTATTGTTGAGAATGCAGTACTTTCAAGGAGATCTTTGTGATGTACATGTATTAGTTCATTGCACATGTCCACGACTCCACATATTATACTGTAATTGTTGACGTCGTTCTGGAATACACCCACGGTCCACTGCAACCACTGTATTTTATTTTCCCAAAGAACTTGTAATATTGTATTTACTGCATACCAAATATGGTTATCCATGGCACACAAATAATTTCCATTGTCCACTGAATTTTCACAAACAAAGTTGAGGTAAATAATTTCTTGAAGACAGTTCCATGTACAGTTTATTACATATACAGTGTATCCACATACAGCTTTGTGCACGAACCATCAAATCCAAGTCATATATGTTAATGGTATGCGATCATCGCATAAATAGATGTAGTGTCATAGGTTGAGGAGATGGTGTATCCATATGCTTTAATTCACAATAAACTGAGTAAACAAAGAACATGTCTTTTTTCGTTTCCTCGTTGAAGGAAGTGATAATCCATTTCTGTTGATATGCGTTAAGTAGACTGTCCTCCATCAGAATTATAAAAATCTATAAAGACAAAAAAATGGAATTGTTAGTATGCATGGTTAAAAAAAACAGACAGGGAATTAAAACAAATGAGTACGAGTGGTGGGACGGGAGTGAATTTTAGTATAGACTATTACTAATAATGTATGATGTAGAAGAAATATCTAGACTGCCGACGTAGAAATTGTAACATTGCGGCTGGCACGTGATTTTGTAAACTACCCCTTTAATGAAACAGAGGCCGGTGTGGGATATGGGACAATTAGTTCTCGTGCATTTCTGAATGTTTTTCCGAGGTGCTAAGGTTTGATGTAATGTTGGCGATTTGTGAGCTATACGGATGGGCAGGCCTTCTTGGCGAAATATTATCTTTTTCAGTTTATGATCAATCGCATCTGAGATATAAGGTACTTTAAAATAGTCTTTATTGTTTCTTTGTTGATCGTCTAGTTGATGCGTGGGTTCAGTGGAATTTATAAGATTTTGAGGTATTGTTAAACTCTGTGTTGTGTTTATCCTTGGTGGATTATGTGGAGCAGCGTTGGGTTATGCGTTTTCTTTCGTTGTGAATGCATGATGATGTTCTTTTTGGCTTTGAGCGATTCCCAGGGCCGGATTAAGCACGTGGCAGATGCGGCATATGCCCTCGCACTTTTGGGGGCCTCGCGCTTTACTGGGCCACGCACACGCCCATTTTCTATTGGGACACGCCCATTTTAGGTGCCTCGCGAATTTAGGGGCCTCGCACATTTAGGGGCCTTGCGCATTTAAGGGCCTCGCGCATTCAGGGGCCTCGCGCATTTAGGAGCCTGGCACATTTAGGGGCCTCGCGCATTTAAGGGCCTCGCCCCCTAGGCTTGGCCCCAGGAAAATATGCAATATGCATGTAAGCTCTAGTTGCGCTGAGCTGTTATATGATCCTGTTTATACTTGTTGACACAACGACAGGGCCAGACAGGCCATTGTCTCGTTTATAATTGATGCGACTCGAACGAGTATATTCAATTGAATACAAGGCGTTGCAAGTAAAAATGTATTTGTAAAGACCCAATTATATCCAACAAATCGTCGCAATTAATTCAGGTTGTTCAAACACCCAAATTAGCAAAATACTAGAAGTTACTATCGCAAGGAAACTGCTGCCTCTGCATTTCACATTTCACATTTCACAACATGACAATACTGCTCGCGCACATCTCAACCAATAAAATTGAATGCAATCAATAACAAAACAAATACATATAATTAATATCAAACGTCATACAAACAGAATTCCCCCAGCACACTATGGAATTGTCAGTATGTGGTTCTCCATGACGAACTAAAACAACTGACAACGTAATAGTTTATATTGTCACTAACACTAAGTTTCTCCATGACGTAACTAAAACAACTGACAACGTAATATCTATATTGTCACTAACAATAAGTTAAATGTCAATAGCAAATGTTAACATGAACAAAATTTCATGCCGACATGAATGTTAAAAATGACATGAATGTTAAAAACAAGCTTATGCAACATCAACAACATCATATATGGTAGGGCCAGGATTTTCTTCGACATCATTTGCCATTCTCAACAACAGTGGGACATACACATTGTAGTATAACAATTGAGTGAACAACAAACAAAATAACATCAATCTTGTTGAACGATCGAGTTCGAACGACACTAATAGCATTGTGGTTTAACCCATTTTATGTTGATATAAAATACACTATATACAAACTCTGAATAAGGAACTAGGAAGACAGCGTGGTTAGGTCACGTCATACAATCATGTGACTAGACAAACCAATCACAGTTGATCATTATACTCTACAGTAATATGTAATATTCTTAACACTCCCACTAAATGATCATACATACAGTACTAACAAAAATTCAACTTTAATGTAAATGTCTTGAATGTCATTTGACTACTCAATGTCTTTTACTCCTAACATTTCTCTAAATCTTTCAAATGTTTGCTTTGGCAAAGCTTTCGTCATAACATCAGCCAACATATCTTCAGTCTGATAGTACTTTACAGAGACTAATTTACGATTTACTTGTTCTCTAATGAAATGAAATGAAATGTCAATATGTTTCGTACGATTGTGAAACTTTGGATTTCTTGACAGTTGAATTGCTCCTTGATTGTCCTCGAAGATTGTTAATGGAACATCTTGTTTCATTCCAATGTCAGAAAGTAATCTTTTCAGCCAAACAGATTCTTGACATGCATTACTTAACGCAATATATTCTGCTTCGGTTGTTGACCTTGAAACAGACTTTTACCTTTTACTACACCAACTGATTGTGTTACTTTGTATCTGAAACACATACCCTGACGTTGAACGTCGAGTTTCCAAATCGCCTCCCCAATCAGCATCAGAATAGCCAGACAACACAGGATTATTGCCTTTTGCAGTAAATGTGAGACCATAGTTGAGTGTCCCTTTGATGTATCGTAAAATTCTCTTCACTCCTTGCCAATGTTCTTTCCCTGGTTTGGACATGAACTTAGACAAAATCCCAACTGCAGCAGCTAAATCTGGTCGAGTAGCGGTAGTTGCATATGTTAAACAACCTATTGCCATCTGATAGGCTTGAACATCTACTGGTGTATCATTCTCTGATAATGATTCAAACTTTCGTCCTGGTTCCAATGGCGTTGAAACAGATTTACACTCCTCCATTCCAAATCTCTTCAGTACTCCTTCGAAGTACTTTGGCTGGTTAATGGTAAGTGTCCTATCTTCACGGTTGCGCTTCACAGACATACCAAGAACATAACTTATTTCTCCCATATCATCTACTTTGAATTTCTTAGCGAGTGCTTCTTTCTCCTTCTTCAACATCTCTGTGTTGTTAGAAAACCATAGGATATCATCGACATAAAGGGCTAGTATAACAAAATCGATCTTTCCATTCTTACGTTTAGCCGACTTGATATATATACATGGATCTGCACTACACTTCCGATAACCATTTGATCTGAGAAAGGTGTCAATAGTAAAGTTCCAACATCGTGCAGCTTGTTTTAAGCCATAGATACTCTTGTTTAACTTGCATACGTAATCAGGCTTTTCTTGATCTTTGTAACCATCCGGTTGTTTCATATAGATTTCTTCATCTAGATTACCTTGTAGGAACGCTGTCCGTACATCCATTTGGTGAACTTCCCAGTCACATATATTTGCTACAGCTAATAGAGACCTAATTGAGGTATTACGCACCACGGGTGAAAAGATTTCTTCATAGTCGACTCCTTCAGATTGTGAATATCCTTGTGCGACTAACCGAGCCTTGAATCTTTCAACTGAAACCATCTGCTGTGTGTTTAACTTTAAACACCCAACGACTTCCAACAATGTTCTTCCCCTCGGGGGGTGGTACAAGGTTCCAAGTGTGGTTATCCAAGAGTGATTTGTACTCTGAATTAGTTGCTTCTATCCAATCAACAGAATGTTTTCCTGTCCATGCTTGATGAATATTCACTGGCTCATCTACATCAGCTGTGAGATTATCTCCAACATAACATTCTTCATCAAATCTAGCAGGAGGTCTGCGCGGTCTCCGAGCTTCTAGATTTTCAGTCTCTCTTAGAAAGTTTTCTTCATACATTGCTCCCACTGGTTGATTATGAACTATTTCCAGTTCATCCTGTTCACCATTTGATTCATCATGATCATCAATTAAATCTCCACCTGTTGCATTTTGAACTTCGACTTCAAGAGGAACATCATCCACTGGGATATAAAACTCGGTATTTGTTTTCACTGAACAATCACCGTCAACATTATGGAATTTCCCTTCCATAAATACAACATCTCTACTGCGAATGAACTTTCGAGTTGATGTATCATAAAGTTTATAACCTTTTGTCCCTTCGGGATAGCCAACGAATATGACTTTCTGAGACTTTTCCTCAAATTTCTTACGTTGCTTCTTTGGGATGTGAGCAAATGCCATACAGCCGAAAACTCTCAGGTTTGAGACATCTGGCTTTCTATTGAATAAGCATTCATAAGGTGTAATTCCTTCAAGGGATGTAGTAGGACTACGATTTCTAAGATGTACTGCAGTGTTGATAGCTTCAGCCCAAAATTCAACTTGCATGTTTGCATGAGACATCATTGACCTAGCCGATTCTACGAGTGTGCGATTCATCCTTTCCGAGACACCATTCTGAGCTGGATTAAATGGAACAGTTAATTGATGAACAATTCCTTTCTCCTTAAGGTACGACTCAAATTCCTTTGAACAATACTCTCCACCATTGTCGGTACGCAAAGTTTTAACCTGCTTACCAGTGAGGTTTGTCATCAAGTTAACAAACTCTTTCAATTTCTCTAATACTTCGTCTTTATGCTTCATAAAATAAACATGAGTGTATCTTGTATAATCGTCAATAAATGTCACGAAATATCGAGATCCTCCAATAGAATTTACAGACATCGGTCCGCAAACGTCACTATGAACCAGTTCAAGAGGCTCAGTTGCACGCTTTGCAACTCCTTTCGGATATTCAGTTCGATGTTGCTTACCCATGATGCAACCTTCACACACTGAATTTCTTACACCGTTACTGTCCATTCCTTCAACCATTTCGTCTTTCAATAACTTTTTTACACTGTCCGTGCCCAAATGACCAAAACGATAATGCCATAACTTTAAATTAGAATCCTCTCTTGCAATGTTTACATGCTCATCTGCAACGACTTGTAACATATAAAGTTTTCCTTGAATCTCACCAACAGCTAGTAATTTCGAGTTTCGCGTAATCTCGCATTTATCCCCCTCGAAACGAACATTAGCTCCTAATTTAACCATCGCTCTTACCGAAAGCAAATTCTTTTCCAGATCTGGTAAATATAACACATCACGAAGACTGATATTTTGAACACGATCTCCAAGATCTGCAACAATATGATAGGTACCTTTACCATAAGCTAAGATCGAACGATTGTCTCCAAGATTAACAATACACGGTTGCTTGAACTCCACATAATTCGATAAATTACTCTTATCAAATGTCATATGTTGTGTGGCTCCAGAATCAATAATCCATCCAGAATTATATAATAGATCAGATGTAAACAATGCTTCGTCTTCTGTAATAAAGTCACCATCAGCTTTTTCAGCACAGCGAGCTGATCCCTTTGGCTTATCACCTTTTCGATTAGCACCGTCCTGAGTATTACGCTTCGGGCAGTCTCGAGCAAAATGTCCCCTTTCCTGACAATTATGGCACTTGCCCTTAAATACTCTATCTTGCTTCTGATTATTCCAGTAGTCACTGTGTTTTCCTTTCTTATTCCCTCGTTTTGCAGAAAAAGCATCTTCAGAACCTTTTGCATCACTACTACGATCAATATCATTTAGAAGCATATTTTTCACCTTTTCATAAGATACATTCTCATCACCAACGGCATCAAGGGCAGTTATTAACGGTTTGAACTCTTCAGGCAAACTAGCTAGAAGTGTCATTGCCAGTTCTTTGTCGTCAACGTTTACTCCCATCTCTTTAAGTTGATCATGCAGTGATCTTAAATGACTTATATGTTCCAACATATTATCACCAGAATGAAAACGCAAAGAATAATATTGCTGTCGTAGCCTTACTTTCTGCAACAGTGACTCCCGAGCAAACTGATTTTTCAGAGCATCCCAAGCTCCTTTTGCTGTCGTCGTATCTCGTACATGTATTTGGTACTCCGGTTGAATGGATAAACAGATGTGAGCAAGGATGGCATCTTGTCTTTTAATAATTTGTCTTTTATTGTCTTTTATTATTAAAAGAAGATTTGAAATATGACCGGAATTTGTATTTTATTGTCTTTTATTCTGACTTTGTATAAACTGAGTTTATTTTTCTTCGAAACTTTTGCTGCGCCTTAACTCAGGTTGCACCAAATACTAATTGTGCAACCATTAGACTTAGAAAAAGTTAAACTAGTTTATATTATTTATAAGACATTAACAATCACAAATCAAGTTAATTAACATTGACTATGAGAGTAGCATTAATACTAATACGTAAAAAAAACTTCTACATGTCTTTTTTGTCTTTTATTGTCTTTTATTGTCTTTTAACATTAATGAATAAAAGAAAAAAGAAATTTATTTTTTTTGAAAAATTGTCTTTTATCCATCCTTGGATGTGAGTCCACGCTTTTTTTGCACCAGAATTGAAGCTTCGTACAATTTCTGCGCTAGCACCTTCTTCAGGAGATTCAGCCGTGCCATTTGCATGCTCAAATAGATCAAGGCTCTCCAAGTGTAGACGCATGTTGAACGACCAAGTTCGATAGTTCGAACCATTCAACTTCGCGAACTTCAGCGTATTCGACATCGACACATCAGCCATGTTTACAGCGAAAAATTCTCACAAAATCGATACATTAGACATCCGTTCGATTTGCCCAAATGAATCAGCATCCTGGTCCCATAACCTGTTGAACGATCAAGTTCGAACGACACTAATAGCATTGTGGTTTAACCCATTTTATGTTGATATAAAATACACTATATACAAACTCTGAATAAGGAACTAGGAAGACAGCGTGGTTAGGTCACGTCATACAATCATGTGACTAGACAAACCAATCACAGTTGATCATTATACTCTACAGTAATATGTAATATTCTTAACAAATCTTTTGAGATTAAACAACATCAATATTACATTGAAAAGGTTACCTTCAAGAGGCATATTTTTTCTTCTTTTAACAAAACTATTGTGCCCACCAATTCTGGCTCTATATTGTTCGATTGTAACACCCATTTGACAACAGGCGAGTATAATAGCGAGTTTATAGTTTTGCCTCAACGGGCGAGTTTATAGTTTTGCCTCAACGGGCGAGTTTATAGTTTTGCCTCAACGGGCGAGTTTATAGTTTTGCCTCAACGGGCGAGTTTATTTGCCTCAACGGGCGAACGTGCACAATGGCGACGTTTAGCTTTGAGTTGCCGGATATCCACCGGTAAATAGCGTCTGATCGGATTGCTGATCAGCGCGAACACAATGGCTCCTGTGAGAATCGAACTCACAAATGTACAGCAGCTAAAAATATATAGAAGAAAAGCCGTCAAATCTTCTGAAAAACCTCGAAGATACATGACCGAAGATGCAAAATCGCAAATGACATCTCACTATAAACTTCCTGTGTCAAATTTCTGTTTACCAACATCAAAAATAAGCTCATACTATCTTACCTTAAAAAGAAAATCTTCGCTCGCTTCGAAAAGACAGTAAAATAGGCGAACGCAAGCACAAACACAACAGCAGGGCACACGCTCAAAGCTCAAAGTCGTATTGTCAGAAAAATGCCATCGCTTGCCATGACATTGGTCGCGTTCGCAAGATACGAACATGCTATTCGGGTGGTTTCCGTAAATGCCCAAAAACGTGCGGAGTATGTATATTATTTTGGAACGTCATAAAAGACGTCATAAAACGTCATAATCTGAAAAATCATCCATAATCCATACATCGGCCAAGAGGCCTGAGTACGAGGAACGTCAAGAATAGTGTGCTGCCTCCCTGCGGGTCGGCAGCAATAAAGGTTTCATTGATGTTTGAAACAAGTTTTAACGTAACGGAAAATTATTCAGAAATCCTGGTGGAGATAGATTGGCTGCGAAATTGCGATGATTTGCGGATAAAATTGAAAACGATTATTTAACAATTTTGTGTCTTTTAATTCAATTAGTTAGGTTTTCATAACGGGGGGGGGGGGGGTACGGGGGCCTCGCGCTGAAAATCTGGGTTGACTCCTGCGATTGCCCCAAATGTGGGCAACTATAGTATTGTATCCGAAATAAAATAATGACTGGGTTGACGTCACAGTCATTAAATTTAAAAAACAAATCTAAAATAAACAAACCTGTTTTATTGGTGGGGGCGGTGCCCATAATTGACGTTGAGAGGACGGTTCTGTACCCTCCCCCTGCTGCGCCAAAACAACCCTAACCCTATATTTGAACAGGTTACGAAAAAAATTATTTTGCGCCCCAAAATTTTAATACTGATGTCATTAGCCAATCATGAGTAAGTAAAATTAATATTAATAATCTAGCTACTTATATTTCGTGATGATATGAAGGATATTTCATTGGGCATCCGCTAAATCTATATTAAATAAATCTATATATTAAATAAATCTATATAAATAAATCTATATATATAAATAAAGGCTGTCTTTCTCTCGATATAAGAACTCTCGTTGACGGAACGGCGGAATGACGGAACGGCGAAATGGCGGAATGATGGAATGGCGGAATGACCACGCAACGGTGGTATGGCGGAATTATGACGGAATGGCGAAATGTTTTAATTGTTCAGTACGCGCGTACAGGGCGCAAAGTGAAATGACAGGGATCATTTGAAAGACAGAAAACTAAACTAAAACTAAACTCGAACACGTACTCTGATCACTCGACAGGCGATATGAATGAATCAGACAATGAGACTCATGCAAGGGACATGGGTAGCCTGCGGAATGGCATGGTGGAACGGCGGAATTACGGAACGGCGGAATGATGGGATGACGGAACGGTGGAATGACGGAACCAAGGAATGACGGAACCAAGGAATGACGGAACCAAGGAATGACGGAACCAAGGAATGACAGAACCAAGGAATTACGGATTGACGGAAAGGCGGAATGACGGAACAGCGGAATGGTGGAATGACGGAATTGTGGAATGACGGAACGGCGGAATGATGGAATGTCGGAATGGTGGAATGATGGATCGGCGTAATGGGAATGACGGAACGGCGGAGTGACGGAATTACGGAACGGCGGAATGGAGGAACGGCGGAATGGTGGAACGGCGGAATGGTGGAAAGGCGGAATGGTGGAACGGCGGAGTGACGGAACGGCGGAATGACGAAACAGCGGGATGACAGGACGGCGGAATGCGGTGGAACGGTGAAATGTTTTAATTGTTCAGTATGTCTTCAAATGCGCGGAAATATATTTAAATAAAATCACATGTATCCGTCTGATGAGCGCAAAGTGAAATGATAGTGATAAAATGATCAAAATGAGCAAATTGTAAGACAGAAAACTAAACTAAAACGATCGCACAAATTCGAATACTCTGACCACTCGATAGGCGATATGACGGAACGGCGGGATGACGGAATGGTGGAATGACGGAATGGTGGAATAACGGAACGGCGGGATGACTGAGTGACGGAACGGCGGAAAGACGGAACCGCGGAATGGTGGAATGACGGAATGGTGGAACGGCGGAATGGTGGAACGTGTGATCAAATGATCAAAATGAGCAAATATGCTGCAATGTTTTGTAAGACAGAAAACTAAACTAATTAACTTCATTAATCAATATGTTATTGACCGAGCGCGAGGTCCAGTTATTTTTTCGTTTTTACTTTTATTAATTTTTAACTTTATATAACTTTAACAATGGCTAGTTTAAACTGAATTGTTTTATACATCACTTCGACAATGTCAATGAAGCCAGTCAACGCAGGGGCGCAAATCATAAATCCTTCTTTTTTTTGGCGCATTACCATAAATCCTTCATATATTGTTTGATTGTTTTAAAGCTGTTTACTGAACAATTAAAATATTTCGCCGTTCCTTCATTCCATAAAATACACTAACCGCCGCCGTAGACGGTCGGTGGCATCTTTTTATTATGTATATGGTTCACTTACAATGGGATTACATAAATATATTGATTATCAACCGAATATTTCAAGTTCGCTTGCATAGCTGAATGATCTGTGTCGTTGATTTTTACTTGTGAGATCGGGGTTCGAGTGTTGGGTGAGTATGATTTTTTCCATTTTTTTAATTTTTACTTAATTTACTTTTTCTTTTTAATGGGGTTAGGATCAAGGCTAGGGTTAGTTTTAGAGTTCGGTTTAGAATATCAAAAAAATAGTCGCGCGTAAAAAAGTCCCAAGATGCTACGGATTCCAAATGCGCACCGCCGCCTCGAAAGCAAAAAAGGCAGAGAAGTTTTAAAATAACAAGTAAATAAAATATATGCATGGGCCTTTAATTGTGGTCGCTGAAAATGCATGAGCTAAGGGGGTGGTGGGTGTGTAACACTTGCTACTCTTGCATGTAATCAAGTGACGCTATATGTTATAAAAAATATTTACCGCCGCCGGCCCAGCATGTAATCCGGCACTAGTTCATATCACTGTATCATACGTCACTATATAATAAATACATACATCACTGTATCAACTGAAGTGACCTAGTTTTCTATGGTGCGCCGTTTCGGCCAAAAGGTATACGAGAATCAATTTGACTGCGCCGTTTCGGCCAAAAGGTGAACAAAAGGTCGAGATATCAATTTCTATAGGTACCTATGGTCGAGAAATTCATGTCCATATTTGAGAATTTTATGTCTATAGTCGAGAATATTTTTATGATTGTAGTTGAGAATATCATTTTGGTAGTCGAGAATATTTAATGTTCATGTCGAGAATTGTAGTTCCATACTTGAGAATAATCACGTTGAGCGTTACGGGGAGGGCATTTACTTATTTCGAAAGGGGAGTGACTCCAAACAACAACGATCTACAATTTACTAAGTAGGAGTGTGGAGGACGTGATGTTTCCATATTTCTGCCCATCGCGCTTCAATTTCAGCATAGTTAGCCCAGAGTCTAAGCGCCGGTTTATATAGATTTGCCTCGTTCTTTAAAACCCCAACTAAATTAAACAATAAATAGTTTGTTCTCTAGCTCGCATTGTCATTGTTTAACAATATTTGGAGTGCGGCGCGTAGAAAATCTGTTCTTCACGGTTGTATACGTATATGCTTCATGACGACTATAGCTGGTTTTCATTTTGTCATTGTATGGTCGTTGTATATATAAAGGACGGCTAAGTTTCCATTTTGGCTACATCTGTATAGCGTCATAAGAGTTAATGAGGACGAAGCTGCATTCCTCACATTGCGGTCTGAGAGGTCGGAAATACAAGATACAAGATCGCTTTCGATGATCGCTTCCATGCACGAATTACTAGTGATATATTAGTTCTGGTGGTACTAAGGCGCATGGTAAGAAATAATGACTGACGACAAGTCTGAAAAAGGTAGAACTATTATCGTTATTATATTACATCGATTAAAAAAACTTGTTTGATTCCGCGACGATTCAATGAAGTATTGAAGCGCGATGGGCAGAAATATGGAAACATCACGTCCTCCTCACTCCTACTTAGTAAATTGTAGATCGTTGTTGTTTGTAGTCACTCCCCTTGCCCTCCCGGAACTACAATTCTCGACATGAACATAAAATATTCTCGATTATCAAAATTATATTCTCAACTACAATTACAAATATAAAAATATTCTCGACTATAGTCATGAATTTCTCGACCATAGGTATAAAATTCTCGACTATGAGAATAGCATTCTCACCTATAGATAGAATATTCTCGACCACTGAAATATAATTCTCGCCTATAGAAATTGATATCTCGACCTTTTGTCCACCTTTTGGCCGAAACGGCGCAGTCAAATTGATTCTCGTGCCATGCCATAGTTTTCTCTTAAAGTGCCTATGAAATGAAATCAAGTATATCTTTGAGATTACTCAACGAAATCGATCACTGCATGAAACTTTGCACAGTACGACACTTCGTGACACCTAACATCATTACATCGAAATAGTAATCCAAATTAATTACTATTTCTAATTTCTTGATTAAAAATGTAGAAATAACCATAGAGATCATAAATAAAACTAGAGGGGGTACTTTGAGGAAAATCGGGTAGCCAATTGGGCGCCGCCATTGCTCAGTTGGCGGCACAATAACTCACCCGGATGTACAATTACCAGCTCCCAGACCTCTGCCTAGACTACGAGTAGGAGGATAATTTTAATGTTTTTAACATTACGTCTGACGTCTATAACTGAACAGACAACGGCAAAATGGAATCAATTTGTTTTGTGCAATAAAAATTGGAAACAAACCATTCAAAAGCTTATTAGGGCCTATTAGCTCTTTGGCGATTTCTGGGGCATGAAAAAAGATAAAAGCAGTCGGCTGACGTGATCTGGCGTGAGCTGACGTGATCGTGCATCTGTCCTCTATTCTCCTGTCTACCTGTTTGAGCAGTCTACAAACGAGCATGAATATACCATGGCTGGTTTCCGGGAAAAAAGGTGTATTAGCACATGTGCAGTTTCAACACGGTTTTTGTTTTCTACACTGTCAAAAGACATGAAAAACAACGAGCGACCTTTGACCTCACGACAATCACCAGATATTTTTTACATCCGGGTGTGCTATCTTGCCGCCAATTTATCCAAGATGGCAGCGTCCAATAGACGAGTTCACAGCAGTGAGCTCTATATATATATATATATCTGGAGGGCTATCTGCCCGAGCAAAAAGTGAAGCCCAAGATGGCCGACGTTGCACGTCAGTTTCAGTCCCCTGCGCGGTTTTTACGTCAATTTCGTATATATAAACCGCGTAGGGGACTGAAACTGACGTGCAAAGTCGGCCATCTTTGGCTTCACTTTTTGCCTGGCCAATGACTGGCAGATAGCCCTCCAGATATATATATATATAGAGCTCACTGGTTCACAGTTAATGGCGCCATATTGCTGGGGGGGCAAAGAGCTTGGGGCGAGCGCGGCCAAATGCTAATGTTTTCTTATGAGATTGAGCGCCGTTAGAGGTTCTATATGCAAATTTCTTAAGATTTTAATTGCAGAATTGGATTTTTTTTGGATAAACGCTATTGTGCGATGGGGAAAAAGAACCGTTGTTGCGTTGGTGGTTGTGACAATGACCAAAGATACACACATTTGGTTGTGAAACGATCACATGTGTCAAAGATGATTTGGCATAAATGGCCGCGAGACGAAGGCTTGTCTGAACTTTGGAGGAAAAGTGTTGCGAAAGGCCGAAAAGATTTTAAACCTGGGCCATACATGACGGTATGTTCAAATCACTTCGTGGAAGGTGAACGTACCAAGGATAATCCACTGCCAACAATGTTTATGAATGTATCAGGACAACAAGCTGCATCACCGAAGAAGCGACGGAAACATGATCGCTTGTCAACAGAATTCCAGGGGGGAGAAGTTGTGGTATCAACTGTCACTGTTCCTGAAAATGATGCCGAAAATACCGAGGACAATACTGTTTACCCCTCATTTCAATTCGCCCAAATTACCAGAGAATCCGATGTCCGATTCTTTACTGGACTACCTAGTACAAGCCTATTTAAGGTTTTGTTTGGGTGGCTTTTGGTGAAGGCTACACAGATGCAGTACTGGCGTGGAGCAAAGCAAACCGGGGAACATCACAAAAGGCGCGCATCTCAGGGAGATTCACCGTTGTTACCAAATAAGCCTGGTCCATCAAGAGCCCTTTCACACGAGCAGGAATTTTTGCTTGTCCTAATGCGGCTACGACTTGGGTTGTTTGGTCGTGACCTTGCCTTCCGGTTTAAAGTTTCACCATCTGTGGTCTCAACAATTTTCATCACCTGGATAATCCTGATGTCGAAAGAACTGGGGGTGTTGATTATCTGGCCAAGCCGAGAGCAAGTCAGAACAACACTTCCAAACTGCTTCAAAAAACAATATCCAAAGGTCAGATGTATCATTGACTGTTTTGAAGTTTTCACGGAAACACCAAGTGCCTTGGATATAGCAGCTGCATTTTGGAGTGAATACAAACACCATTATACATTTAAAGTTTTAGTAGGTATAACACCAACAGGGGCAATTTCCTATGTGTCTCCATCCTATGGGGGCCGTGCTTCAGATATTTTTGTTGTACGAAACAGTGGGTTTTTAAATCTAATTGAACCATACGATCAAATTATGGCCGACAGGGGGTTTAAAATTAAGGAAGATCTAATGATGGTTATGGCATCTCTATGTATCCCCCCAAGTTGTGCAGCATCAATGCAAATGATGCCTGCAGATGTCAGAAAAACATCATCAATTGCAAATGTAAGAATATATGTTGAACAGGCAATTAGACGTGTGAAAACATTTAATATGTTAAAAAATGAACTCCCTATCACACTTGTTTCACAAGCAGACAACATTGTTAAAGTATGCTGTGCACTCTGTAATCTGTTACCTCCATTGTGTGAATAAATTAAATGATTCTTTTCAGTTGAACCTCACTATATCAAACTCTTAATTTGATATTACCAATTTTGTGAAAAAAATTGAATAAGGGACTGAGAGGTTGGGATACTGTGATTCAACTCTATAATGTTATGCAATTATATTAATTTATGCACAAATAGTTATATATATTATGTTATTCATTGTATACTTAACTAAGTGCCAAAGTTTGTTTGTTTGTTCTCCCAAACATCCACTTAATATGTGTTTCTATATAACTACAGTACACACTAAAGAGTAGAAACATGGAAAATGTTTTCTATGTTTATTATAAAATAAAATCCCATGATGTGTCTATAAACAGTTATTACATAATAGCAATGATGAGTCTGTTATAAACTCGTGATTACTGCACCATGCATGAACAGAAGTGTGACACTTACAGCAAATATGCTGCCCACCAACAGGTATTTCATCAGACAAACACACATTGCATTTGTCTGAAGAATGTAGATCTATTTCCCCTTCACTAACTGGTTCCTCCACCTGTTCCAGCGGTTCCATCTGTTCCTCAGGGCTTGGTGGATCTTGAACTGGTGTTGGTTGTGCTGTCATGTCCACAATACAATAAGTGCACAGCCACTCAGCAGTATCTCCAATATTATTGGTGTTTATCTCTGCACAATTTAAGTGCCACCAAGCATTGCAAATGTCACAACAGACACTATTCTCATAATCATTGTTAATTTCAGGTACTTCTAGAATTATTTTGTCACATTTTGGACAGCAAAATACATCCCGATACCCCAGGATACACGGCAGGACATATGTCTTGTAAAACAATGTTGCATTACTCACAACTGGAAGGATATGATTCAAATCAAAATCTATCCTTTCAATCAATGGGGCATGTCCTTCAGTCCACACCACAAAATAGCAATGAGATACACCGACAACCCACATTTGAGCCTGAACTTGCGTGTAGTATTGATGACTTCTCTTCAATCTTGGTTTCCCATCGTCATCTTCCAGAAAGTCAACTTGCTCATAGGTTTCTTTCATGTTAATGTCCTTGTTCCGGACTGAAAATGGGCATTTGACTTCTATTGTTGCTGTAGGACAACACTTGCACTTAAAAATGCCATCGGGCGAGCCTGCCAGGAATGGGCGATCCGCCCTAACAAATAACCCACACTTCTGGAAGCCTCCAAGCCCTCCATCATGCTGGGGCCCTACAGCTGCCAAAAATGATTTAACTGCATCATTTTCATGCATTACTCCCCATTTAACAGCAGGTAAGTGTGAAATATCCTTACCCTTGTCAATAATTCGGACAACCAAAGGAGAATAGTGTGGTCGTTTCTTCCCTCTCTTCTGGAGAAGACTGTTGGTCTTAGTATGTACTTCATGTAGGTTGGAAGCAGTGATACGCCCACGTCTCTGATTAAACCAGACATCACTAGACTGCTGCCCTTGGGTTGTCTTCTCAATTATTTTGACTTGAGATCCGTTCAGCTGTATGCTCTCCAAAAATACAGGTCCAGTTTCTTCAAGTGGTTTACTGTTCACTGCAGAAGACATGAATGCCAATGCAGCTTCTATTATTGTAGGGGGGATGTTAGCTTTACTTTCCAGGCATAATGACGTCAGGACACAAGCATCCGGAGCAACATCTCGGATACCATGAAGAAGGCTTGTAACTCTTTCATTTGTCAAGACTCTTTGGGTTATATGCCTTGGGTCAAATGTTTGCAGTGACATTCTGTTTGTCTCGTCAGGTGTGGTTTGGTTACTCTTTTTGGTTTTCTTGTCCTTGCGGAATATTATACTGTTAACTCTAGAGGGTTTTACTTGTTTCTTCGTACCTTTATTCCAGCCCTGTGGTATACTGGTACAGGCTGGTGAAATGAAATCATTCTTGTAGGCATAGTTCACTTTGTATAACAAAGCAATGACATGGTTGCACACCTCACCGGATCCTGCAATACAAGTGCACCAAGAAGTACAGATTGAATATCTCTTCTCCTCTTTCTTGATACAAATCCATACTTTATGAGCATCATCGTTGATTCTTTGCGATGGGCAAACATCTGACTTCAAAAATAGAACATTTTTATCAGTCCGACAAACGTTATACCATACAGTTCCAACAAAACCACTCTTCCAATAGGAAAACGCTTTTTGGTCTTTGTATACCCCGATATAATCAGTCTCGACAGCTTTGACTTGAAGAATGTAACCAAAGAGCTTGCCATCATCAATTTCTGGCCATTTTGTCACATCATCGATCCAGTCTTGATCAGCAACAAGCTTGGGGTCTGTAAGAATGCCATGCTTCTTCAGTCGGCTTTCGTATTCATGTTTTAGAGCCTTGTCTATTTCTTCTTGGCTAAATTTCACAGGAGCACCTAACTCGTAAGCACCAAAAGCTCTGGCAATCACTTCAGCTTTCTTACCACCTTGACTCAATCCTCGAAGCGACAGGAAATCCTTCAAAGAAGACAGGGTCATTCCGAAGAAGTCATCATACGTGTACAGTTGAAGCTCTCGTAAGCGACCACCCTCGGGAACTGAAAAAAGTGGTCGCAACTAGAACTGGTCGCTTACGAGAATTTGACCGAGAGATTGCACAATGCCGAAAGAATTACCTATACGTCTACACAGTTTTTAAATTGATTTTCTTTTAATATGTACTTCAATGTTTTAACACGTACTGTCTTTAACAAAACAACTTTAACCAAACCAACCCTCACCCTAACCCAACTAAATGCAAATAAACATGACTGACGGATAGCCAATCGGCGCGGCAACAATTAATATATTGAAAATGTTTACGTATTGTCAGTGAAATATCCCTTGATAGAGGATTGGCTCATGGACTTAAGCTGTAGGTCAACTAAAACATCTTTAGCCCGTGCAACTAAATTGGTCAGTTCTTCATTCCCTTTCCATTCCGAAAACTCTGTTAGTTTATTTGTGAGAAGAATAGCTTCATGAACATTCTTGACCTCAGGAGTCTTTAACGGCTGATCAAAATCGTCGGTTTCATCGCCAGGATCGCCCGTCTCTGTTGCGTCTTCTGAGGCTTCAACAATTTCCGCGCGCAAAGTCTCCCTCCAGTTTGGCAAAGAGGTATCTACCGATGGCTCGTATGCTTCGACATCATCATCAAACGCAGATGATGCATCTAGCTCTTGCTCTGGTGTAGACATTTTAGACAGCAAGTCTTGTAACTCGAGAAGTTCTTCGCCATCAAAAGGATAAATCACTCTAACACCGCAGACGAATACGAGGGCGAAATACTCGGTCATATTCCTTTGCGAATGTCAACATTTGTGAGCAGGTTCTTGAAAAGACTTACAAATAAAGGAAAGGTGGTCATAACGGGTAAGCGAGTAAATCGAGGAGCTGGTTATGGTTTGGAAATACCGTGCAAGTACATTTTTTACGGGGACAAGCAAATGTCAATACCTTGGCTGAAATCTAAACTGCAAAATCTGGGCTATGATGTTTCTACGTAACTCTAAATGTTGCATGATTTTCATGCTACAAGAAAGAAATGATCAGAAGAAAACAGACATTTTTATTCCGGCAACCAGCCGGAAACAGCAATACTTTATTGACATTTATAATCACGTTAATCTATTAAATGTTATCAAATATCATTGTTACGTATGTGCTTTTCAGCGCAGTGTTGTCTAAAGGGTCTTTCAAGGTTGGTCGCTTATAAGAGCTTAAAAACAAAGAAAAAGATCAGTTTGTTAATCTGAAAGGTGGTCGCGGTCTCTTACGAGAGTGGTCGCTTACGAGAGCTTTCAGTAACAGAGTTTAATAGGGAATTTGAACGGGGTTTCGTGAGGGTGGACGCAACTAGAGCTGGTCGCTTACGAGAGTGGTCGCAAGGAGAGCTTCGACTGTATATTGTTTTCTGCGGCTGTACTGGCATTTTTGTGACCAAATGGCGACAGAACAATGAAACGATCGTTGATATATGAGACAGCGCAACAAATCATGAAAACCGCGCTCGCCCCAAGCTCTTTGCCCCCCCAGCAATATGGCGCCGTTAACTGTGAACTCGTCTATTGGTTACCCGGGATTGACTGAAATGAAGATTGGATGCCCCCTCTAGTTTTATTTATGATCTCTATGGAAATAACCCTCTACGTTGCTACGCAACAAGGCCCCCCGGTTTACACAACGATATTACGATATTACGATCATTGGCGGCGGAAGATGTTTTATATTAACATTAAAAAAGCATTAATAATTCATGAGGAAAAGACAAAGGAAATCGATACCGTGTCGTAGGTTTTATATGTGATAAAATTTCATCCTAATTTACATAAACTTTATCTTTGATTTTCTCGGCTTAGACAACATTGATTTTCAAAATTACTACGCCAATGAATAAACGCGCAGCACGTGTTTTATCAGATTTAAAACACGAGGGCTTTAAATCTGATAAAACACTGCTGCTCGTTTATTAAACAGTACAAAGAGCAGGGGGTGTATTCTGACCTCTCGCCAAAATTTCAAAGGCTTTAATTTGTTAATAAAGATATAATTATAAAGGATAAAATGTCATTAAGATACCATGGACCAAGCTAATATTTATGACCGCTTTTGTTTATAATTTTACAAATTCGTGCTTAGGATTATGGTAAGGTTTAGGGTTTATTATAGGACTATGTTTTGAATTCGCGAATTCCTATATGAAACGTCAGCAACTTTTCTTCACATTTGGCAGTATATATACGCCCCATACCACAAATGCGCCCCATGGTACGGCTTTCTCGATATATGAACAAACCGTAATTCAAACCAATCCCTAACCCTAATCCTAACCCTAATCCTAACCCTAAAACTGACTTGGGTTGATGTTATAATAATTTTATATTTCGGTTGCTCATATATCGAGAAAGGGCCAAATTTGTTGCACGACAAGTGAAGTTACACGTGCAACAAAGCAATAATGTATGTACAATGTTATATAAGAGCCGGAAGTTTCATGAATCATGAGTTTTTCATGATTGAAATTGAATTTTTGTTGAATTGAGATTGAATTTTCATTGAATTGAAATTCGTTGAATTGAAATTGAATGCGTGTATTGAATATTGCTGCAATTTTGCCATACTGATCCCATAGAATATAAATAAACCAAAATATTAAACTTTATATTATTAAGCAAATTAGCAAAATAATATAAATAGAGGATAGAACCCGTCATGCGCACATGGTGCCCTGGTTCAGTATAGTTTGTAATTGTTGTTGAGCTCGCTTTTCTGGCAACAAATCGCACCAAAACTTCATCTTTTCACAAGACCTAAGTATCTTCTTTATTGGCAAGGAAATATTTTTGATTTGGTAACGAAAGGTGTATCCTGCTTGCCTCGTTTATATCGGATATCATATCATCGTCAAAAATTCATGTATATTTAAAATACTATTTTAAAAGAGTCAATCAAATACAGACAAAGACAGTGAAGATATGTCAACGATAGCAAGGTATGTCAGAGTGTTGTTTGTAAATGTATGTGTACCAAACGACGGCTTTGTATATTATAATATATCAATAATCTGGCTGTTTCCTTTATTGTTACACAATAATACTTTGTCAATTCGTTGTGATTATCGAAACAGCTAGAAAATTAAACTTCATTGGATTATTTTATCCTTTGTGCTACTGTTAAACGTTTATTTACAGATCGAGCTAAACTGCTTTTTAATACAACGTTCGATATAATCGTATAATATAAAATATTATACCTCAACTATAAGTTGTCCAATCAAAGAGCTAGATTTGTACCATGTGACTTTAAACTCGAATTCCAAGTGAATTCCCCTCTGTGGAGGGGTATAATAGTGAATACCCCTCTGTGGAGGGGCATTTGACTCAAGTATCACGCGCAAAACCAAATACCAAGCACAAAAACCAAATAACACGTGTATGGAGGAAAAACAAGACGTTTCAAGACAGCATTCAAGATTGTTTCTGTATAATATATAATTTATAGACCCGCTCCGCTCGGGGAATTCATTGAAATATTACCCCTCGGGATGATATATCCCTCGGGCTATCATCCCTCGGGGTAATATTTCGTCAAATTTCCCTCTCTCCGGGTCTATAAATGATAGTAATCAAACACATGTGAAATATATTGGCAATAATCTCACATGTGCCCGATTATTGTGATTCAACCAATTCCAATAGTATTGTGATGCAGTATATTGTGACGAGTGGCGAAAATTCACACTATATATATATATATATATATATATATATATATATATATATATATATATATATTATATATATATATATATATATGTATATATATATATATATACATAGAGTCTGATGATCAATAGTGTTAACAAGCTGGATTTTGATTATATCGAAAACATGGCCGACCCAAGGAGCGAGCGATATATTCTTCTCAAAACAGGGATTTTGTGGACTTACAGTATTAAATATGGTGTAGGATAAAGGATTGGTTGTCTGTTAGGTTGCAACTATTATTTTGGGGCTGGTGTGCACATAAGCACTGTTACGTAATAGATTGAAAAATTTTGCAACTTCAAGGCCTTCTGGCTGGAATTGAACCCCCGCGACCCTGCGATGCTAGTGCAGTGCTCTGACCACTCAGCTATGGAAGCTGTTGCCGAGAGCCTAGTCACAAGTTCTGTATATATAGTGGTGCAGTAATGCCAGCTAGGATAAGATTCTGCGTATATTACAAGTAATATTGGGCATTTCACTCGATTGAATTACATGTTCTAAGGATATATGGTGAAGGAAAATTTCGAGTGTTGGAATTATATATACATTTTAAGACCAAACCGGGACCAGTTGCGAAAAATGGAACTTCAAGACCTTCCGGCTGGAATTGAACCCCCACCCCTGCGATGTTAGTGCAGTGCTCTGACCACTGAGCTACGGAAGCCGTTGCCGAGAGCCTAGTCACGAGTTCTGTATATATAGTGGTGTATATACAGTATATATATATACTGGGCTATATATATATATATATATATATTACTCGGCTCTAAAGCCGCCTTGATGATGATGATGCACAATGGTAGGACCAACTCCTTATAAGGAAGTAAACAGTCGTTTTGGGTGATCCGTTTGTCAGTCGGGATATTTGAGCAGAAATGCTGCAGCCAATATCGATTTGTTGATCTGATGAACTACATAAAGAGGTTTTTACGAAGGGTATACAAGTTTGCGTAATATAATAGGTATGTATGTTATATTAATGTATTTAGACTTGCTAATTCCAAATCTGTTTTCAGAATTGAAAACGGTTAAATATTGATCGAGATAACGTTCAAAACGAGGGATAGGTGACAAAGCCCTAAAGCTCGCTTATAAGCATGGGTTGTTTTATAATGCAACGAATGGTCTCGTTTCGTATATGCTATAATAAAATTGTCGTATAATAATATAATCTAATAAAAGGTTGGTGGAGAAAACAAAAGATGTTTGTTAACAGGTTGTTTAAGCCATTAAGGTTTACAGTCTGATTACTCATCTTTGCAGTTGCATTGGCGAAGGTTAGTTAATGGTCAATTTGAACCCTGAAGATGACATTAGTCGAAAATTACGTTTGGTAGTTTTTAAACTTTTTAACTTTTAACCTGTTTGTAAGACATATTATGAAGCGAACATTATGATGTATGTATATGTTTGCATGTCTTATCTATTTTAAGGCTAGCCTGCGGTTTTTTAGGAGGCTGGCAAGCGGGCTGCAGGGCGGGCAAGGCCGGAATGCGGGTAAGGCGGAATGCGGGCGAGGCGGAATGCGGGCGAAGGGGAAAACCGCCTGCCGCAAAACTAGGGGTATTTGCATTACGCCCCCAACGACAATTCTCCTAATATAATTAAAAACTAATGAAAAACAACCAATCGTATGACTGTTTTGTAATATGAGCACTTGCACGGATGTGCAACAAATGCAAACCCCAAAGAAAAGGCCAGTAACGGAAGAAAACAAAACGTTGCAAGTGCCAGCGATTTCTGTAGATTGTGCAATTAATCTTCACATTATTCTGAATGGGTTTGTAAACCGTGCGCGAAAAAATACGGAATGCCCATGAATTGTACAATTTCATTAAAACCCGTCTAGACGCTAGCCTCCTCCGCAGGCAACTCTGTGGCTTCTTTTTCCGAGTCACAGGCTTCCAAGGATGTGCAAGCAATGTTAGACGCAAAGCCTTCGCAAGACCCAGTGGATAAAGAGGACATGCACAAGCAGCAGTCACTCTCCTGGCATTGTTCATTTGTTCACCAAAAGTTTACCAAAAGCGCTTCTTTACGCCTCGTTTTTCTTTCCTTTCTTACTTTTTATCTTCCTGAAATTTAAAGGCAATATGTGTATTTTATATACTGCGTCTCTTGTCGGTGCCGCATACATTTATAAAGAAACAATTATGACTGCTGACTTTTATCAAACACGGCAATCAATTCTCCCTACTTTCGCTATTTGTATTGACAGTTAGTAAAAGGGTCAAATTACGGAAAGTTCATCATATACAATTGCTTCGTTCTATTTAAAAACCCCATTTAATTTGATAACAATCAACAACTACACACAATATAAACCTTCGACATTATTATTAAAGACGTTTTAGAGCATCTTGGTTTGTATTTCTGCCTTTAAACGCGGTTTGAAAAGTGGACGGGTATTCTATAATTGACTGCATCCCCGCTATCTGGTCCGAAATTATATTCGTGAGAGATGACCAGAATAGACGAAACAGTATCCTTCTCCAATCGTTTGAGCATTTCTTGCCTTGCGAGGACAAAAATTGTGAAAATCATGCTCTTACCAAAACCGGTTGGTAAAACCGCGAGAACATGCACCGTTACCTAAAAGAAGTTCCTCTGCAGCAACTTCTTGTTGTTCTTTCAGAATAATTTCTCGTTGAGTATTTCGCAAAATAAGTTTCCAACGCTTTAACCACTTTCACGTAGGCCATGTTGACTAATTTTTCAATATTATATAATTTGATTGATTGATTTGACACCTCTTGAAATATTAACCAATCAGTATTTTCCGTTCACCAGTGGACGGATAATGCAAATACCCCTAGTTTTGCGGTCTCCCTTCGCCCGCATTCCGCCTCGCCCGCATCCCGCCTTCTCTACAGCCCGCTTGCTCGACCCCAAACCCCAACGCACCCCAACCCTAAAAAACCGCCGGCTACGCAGGCTATTTTAAGGCACACCACACCGGTTTGTGGTCTGAAAAATATGATTCATATATTACACTTGTAACGTATTCGTTTGGAATATTGGTATAAAGTACAGATGATCCAGAAGTGATCCATAATCGGTTGTTGGAAGCTAGATGCAAAGTATCTGCTGTTTCTGACCTTCGTCTGATAGCCAGTCAATGTTGAAATCCACCACATATTATGCAATACTCTTGGGTAAATTTATCTAATTAGCTAGTTCGTAATGTCGACTGCGCATCAAAATGACGTGTTCTGCGTCGGCATAAAACTTATTTCAATTCATAACATCAGGCTAAAACCACCGAATATACATTTGCATTTCTATTTACACTTGCAAATTCGTTATATTGAACTCCCAGTCTGATATTATGAATAGCGTAGCGTCTGGCTGCTATTAATAGCTCAAAATGCGGACAAACAAACCAAATTTGACTCACAAATTATTGCAAATGAGCTATTTTCTTTTGTTATGGATGCAAGAATTATGGGTAAAAGCGGACAAACATGGCTACTGACGTCATCTGGACGGAGCGCTATTGAAATAAGTTTTACCCCGACACACTGGCTTATTGTCTTAGAATAGTCAAACGAACACCAAAGACCCCTTATCGACTCACTCCTTGTCCCAACTACGTATAGGTTAGACAATGGTCACGAGTGCTCTATGGGATATAGGCCGAAGGCCCGAGTGGTCTTCTATCTAATTCGAGGGACTCTATATCCCATAGGACCATTGTCTAACCGATATAGAATATGGTCACACCCACGAAGAATTTCTTTGTTCGTGTGCTCCATATCCTCATTAGTATGCTCTATATATTATTATTATTACTTCAGTGTTTATTTATCTTATTATTATTATTACTAATGAGGCTTTGTTTTCCTTTGTTTCAAAAGCCTTATCAGTATGCTCTATATAGAGTGTACTAATGAGTATATCTTACAGCAATTCAGGCCGTTTATCAAGAATATAGAGCATTGAAATACTGTGCGGTGATTGGCTGAGTTGGGGTGACCATGGTCTAAAGTATGGTTGTCCAATTACGTTCTATAAATTTCTCTTATGAGCTCTCAGCTGGAACTAATCCGAGAAATATTTTGAATATAGAAATTCGCTTCGCGCGAAAATATTCGTCCTTCCTTTGTTCTGTGAGATATCGCGTAGAACTAATTATTACAAAAGACAAAAGGAAAAGTCGAGTACAGTATGAGCACAGAATATGAGTACGCGGGCACAGAAGGGGACAGAAGCGTTCTCGAGCGCACGGCCCGAACTTGCCAGTTGCTCCATATTGTAAACACCGTACTGCAATTCAGTTATGAGTGATATGCCAAATAAAAGCAAATATACAGTAACCTATTCAAATCTTGTGAAATTGTTGTAAATCCATAAGCCATTGATCACAACAGTTAGTCCTTCAAACAAGGAACAGTGGGTGATTTTAGAAATGTTGATCGAAACGCAAAGTTGTCAAGTCAAGCGACGATTTATATTTAGAAACGTAAACACTGAAGTAAAACAGAATCAGGGAGCAATTATGCCTGAAACTTATAAGAATAGAAACCCTTCTAAGACACACCAGTATGGAAAGAAGAGAGAGGGAAAGCCAGAAATTAAAAAGTGAGCTAGAATTAACTATGGCTAGAAGTACTCGATAATATTAAGTCTTCTAGAATCAAGTAAGAGATAGATCTAACTTCCTGTAGCGGACACAGAAATTTGCATGAGTAAAATGTTAGTTAGCACTGTATAGAACTGCCTCGTTCTTTAAAAAATCCCGTTTATTTTATCTATAATAGGTTAAATTCATGAATTGGACAACTCCAGGACAAAAATAAAAGGGATTTTTTAAATAATAATAATAATAATAAAAGACGTATTAGTAGCATTATACAATAGTCTCAATGCTCTTTCAACAATATATTCTTAAAGTTGGAACAAGATATCTTGAACAAGATATCTTGCTTGATTGTTGCACTCATTTGTGATTGTTGCACTCAATATCATGTTCAACATTCTAAATAAATTTCATATTTCTGCTCATCCATGTATTATTCTCTATATGAGTGATAAAACGTGTTGTTCTATGTAGGTAGTGTAGAAATACAAATCAAATATCTAAAAAGTTCGGTGTACTGCCGAAATAGCGTGTAAGTTGTCTAACGTTTCGAGCGAAGGCCCTTCGTTTGGAACGTTTTTTAGATATTTGATTTGTATTATTCTCTATAATATAATGTTTATCCTCTCTGGTGATGATTACTAAATATTATCATCAGCTAAAGCCCAAGTTGGTTTACTATTCACAGGAAGTGACATCAAACTGAGGGACAGCTGGCAGGTAAAGACGCTGTACAGTCATTCAACAGTGAAATACAAAGAAAGTTTGGCTCTGAACTTTAAACAGACCTGTTTAGATAAAATTCACTCAATTTCCAAACTGTCTTTGTATTTTACTGTTGAATCACTGTGCAATGTCTTTGTATGTCCTTAGTTTGACGTCATCTCCTGAACATAAGAGTTGTTTCATTTACACACACGAGACCTATGCACGAAAATTGTGAAGAATTGATTTAGTTTCATTTATATTTCATTAGTTCCAGTTTTATGAATCATCACCTTGTGAATAATTGCTTTTGTGAATAAAACTTTTGTGAGTCGTTGTTTATTGTTTCAAATGTTTATTGTTTCCATTATGCACTTTGCATGAAGTGATGAGGTCAGTTGCAGTCTTGCAGATCTCCCTTTTTAAGCATGAAGTGATGAAGTCAGTGGTAGATAAGTGATGAAGTCAGTGGTAGATCTCCCTTTTTAAGCATGAAGTGATGGAATGCAGTGGTAGATCTCCCTTTTTAAGCATGAAGTGATGGAGTCAGTGGTAGATCTCCCTTTTTATGCATGAAGTCAGTGGTAGATCTCCCTTTTTATGCATGAAGTGATGAAGTCAGTGGTAGATCTCCCTTTTTATGCATGAAGTGATGGAGTCAGTGGTAGATCTCCCTTTTTATGCATGAAGTGATGGAGTCAGTGGTAGATCTCCCTTTTTAAGCATGAAGTGATGGAATCAGTGGTAGATCTCCCTTTTTAAGCATGAAGTGATGGAGTCAGTGGTAGATCTCCCTTTTTAAGCATGAAGCGATGAAGTCAGTGGTAGATCTCCCTTTTTAAGCATGAAGTGATGGAGTCAGTGGTAGATCTCCCTTTTTAAGCATGACGTGATGGAGTCAGTGGTAGATCTCCCTTTTTAAGCATGAAGTGATGAAATCATTGGTAGATCTCCCTTTTTATGCATGAAGTGATGGAGTCAGTGGTAGATCTCCCTTTTTAAGCATGAAGTGATGGAGTCAGTGGTAGATCTCCCTTTTTAAGCATGAAGTGATGAAGTCAGTGGTAGATCTCCCTTTTTATGCATGAAGTGATGAAGTCAGTGGTAGATCTCCCTTTTTAAGCATGAAGTGATGAAGTCAGTGGTAGATCTCCCTTTTTATGCATGAAGTGATGAAGTCAGTGGTAGATCTCCCTTTTTATGCATGAAGTGATGAAGTCAGTGGTAGATCTCCCTTTTTAAGCATGAAGTGATGGAGTCAGTGGTAGATCTCCCTTTTTAAGCATGAAGTGATGAAGTCAGCGGTAGATCTCCCTTTTTAAGCATGAAGTGATGAAGTCAGTGGTAGATCTCCCTTTTTAAGCATGAAGTGATGAAGTCAGTGGTAGATCTCCCTTTTTAAGCATGAAGTGATGGAATCAGTGGTAGATCTCCCTTTTTAAGCATGAAGTGATGAAGTCAGTGGTAGATCTCCCTTTTTAAGCATGAAGTGATGAAGTCAGTGGTAGATCTCCCTTTTTATGCATGAAGTGATGAAGTCAGTGGTAGATCTCCCTTTTTAAGCATGAAGTGATGGAGTCAGTGGTAGATCTCCCTTTTTAAGCATGAAGTGATGAAGTCAGCGGTAGATCTCCCTTTTTAAGCATGAAGTGATGAAGTCAGTGGTAGATCTCCCTTTTTAAGCATGAAGTGATGAAGTCAGTGGTAGATCTCCCTTTTTAAGCATGAAGTGATGGAATCAGTGGTAGATCTCCCTTTTTATGCATGAAGTGATGAAGTCAGTGGTAGATCTCCCTTTTTAAGCATGAAGTGATGAAGTCAGTGGTAGATCTCCCTTTTTAAGCATGAAGTGATGAAGTCAGTGGTAGATCTCCCTTTTTAAGCATGAAGTGATGAAGTCAGTGGTAGATCTCCCTTTTTAAGCATGAAGTGATGAAGTCAGTGGTAGATCTCCCTTTTTAAGCATGAAGTGATGAAGTCAGTGGTAGATCTCCCTTTTTAAGCATGAAGTGATGAAGTCAGTGGTAGATCTCCCTTTTTAGGCATGAAGTGATGGAATCAGTGGTAGATCTCCCTTTTTATGCATGAAGTGATGAAATCAGTGGTAGATCTCCCTTTTTAAGCATGCAGTGATGAAGTCAGTGGTAGATCTCCCTTTTTAAGCATGAAGTGATGAAGTCAGTGGTAGATCTCCCTTTTTAAGCATGAAGTGATGGAATCAGTGGTAGATCTCCCTTTTTATGCATGAAGTGATGAAGTCAGTGGTAGATCTCCCTTTTTAAGCATGAAGTGATGAAGTCAGTGGTAGATCTCCCTTTTTAAGCATGACGTGATGGAGTCAGTGGTAGATCTCCCTTTTTAAGCATGAAGTGATGGAATCAGTGGTAGATCTCCCTTTTTATGCATGAAGTGATGAAGTCAGTGGTAGATCTCCCTTTTTATGCATGAAGTGATGAAGTCAGTGGTAGATCTCTCTTTTTAAGCATGAAGCGATGAAGTCAGTGGTAGATCTCCCTTTTTAAGCATGAAGTGATGAAGTCAGTGGTAGATCTCCCTTTTTAAGCATGAAGTGATGGAGTCAGTGGTAGATCTCCCTTTTTAAGCATGAAGTGATGGAGTCAGTGGTAGATCTCCCTTTTTAAGCATGAAGTGATGGAGTCAGTGGTAGATCTCCCTTTTTAAGCATGAAGTGATGAAGTCAGCGGTAGATCTCCCTTTTTAAGCATGAAGTGATGAAGTCAGTGGTAGATCTCACTTTTTAAGCATGAAGTGATGAAGTCAGTGGTAGATCTCCCTTTTTAAGCATGAAGTGATGGAATCAGTGGTAGATCTCCCTTTTTATGCATGAAGTGATGAAGTCAGTGGTAGATCTCCCTTTTTAAGCATGAAGTGATGAAGTCAGTGGTAGATCTCCCTTTTTAAGCATGAAGTGATGAAGTCAGTGGTAGATCTCCCTTTTTAAGCATGAAGTGATGAAGTCAGTGGTAGATCTCCCTTTTTAAGCATGAAGTGATGAAGTCAGTGGTAGATCTCCCTTTTTAAGCATGAAGTGATGAAGTCAGTGGTAGATCTCCCTTTTTAAGCATGAAGTGATGAAGTCAGTGGTAGATCTCCCTTTTTAGGCATGAAGTGATGGAATCAGTGGTAGATCTCCCTTTTTATGCATGAAGTGATGAAATCAGTGGTAGATCTCCCTTTTTAAGCATGCAGTGATGAAGTCAGTGGTAGATCTCCCTTTTTAAGCATGAAGTGATGAAGTCAGTGGTAGATCTCCCTTTTTAAGCATGAAGTGATGGAATCAGTGGTAGATCTCCCTTTTTATGCATGAAGTGATGAAGTCAGTGGTAGATCTCCCTTTTTAAGCATGAAGTGATGAAGTCAGTGGTAGATCTCCCTTTTTAAGCATGACGTGATGGAGTCAGTGGTAGATCTCCCTTTTTAAGCATGAAGTGATGGAATCAGTGGTAGATCTCCCTTTTTATGCATGAAGTGATGAAGTCAGTGGTAGATCTCCCTTTTTATGCATGAAGTGATGAAGTCAGTGGTAGATCTCTCTTTTTAAGCATGAAGCGATGAAGTCAGTGGTAGATCTCCCTTTTTAAGCATGAAGTGATGAAGTCAGTGGTAGATCTCCCTTTTTAAGCATGAAGTGATGAAGTCAGTGGTAGATCTCCCTTTTTAAGCATGAAGCGATGAAGTCAGTGGTAGATCTCCCTTTTTAAGCATGAAGTGATGGAGTCAGTGGTAGATCTCCCTTTTTAAGCATGAAGTGATGAAGTCAGCGGTAGATCTCCCTTTTTAAGCATGAAGTGATGAAGTCAGTGGTAGATCTCCCTTTTTAAGCATGAAGTGATGAAGTCAGTGGTAGATCTCCCTTTTTAAGCATGAAGTGATGAAGTCAGTGGTAGATCTCCCTTTTTATGCATGAAGTGATGGAATCAGTGGTAGATCTCCCTTTTTAAGCATGAAGTGATGGAGTCAGTGGTAGATCTCCCTTTTTAAGCATGAAGTGATGGAATCAGTGGTAGATCTCCCTTTTTATGCATGAAGTGATGAAGTCAGTGGTAGATCTCCCTTTTTAAGCATGAAGTGATGAAGTCAGTGGTAGATCTCCCTTTTTAAGCATGAAGTGATGAAGTCAGTGGTAGATCTCCCTTTTTAAGCATGAAGTGATGAAGTCAGTGGTAGATCTCCCTTTTTAAGCATGAAGTGATGAAGTCAGTGGTAGATCTCCCTTTTTAAGCATGAAGTGATGAAGTCAGTGGTAGATCTCCCTTTTTAAGCATGAAGTGATGAAGTCAGTGGTAGATCTCCCTTTTTAAGCATGAAGTGATGAAGTCAGTGGTAGATCTCCCTTTTTAAGCATGAAGTGATGAAGTCAGTGGTAGATCTCCCTTTTTAGGCATGAAGTGATGGAATCAGTGGTAGATCTCCCTTTTTATGCATGAAGTGATGAAATCAGTGGTAGATCTCCCTTTGTAAGCATGAAGTGATGAAGTCAGTGGCAGATCTCCCTTTTTAAGCATGAAGTGATGAAGTCAGTGGTAGATCTCCCTTTTTAAGCATGAAGTGATGGAATCAGTGGTAGATCTCCCTTTTTATGCATGAAGTGATGAAGTCAGTGGTAGATCTCCCTTTTTATGCATGAAGCGATGAAGTCAGTGGTAGATCTCCCTTTTTAAGCATGAAGTGATGGAGTCAGTGGTAGATCTCCCTTTTTAAGCATGAAGTGATGAAGTCAGTGGTAGATCTCCCTTTTTAAGCATGAAGTGATGGAGTCAGTGGTAGATCTCCCTTTTTAAGGAATTTAGTTCTACGTTATGACAAATTATGTATAAAAACCCAAACACATGCAATATATGTCTCCGTTTTATAGTGTTTGAATTCCTTAAGTGTGTAGCGACTTTTAAATATACGCAAACCAACTCTTGTGACTTGTGTGTATGTGATACGACTCTTGTATGTAGGCAAAGCAATTTTTTCGTAGGAATTTGACCGTATAGGCAAAATAACTTGTAGGCAAAATAACTATAATTCGTATTAACTAAATTTTAAAAGTGTTAAATATTATAAATATATAAAAATCCAGGTGGAAATATTTACAGACCATTGTATTGTAGTTTTCGCCACTTCTATATTAAAGTGCCACGATAGAGATATGATAAAAACTCAAACGATCACCAACTTCTTTCAAATTTCTTAATTTTTTAAAATTTCTTAAAGATACGCGATCTGAGGTAAAATGCGTGATTTGAGCCATGACATTTTTTGGCTCAATGGAACCTGACCTCAACTCCAATCCTAGAACGGTTTGGTTCTCAAACACATGTCTTAGGTAAAAATTCTAAGTTATCGACGGATAATAAAGAACACGCTGAGAAATAAAAGTGCTGATGTTTGTCAGCACCCAAAATATCTATACCAACACTACAACACATCATCGGTTGCGGCAAGACATCCTTGCAAGGCTTGCTCGTACCCAGGGTCTTCTCAGTGCCCGGGGAGGGAGCGCCAGGGATGGGAGGGGAGTGGAGCGAGGAAGAGAAGACCCTGGTAAAGGCTGGTCACGTGACTCCAAGGATATTGGATTATTTTGTAACCTGGCTTATTCTCGCTTATATCATCCGGGGGCCGGATCGCTGTGAAAACATACCACAAACTTCTATAATTGAAAGTATAAACAGTATATGGATAATTTAACGAGTGATATAAGCGAGAATAAGCCAGGTTACAAAATAATCCAATATCCTTGGAGTCACGTGACCAGCCTTTATCAGGGTCTTCTCTTACGAGGTTGGTCCTGCCGAACATATCTGATGACATCATTGTAGTATTCACGGTAATTATGTACATGTATAATTAATTGAATTGGTATATAATAATTAAAACAAGCTCATTTGATATCATATAGAGATCATAAAATAAACTAGAGAGGGCATCATGTCTTAATTTCAACTCCAGGTAACCAATTGAACGCCGCCGTCTTTGCTAAATTGGGGGGATGGGCAAATTAACGACGGCCGGATGAAACGTTGAAATATCTTATTGACCCAGTAAACTCTGTGAAGCAAGACGTTACTAGAGGTGGCATCAAAATACGTTCAGTACATCCCAAAGAACACAAAGATGAGCTACTTAACGGAGGAAGCATAACATTAACAATGAATTTTTTGATGAAATCTTTCGTCCAAACAAAACCTAAAGGTGACGTTACACGAGACGATTTTTTGCGCAATATCGTTGCGTTGAAAGTTGATGACGTGTAACATGCCATTTTTTGGACGATATATGGACGATCGTCAAGCTCAAATCCTTAGAGAATGTTTCTGAATGCTGGACAGGGATTGAACCGAAAACTGTTCACGATGTATCGTAGAGTGCTCAATACCATGCAAAACCATTAGGTAGTTCTTTTATAAAAGAAAAATAACACACTAGTTTTGTTTTCTTTAAATCCCGTGTTTGGATGGCCTGATCCAAACACGGGTATTGACCAATCAGAGCTTGCGTAGTAGACATGTTATTTTATACATAAACATCACGATCTAAAAGATGGGATGTGGGATATACCACACTACTGTAAAACACATAGATCAGCGAGAAGTCTTACGTCGTACTCCAGTACTGTATAAAACAGTTTTAACTGAATTGGACTGACAAATAGATTAGCGGACAGTTGTTTCACCCTATTTGGGGCTCGTCAGCGCGATGAAGCTGACGACCTAGCACATCCAAATAGGTAATATATAAACATCAAGCAGTACGTACATAAGTTAGCCTTCGCTCTGCCATCTGGTAGCTCAATGGTTAGAGCATCTAACTATTAAAAGAACGTGTCTTTTACTATTATACTTAGTGTATTACGCCATAAGACTTTTTGATGATATATGTTCTTTGAGATTGTTGTTATTTCAAGGTTATAGGAGTTATTTTAACTCCACCAGGAGAGTTAAATTTACTCACTCGAGGGTAGTATAGAGTCTGTATATATTTATCAGAATATATTAAATGTGACTTGAAGTTTGGTCATTTCAAGCTTGGTTATTTCTGTGTTAGCCATCGCTCTAATCTGAGTTCTGGTAGCTCAATGGTTAGATCATGAAGGTTGTGGGTTCGATTCCTGTCTGGGGCTCAGAAACATTTTTCTGAGTTTGCGTTAAAGCTTGAGTAGCAAACAATTTACTATATTGAAATGTACAGAACTCGTGACCAGGCTCTCGGCAACGGCCTCCGTAGCTCAATGATCGGGGAGCACTGCATTATAGCATCGCAGGGTCGCGGGTTCAATTTCAGCCGGAAGGCCATGATGTTACTTTTTCGCAACTGGTCTCGGTTTGGTCTTAAAATATATCTATTCTAACACTCGAAATTTTCCTTCACCATAAATCCTTAGTATACTGTATAATATACTGTATGTATACTCGATAACACATTTATACAAACACTATTTCAGTATTTTGATTTTAGACTTTATCTTTTAGTAAAGTGGATGAATATGGATTTGAAAGACCTGATGATTTTGACTATGACACGTATGAAAGTTTTATGTCAGAGTATCTACGTGTCTTAGCAAGAAGAGCAGCAAAGTGGGAGAAAGTTGTTGAACCAGAACAAAAAGTTAGAAAGTCTTTTAAAGGTTTGATATACGATTCTAATTCTAACCTAAATACAACACTTAACCCTAATATTGGTGATGCAAGAAAAACAAACTATCTTGTCACTTTTTATTAATAACCCCGGAATGAATTCTGCATATACTGTACGTGCACACGAGTTTATATCCTGTGATCACCAAAGCATAGACTTTGATCAAATCCGTCTCTCCAAAGGGTTGCGGGATTTGGGAGCGGCTGAGGGATTGGGGAAGAGCGCGAGGGCAGGGCCTTCGCGGTGCCTCGCAAACGGAGGCTCTGGGATAATCCATCGCCAGAGGGCCGGAAAACAGGGCGCCGATTGAAAAGAGCATGTACCAGAAATAGACCGAGCGCATATAGTTTCTGGGACGTGAGAACTATCTGTGCTAATATCTTCTTCGACAAGAATCTTCCCTAGCACGAGGATCTCTTCAGAGGTGAAAAAAAAATTGTCTGGTGTTTAAATTAGCAATCAGTTGGGATTTGGGACAGAAAAGAATATGATTTTAGATTTATGTAACTCGCGGCAATGAAATCAAAAAGGTCGATAAACACAGCATTGTGTATTGCAAGTTATAAAAATATTAATAGGTGTTGGCTGATTGTTGAAACTTCAAAAATCATTAACGGTAACACCTTTTTATAAACGACCAAGACACACCTGACGCTATATACAAGTTTTGCCGTTCGTGCGGCATGGGAAATATATTTGATCAATGATCTTGTGTTCTCGTTTCTGTTTTGCAATATAAACACTACGTCCGATGATTTAGTTGGAGAAATCAAGATACTTAAATCAAGATATTTGGTCGCGTTTCCTGAAATAAGAATAACTGAGGCAATTTTTTTGCACCATGGATAACTCTCTGGACCAGGCGCTCTTTCTTTCATTTCACGTAGGATGTCAGTCCATTTAAACGTGGACAGGTTTTTTTGAGCTTTTCTGGGAACACGACGCGACTAAAAGTTTGTCTGAAGATAACTTTTTTGGTGTAAACTCTTTTTTGGCGTAAATATTAAGAGTTAATCTAATTAAACGCAATCCTTGGCTAACCAATCAAAACACTTCCGGTGATGGATTATCCCAGAGCCTTCGTTTGCGTGGCGCGGCGAAGGCTCTGGGAATGATATTGCTGGGGACGAGGTTAGAGACGGACTTGGTTCACCCGCAGCGTTTTGAATCTAATAATCATAATTTATACAATTTTGGTGGAAAAGATGATTGACGTTTATATGGGAACGGCCATGTCGATTTCATTTCCTAATAAAAAAACACTGTACTTTCTGCGATATGTTGGTATCTAAGAAAACCTAAACCATAACTAATACCATCGTTAAACAAATTCATCATCGAATATATTAAAGCATGCAAACTATATCACTGATTGAAATGAACAGACACGCCTCCGACCCAAAAACAGGTTTGTTGGTAAATCTTGGCTCGCTGCGGGTGAGCCGTTTTTATGTGGGTTTTTACAGTAAGTTAATTTTCAAAAATTATTTGAAGCTTAAAAAAAAAAAAAATTTTTTTGCGCAGTTTGGCATAGTTGCCTACCTAATTACCTAAGTAATCAAATCGAGTCTATCCAACGAAGAGCTCTCCGTATAATATATCCTCTACTCGAATATAATAACGTGTTGGAAATAATTAAGCTACGGACATTGTATGATCGCCGTTGCTCTCTTAATGAGCGCTTTTTTAATAATATGATGTATCATTCGCATAAGATCAGTTGTTTAGTACCTCCAGAGAGACATTGCAGATACAATATTAGAACAAAATCCTCCTTGTTAATTCCTCGCTTCAGAACTGATCGTTTTAGAAACAGTTTCATAGTCACTGCTTCAAACAATTTTAATTCGAAATAATTTTGATATATTTGATATTGTAATTTTACCCTTTTAACTATATGTGAACCGTTGTAATTCAGTTTTTTACTGCAAAAATGGTCTATTTTAAAATTTAAAAAAAATAAAGGAAAAAAGCTACTGTAGTATCATACTACTGTATCATACTACTGTATCATACTACTGTAGTACAATCGTGATTCATGTTTTAATTTTGATAAATCTTTATGTTGACTTTATATAGTAAAACGTTATTGCAGGAAAGGGGTACCTTCATCTCAGCGGGCTCAAGTAAGTACCAATTGATGAGTTGATTTGCAGGATTTGTGTTCGACATATTGGCTAATAAGTGCCAGCTGGTTATCTCTTCTGAGATACTGGTTACTACATAGCTGCAGACCGCCTTAATTATTCTAAATAATAATATAAAAGTAGTGTGCACGTAGGGAGTTTTAAAATACAAATAAAAATTACCAAACGTCTAAAAGGTTGGTGTCTGGACGGAATAGTGAATAGGTGATTTAATATTTCAACTCTGACTAAGTAAAACGTTGTGACCAAAGCCTTCGCTCGTCCTGTACACTATTTCGGCAGTACATTTCAGTATTTTTTATTCATAAATTATTCTATCCGCCAGAGTTGCAACTATAGCTGCAAGTCCCCTACTTAGGTGTATTTGTAGGTTAAGTTACATTACGGATTTTTATTTAGCCACGACTGCTTAACTTTAGATTCACTTTTTGTACATGCTTCAAAACCTCATTAATAATTCACGAGGAAAACACAAAGTAAAATCATGACCGTATCGTGTCTTTAAACGTCCTTCTACTTATTGTTATTGTTATTGTTATTGTTATTGTTATTGTTATTGTTATTGTTATTGTTCTTATTCTCCTAATAATAATATAATACAACAATTCAACTTATATAGCGCTCTTATTATTCTTATTCTTATTCATATTCTTTTTCTTATTCTTATTCTTATCCTTCTTCTTCTTCTTCTTATTATTATTCATATTCATATTCTTATTTTGAAAAGAAGCCAAAAAGGAACCAAATCGAGCCGTTATGTTGGAAAAAATGGCAAAAAATGCCAAGCAGATACAAACATTTGTATGTTAAACAATATTTTAATACAAAACGAATCTTTACATTGCTTTTTGAATTGCTAAAAATACAACCATATTATCCTCTGAAAATACAATCAACCTCCACACAATCAATGTTTTTACAAAAAATCGATAAAATTTTCGAAATATTCTTGTCAACTGTTAAGAGGCCAAAAAGGAGCCAAAAGGCCAAACATTTTTTCGAGGCCAAACAAAAAATAAGGAAGCCAAAATCGAGTTATTTGCCTACCAACCCTGCTTAGAAAGTATACTTGATAATAACTACTATACTTGAAATTGTAGTTTATGTTCAACTTAATTTTTTATTGTTATTCTATTTATTGATCTATTTATAGGTAAATTAATGTATAGAGATTTTGATCTAGTAGAATTTGATAGGTAAATTATTGTAAAAATAGCGAGATTTTGATCTTGTAGTAAAATTTATCTTAAATTAATAGTGTCCCCAATTAGCTGTAAGATAGCTAAATACATTGACACTTAAATAAAGTTATTCATTCATTCTTATTCTTCTTGTTCTTATTCTTGTTCTTATTCATATTCTTATTCATGTTCTTGTTCTTGTTCTCATTCTTATTCTTGTTATTGTTCTTATTCTTTTTCTTATTCTTATTCTTATCCTTATTATTCTTATTCTTTTTCTCATTTTCATTTTCATTCTTATTCTTATTCTTATTCTTATTTTCATTCTTATTCTCATTCTTATTCTTATTCTTATTCTTATTTTCATTCTTATTCTTGTTCTTATTCTTGTTCTCATTCTTGTTCTTATTCTTTTTCGTATTCTTATTCTTGTTCTTATTCTTGTTCTTATTCTTGTTCATGTTCATGTTCTTGTTCATATTCATATTCTCGTTCTCGTTCTTATTCTTATTCTTGTTCTCATTCTTGTTCTTATTCTTTTTCGTATTCTTATTCTTATTCTTGTTCATATTCTTATTCTTATTCATATTCTCGTTCTTATTCTTATTCTTATTCTTGTTCTCATTCTTATTCTTATTCTTATTCTTATTCTTATTCTTATTCTTATTCTTATTCTTATTCTTATTCTTATTCTTATTCTTATTCTTATTCTTATTCTTATTCTTATTCTTATTCTTATTCTTATTCTTATTTTCATTCTTATTCTTATTCTTATTCTTGTTCTTGTTCTTGTTCTTATTCTTGTTCTCATTCTTGTTCTTATTCTTTTTCGTATTCTTATTCTTGTTCTTATTCTTGTTCATGTTCATGTTCTTGTTCATATTCATATTCTCGTTCTCGTTCTTATTCTTATTCTTGTTCTCATTCTTGTTCTTATTCTTTTTCGTATTCTTATTCTTATTCTTGTTCTTATTCTTATTCTTATTCTTGTTCTTGTTCTTATTCTTGTTCTCATTCTTGTTCTTATTCTTTTTCGTATTCTTATTCTTGTTCTTATTCTTGTTCTTATTCTTGTTGATGTTCATGTTCTTGTTCATATTCATATTCTCGTTCTCGTTCTTATTCTTATTCTTGTTCTCATTCTTGTTCTTATTCTTTTTCGTATTCTTATTCTTATTCTTGTTCATATTCTTATTCTTATTCATATTCTCGTTATTCTTATTCTTATTCTTGTTCTCATTCTCGTTCTTATTCTTATTCTTATTCTTATTCTTATTCTTATTCTTATTCTTATTCTTATTCTTATTCTTATTCTTATTCTTATTTTCATTTTCATTTTCATTCTTATTCTTATTCTTATTCTTATTCTTATTCTTATTCTTATTCTTATTCTTGTTCTTGTTCTTATTCTTGTTCTCATTCTTGTTCTTATTCTTTTTCGTATTCTTATTCTTGTTCTTATTCTTGTTCTTATTCTTGTTCATGTTCTTGTTCATATTCATATTCTCGTTCTCGTTCTTATTCTTGTTCTCATTCTTGTTCTTATTCTTTTTCGTATTCTTATTCTTATTCTTGTTCTTATTCTTATTCTTATTCATATTCTCGTTCTTATTCTTATTCTTATTCTTGTTCTCATTCTTGTTCTTATTCTTATTCTTATTCTTATTCTTATTCTTATTCTTATTCTTATTCTTATTCTTATTCTTATTTTCATTTTCATTTTCATTCTTATTCTTATTCTTGTTCTTGTTCTTGTTCTTGTTCTTGTTCTTATTCTTGTTCTCATTCTTGTTCTTATTCTTTTTCGTATTCTTATTCTTGTTCTTATTCTTGTTCATGTTCATGTTCATGTTCTTGTTCATATTCTCGTTCTCGTTCTTATTCTTGTTCTCATTCTTGTTCTTATTCTTTTTCGTATTGTTATTGTTATTCTTGTTCTTATTCTTATTCTTATTCATATTCTCATTCTTATTCTTATTCTTGTTCTCATTCTTGTTCTTATTCTTATTCATATTCTCGTTCTTATTCTTATTCTTATTCTTGTTCTCATTCTTGTTCTTATTCTTATTCTTATTCTTATTCTTATTTTCATTCTTATTCTTATTCTTATTCTTATTCTTATTCTTATTCTTATTCTTATTCTTATTCTTATTCTTATTCTTATTCTTATTCTTATTCTTATTCTTGTTCTTGTTCTTGTTCTTATTCTTGTTCTCATTCTTGTTCTTGTTCTTATTCTTGTTCTTGTTCTTATTCTTGTTCTTATTCTTGTTCTTATTCTTGTTCATGTTCATGTTCTTGTTCATATTCATATTCTCGTTCTCGTTCTTATTCTTATTCTTGTTCTCATTCTTGTTCTTATTCTTTTTCGTATTCTTATTCTTATTCTTGTTCTTATTCTTATTCATATTCTCGTTCTTATTCTTATTCTTATTCTTGTTCTCATTCTTATTCTTATTCTTATTCTTGTTCTCATTCTTATTCTCGTTCTCGTTCTCGTTCTCGTTCTCGTTCTCGTTCTCGTTCTCGTTCTCGTTCTTGTTCTTGTTCTTATCTTATTCGTATTCTTATTCATATTCTTATTCTAATTTTTATTCTTATTCTTATTCTTATGCAGGAGGAAAATATATTTGTTAGTCCTGTTTGTGATATGATTTATATTGATTGTACATTAATTATATTAATTATATTAATTATGTGTTTTAAGGTGTGGTTTGACATTAGTGGAGCTAGAAAGAGGTTGAAACATGGCGAAGGAGTTTTCAAAAAAATGCTTGACAGTCCAAAGGATGTGCAAGTTAATGATAGTATAAAAACTGGTGAGTCATGAGATTAATTCATGGACATCCTATGCCTATATAAATAAATAAACAAATAAATACAGACCTACTTCGCTGGAAATCATATTTTGTGCTTGCATAATAAATTACCGAGAGCAAGTGAACTACAGAATAATGGTGACTGAATTGCAATATAATGGTACAAAAGAAGATGACAACAGCTAAACAAAGACTGAACTGGAAGTCATATCTTATACTTGCATACGTTACTATATTATACTTCAAATATAAATTGTCCAATTAGAGAGCTAGATTTTTACCACATGACCAGTCAATTTATCATCGAATTCCCCGCTGTGGCGGGGAATATTAGTGAGTTCCCCGCTGCGGAGGGTCTATAAATTATTTATTATACCGAAACAATCTTTAATACTGTCTTGAAACGTCTTGTTGTTCCTCCATTCTTGACAGGCTCGACTTGGTTTACGCGCGTGTTATTTGGTTTCGCGCGTGGTACTCGAGCTCGAGCTTTTGTTTTAGAAGCATTGAAGCATTGGGTTCTTTGTCTGTGTTCCGAGAAATAAATTACCTTTTTCCACTGCTGCAATTAAACATGGTTTCATTTAAATGCTATAATTTATATTGTTTTTTAACTGCCGTCGTCATTGAGTTTGTCGTCGTAGATGTTAAGATCCCTAAAATTAATGTACAGCTATATAACGCTAATATGCTACTAATAACGTTCTACCAATCATACTTGACCGAAATTTATGATTTGTTGCCTATGGTAGCTCTATTGGAATATTGTTCGTCTTTATTACTCGGGTTACCACCTGTGGTGGTAGCCGAGTCTAGGTTTCGGTGGCATTCCTGTATTTTTATTTTTCGGGTCGACAAATTGCAATTATTGCATCATCCCAATAGGCTTTGCGAAACCAGGTGCTGTGCTCATCTCAATACGCCTTCTTCTTTGGTCACTATTGCTCGAGTATTCACTCAAAGATTCATAAGGAATTTTGCTGGGAAGTAATCTTAATCATAAACAAAATTTGATTGCAATCAATATTTCGAGCAAAACGCATGTCAACCCGGGGTGAGATTTTGTCTCACATTTCTCCCGATATTTCGAAGGGAAATATAAAGCCAATTGCGTCGGGTATATTAGCGTAAAATGCGGATGCGGATAAGAAAAGGCAGATGGGGGATAAAAGGCTGATGAGAAAGGGAAAGTAGGTCTGTGTCTAGAAATTTAGAATTAATACTAATAGTCTCTCGCAGACTCTCCACTGCACCTGCGGGCGAGTGGCGACCCACCCACTGATATTATTCAATTAAACCGCGCGCTCTAATGTGATTGCTCTGGTTTTCGAATGAATAAGTTTTTGCTGATATCAACTACAAGAGAATATTGATTTGTGTCTATTCTATTGTGTGTTTTATACAGCACACGTCGATTAACCGCAAGTAGCCCGAGTTAACGCCTAGCAGGCGTCTTGTTTACGTTTATTTAACAATCAAATAGCAAACAAGCACAATTCAACACAACACCTGGAGCCTCACAGCAGAAGTGCAACACGATTCACCGAGTTATAGACCTCTTTCATAATGGCGGCCAGTCTAAATATTCTTTTATATGCATGCAAATTAGCCTTTCTGGCCTCGTTTCAAAGCAAAGATTCTTTAGAATTACAGACACACGAACGAGGTCAGAAAGGCTAATTTAAATTAATATAAAATAATAATTATTTTGGGTGCCATTATGAAAGAGGTCTATGCGGGTTACCCGACAAACAGAACACGTGGCACAATGCCACAGCTGCCTGTATAGTCATATACAGGCCGTTGTTTGATACACAATGCAACATGTACTGTAGATATCCACCAAGCGAAGAATATGATGCTACGTCACAGCAAGCTACTATCTCACAGCCGAGACGTATCATCAGCTAAATTGGCTTTTCTGGCCGCTGTTTGATCCACAATGCAACATTCAGATATCCATCAAGCGAGGAGTGTGACGCCACCTTACAGAAAGCTACCCGCCTTGCAACTAAGACGCTACATGTACCTTATGTTATCCAGTAAGCAGAACAATATTTTGGGCTCATTTTTGAAATATCCTGTGTAACCACGCCTTATTCAAAATGGCCGCCAGTATTAGTATTATATAATCGTCAGAATTTTGTCACTTAACCATGTAAGGTGAAGGCTAAAAGGGATGACTCAAAAGGACCTTCTCATTTTTCAAGAACTAGTCTAACCCTAATCCTAATCCCAATAATAATCCTAAACCTAACCCCCCGCCTAACGAGTTTTCTAACCCTAGCTTTCAAACGCTGCCATTTTGGATAAGGTCTGGTTTTCCACGACATCTCGAAAAGTGAGCCCAAATGCCACAGCTCGACAGTAACGTTGCGTAAATTTCATTTACTCTCATTTACATATTTGTTGTATTTCTCAGATTTACACAGAACCTTTCCTGACAATGTTTATTTTAATAATGATATAAGTTCCAAGAAGGATTCTCTTTTTAATGTGCTCAGTGCATATGCTCACTACAATCCCACTGTTGGATATTGTCAGGTAAATATATATTAATATTCTTTTATTTTGTAATAATTATAATATAATATACTTATTTTAAATATAAAATAACATTTTAATAACGTACACTCTGATTGGCTAATTTGCCTGCATGTTTCTAAATAACAATTAGATTATTCGCGCTCTCAACTTTTACGAGGCAAAACTAACTTATGTTTGTTTTTTCTTGAAAAACGAAACATATAAGCATTTTTTTGCGAAAATCTCATTCTTTTCATGTTCTCACCGTAACATGCGTGGCACGTGAGTAGCGTAGCTAATCAGATTGCAGAATTTGCATTAGAATACTAGTATGTTTCTACCTAGACTTGCCACAAGTCGACCACTCTTGATCTTGTCGCGGTGTTCTTTTGTCTTGTGTCGCGAGTGGTCGAGGGTCGAACAATGCTGACAACTTGTCTTGCTTCGTCATCTGCAACAACACCTCATCACCCGCTTGCAACTCTGACTCGACACCCTTTCGGTTTGCTAGATCTGCCCCTCTTTGCTTGCGTTGTGCATCTGCGTCTCTTGCCTCCTGATCCGTTGTTTCGTGTTGGGCTTTCTCGAACTCAGGCAACTTGGTCATAATCTTTCTTCCATATAGGAGCTCTGCTGGACGGACACCGGTAGTTGTGTGGGCTGTTGATATGTATGCTAGAAGAAACTTCTGGAGCTCTCGTTGCCACACTCTTCCTTCAGCCTGGGCTGCACGCATTGCTTTCAATAATGATCTATTCTGACGCTCAACTTCGCCATTCGTCCGGGGCCAGAAAGGAATTGTTTTCCGGTGTTTGATCCCCTGCTCTTCTAAGAAATCATACATTTCTTTACTTACTAAGTTTGATCCGTTGTCTGTCCGTAACGTTTCTGGGATTCCATGTCTTGCAAAATGCTTCTCAAGGCGATCCGTTATGACTCTGCTTGTGGTGGTCTTTATAATGTCTTCCTCTATCCACCGGCTGTAGTAATCCACCAGGACCAATAAACTTTCTCCCGTCGGACGTGGTCCCATAAGATCCAGTGCCAGATCTCTCCAGGACTTTGTAGGCATTGTTCTGGTCTTGACAAGAGGAACACTGTTTGCTAGGGTCACTTCCTGACAACCAACACAACTTCTACAATGTCTTTCGACCATGCTGCTCATTCCAGGCCACCATACTTTGCTTCTCAGTCGATCTTTGGTTTCACTACCCCCTGATGGCCCTCGTGCGCTAGGTGCAAGACTCTCTCGCGTAAACTCTTTGGTATGACAATGCGGGTGTCTCGTAACTGTTAACCAGTCTTCCTATCACCGTTATTTCATTTCGAAGAAGTTTGGGGCTGATGTCCAGTTCCCTGTTTTCCAGTACTTTCTCACTTCGGTCAATTCTTCGTCTTCTCCAGACACCATTTCAATTTCTTTCGTTGTCAATTTGCGCGGTGTGGCTTTGTATGCGACCATTCTTACATAGCTATCTGATATCAGGCCATATTCTTCTGATGCTTTCTTGTTGGTAAGTCGACTGAGGCAATCAGCGATATTCTTGCGAGAAGGAACATGTCGAATTGTGAATTTCAATGGCATCAAACGCAGGACCCATCTCTCTACTCTTGCTGATGATCTTGATCGTGGACCGTAGATTGTCTCTACACTGTTATTTTCAAGGAGTTAAAATAACACCCCTGTTACCCCATTTAGGTGGAGTTAAAAAATAACTCCACTATTGGGAGTTGGGAGTTCAAATAACTCCCAATACTGGAGTTATTTTTTTTGAGAGTTAAAATAACTCTCCTGTTACCCCATTTAGGTGGAGTTAAAAAATAACTCCACTATTGGGAATTAAAATAACTCCCAATAGTGGAGTTATTTTTTATTTTAACTCCTTGCAAATAACACAGATGAGTCAAAATGCTATAGTTTCTTACATTATATCAACTCGGACATACGATGCAGCGACAGGGAAAAGCCAGTAAACACGGAAAGATATTCAGGTTATCTGTAGACTACTGTAACTGTAGTTGGATTTGAAATGTCCTTCGGTTCGGCGATCAGGGACAAGGACTATGCTTCAAAAACCCATTTGTTTTTGAAGAAACCTGTCTTCCTGTCAACAAGAATGTTTGGCCTAAGGTTTACGTTCATGCTGTTGTCGACTATACAGCCGCCGCTTTTATAAGTCTGAATGCCGTACTTATTGGCTTTTTTACTTTCTTTGTGAATCGTCGAGTACTGTCCAGTTATTAAACATATATTTTATGTCTAGTTGAGAAAAGTTTTGTTCTGTTCTTAACTTGTAATACTGCAGTCTGCATGCTCAACAAAATCTTCGAAATTTAATAGATTGTTTAAAATTTATACAAGTTATTAAAGTAGGTCAAAAATTTGAAACGAAAATAAGATTCGTAAGTGCTTTTAATAATTCATTATATACGATAAATATTACGATAAGTTATAGAGTGATCGGGTGACGCAGCGGATTAGTCGCGGAACCTAGGTTAATTAAGTTAAGTTTAAGTTAAGTTTAAGTTAAGTTAGACTTCCGAAAGTGAAAATTAATCCCCAGACCCCCAGGGACGCGAGTTAATTTTTAACTCCGAAACACGGGTTGGTTTTTAACTCCAAAAACGGGAGTTAATTTAACTCCACAAAACGGATTATTTTGAACCTTTTTTTTGGACCCGAATTTTGGAGTTATAATAACTCCCTGAAAATAACAGTGTAGTGCCTTGCAATCTGTCACAAGTTCAAATGAAGGCAGTTCAAGCAGATATAGGTGGAATCTTTCGCATGCCCAAACTACGGCCAAAGCTTCTTTTTCTGCTTGACTCATATATCTCCGTTCAACCTCGCTGAGGCTACGACTTGCGAAACACACTGCTCTCTTGACTCCATCTTTCTCTTGAACAAGAATGCCACCCAGACCTACGGGACTGGCGTCAGTGACAACTTCTGTTGGTGCTTCTCTGTCGAAATAGGCCATCATCGATGCTTCTGATAACCGCTGTTTTAGCTCCACGAAGGCTTCTTCTTTTCTCCATTGCCACTTTACCTTTTGGCGTGTTAAACTTCTCAAGGGCTCTGCGATTGTGGAAAAATCTGGTATGAATCTCGAGCTGAATCCAATGAGGCCAAGCAAACTTCGCAGTTCTGCTACATTACCAGGAGCTTTCGCATCTTGAACTGCTCTCACCTTCTCTTCAGTTGGCCCGACACCATATTTGCTAAGCAGGAGTGCCATGAAGACAATTCTGTCCATACCAAGCAGACACTTGTTGTTGTTGAGTGTTAGGTTTCTTTCTTCCAATCGTTGCAACAGCTTACGGAGATTTTCGTCATGCTCCTGTTTGGTCTTTCCATGAACCACAAGATCATCGGTTATGTTGGTGACACCTGGACAACCCGAAATTGTTTGTCTTATGATGTGTTAGTATTTTTCTGGTGCGCTGTTGATTCCAAAACTGGGTCGTTTGTAGCGATAGAGTGAATCACCCACGGCAAATGTGGTCATTGGTCTTGAAGCTTCATCTAACTCGATTTGATGGAACTCCATATTATCCAGCTTTGAAAAGACTGCGCTTCCATTCATCTCTTCCAACACTTCTTCTACAGTAGGAATAGGCAACTTCTCTCTCAGTATGGCTTCGTTAGCTCTTCTCATATCCACACATATTCGAACTTCATCTTGGTTGGGTTTAGGGACATAAACAGCAGGGCTCACGCATGTTGTCGGACCTTCTACTTCCTCTATGATATCCAGGTCAAGCAGCTTACCAATAGTGTTCATCACCTTATCTTTGAGGGGATATGGAATCCTTCTTGGCTTCTGAGCGATGGGCATGGCATCAGGTTTGATGTGTAAGGATATAGCTGATAATTTGACAACTTACCAACGCCACTGAATACTTTGGGAAACTTATCTGTAATATCATTTATGTCCTTGCTTACTTTATTCACACTTGGAGTCACTTCGATTCCAGGTCCAACTCGAAGAACGTTAAGCCTTTTTGCAGCTGAACTCTCCATTATGCACCGTCCTTCTCCTTCTGTTACAAGGACTGTTTCTACCGTCTGTTCTTTTCCACACTCTAAAACTGCTTTGAATTTGCCCACTACTGCAGATAAAGTGCTATTGCCATATACTCTAAGTTTTCTGTCATCCGGTTCGAGGTTGACTTGTAATCCACAATCTTTTAGCACCTTGAATTGATTTTCTCCAAGTACTGTGGATTGGGCACCAGAGTCGATCAACATTTTAGTTGGAGTACCTTGCACATATATAGGAAATGCATATGGATCATCACTATCATACTCCACTTGATTGATACTGATTTCTTCCATCTCTCCTTTGTTTGTTTGTTTGTTTGTTTGTTTGTTTGTTTGTTTGTTTGACTGCTCACTTTTATCTCGACTCCTCTCGCTGTTTCTTGCTGCTGTGTTGCCATCGATTTTATTTCGACAACATACTGCCCAATGACCTTGCATTCCACACTTGGCACAAGTCCCCCCTCGAGCTTGACAGTTCTGATCTCTTGCAATGTGCCCTATTTTACCACAGGCATAACATCTGGGTTTCCACTCTCTTTTCTTTGAATTTTAGCTTTTTTGTCTCTCCGCTTCCCACCATGTTTACAGTGCTTTCTTCATTTCCAGTAATACTACTCGCTTGTTGTCTCGCTGTCTTCCATGCTCTTGCTTTATTAAGCGCGTCGTTGAGCTTAATCTTTGACACTTCAAATAGTTTTGTTCTTAAGTCATCTCAAGCAATTTTTTCTAAAAATTGATCTCTTACCGCATCATTTATCGCATGTTCTCCATAACCAGTGTCTTGCTTGTTTCCGAAGTCGAAGGACAAAATAATCCACATCTTCTCCCGTCTCCTGCTTTAGCTCTCTTGATCTATGCCTCTCGTATAGGCCACGTTTCGCTCCACATGAAAATACTGGTTCAATGTACGTATACATTTCTTGTACTCGTTATCGTCGTCTGCTTCGCTTGCAGGCGGAGGAACAACAACCAAATTTTCAAAAATATCTTGTACAGCAGGACCAGCTCTATATAATAGCTAATTTCGTTTTCGCACAGGATTTTCTAAGTTAACTTTTCCTTCAGCGTAATATGAAAAGTTTCGGAGCCATACACGCCATTTCTCTGCCAGCTGTGATTTTGGTCCAGATACATCCATCGCCTGCATGTAATTTGTGTTCCATGGTTAACTACGAAGGTTCTTCTGATATCCTCGTCGCCAATGTAATAACGACGACTCACGATTGATAAGGATTGATAAGGATTAAAAGGTTTATTGTAAAACACAATCACTCGACATGTTGTCCTCTCGTACAAGTTCTACTTCCGCCTTGTCTCTCGACACAGTAACGTAAGCTATACACTACAATGACTTGGTTAAAATTAGTGCTGTTGTTTTGTAACAGAATAGTCTTGTCTACTTGGATTACCTTCGTAAGCCTGTTTGTTAATCAGAAAGATAAAAAATGGTCATTGTGATTTTTGTTGCCAATGTCCTTTAAATGCTAAATCCGAAAACTCGATAGATCATGGAATAGCGAAAATAAGAAACTTAAACTGTGTAGTTTTATTGGAAACCTGTTACTGTTTGTAATGCTATACCTCGCGAAAGCTATCTATATTGGGTGGTTGTATGTTTTGAAGCTTGATTATATGTATACAAACATCAACAGATATCTGCAGGATGGTATTTGAATAAAATCTGAATCTGTATAGCCGAATACAGCTCACACCTATATATTGACTATTTCCAGGGATTTAATTATATTGTTGGGTTACTGCTTCTGGTTGTCAAAGACGAAGAGAGCGCATTTTGGTTGCTTGATGTCCTCGTTACTAAGAAATTACCCGGTATGTGTTACATTTATAAAGATTTTTCTATTAATGGTTATTTTATAAGTGGTGGTTCCAACATCTTGATTTGCCACATGTACGGATTTGTCACCAAAACATTAGTTTTATTTCCCCCCGCTTTTTGTATTTACTTTCAAAACTCCAGCATATATAGACCTCTTTCATAATGGCGGCCAGTCTAAATATTATTTTATATGCATGCAAATTAGCCTTTTTGGCCTCGTTAGAAAGCAAAGATTCATTGGAATTATAGACACACGAACGAGGTCAGAAAGGCTAATTAATAGAAAAGAATATTTAATTTAGGTGCCATTATGTAAGAGGTCTATAGGATGTTTTAGTAACGCATGCAGTGTATAAAGTCAAGACGCCCCTTCTCTTTCTTAAAATTAGATTATTATGGCGCCAAAATGCAAGGACTTCTAGTGGAACAAGGTGTTCTTGAAGAACTGCTATGGTATGGTATGGTCTAGCCAAGGTGTACTAACTACAAAGGAAAATCTGTGCAAAAATGTTTGCAAACGTTAATACGGATCCTGATGTAGCTATATGTACAGAAATAACACTATTCGAGAAGAATTAATGAAATATCGTACGCGTGTTTGGTGAAATATTCATAATAGCACGAGTGGTATATTTTGCCAAATATTTTGCAATATTTTGCCAAACGCAAGTGCGATTTACCATTAATTATTCGAGAAATATATGTTATTTACTGGATGGGAGGTCCCGTATGGAGTAATATTTCCCGAGGTCTTCGTTTTTCAGACCAAGGGAAATATTTCTCAATACGGACCGAGCAAAACGGTAAATAATTTATTTATTTTTTCTTTAATATCCTGGCTTGTTTTTTTTGGTCGTCATCAGTATCGTTTTCGTATCGTTTTCATATCGGTATCGTCATCGGTTTTGTTTGGTCGTCATAGTCATCGGCTGTGCTTTTACCTCAATTATATGTCTTTACCAAAATAACTCACTTATATGTCTTTCAATATGTTCAATCTCGTTTGAATTTATTTTCAAATGTTTTTAGAATATTTTACGGCTTATAAAACGCATTTAAAACTGAAATTATGTCGAGCGGTCCGTATGGGCTCAGACAAACCGTTCGTTAGCCAATCAAAAATCAGGATTTGGTAGGATACGGACCGGAAAAAAATAACAAGTGTTATTTCCTATTAATAACATTTCAATCAATTTTACACATTACGAATTTTTACTGCGAAAGTGAAAAAGATGTTGTTTTTCAGTATTCGAGTACACCATGTCTCGGTTGTGTGTTATTTAGGAAAAATACCCGTAGTAGATAAAAATTAAAGTTTAGTATTGATTCAATTGCGAGTAAATAAAATTGATTGCAATTTTATTAAAAAGCAAAGTATATCCCTTAAAGTGCACCTAACCCTGAAAAGGATAGCGTTAACCCATTTGGTTCTTTTGTAATATTCAAATAAGGTAGTCGGATGACGTCAATTATGACTAACAGCATTGTAGTAAGTCTTAAAATCAGACATATCTTCGAAATTTACAAACAAAACCACTTGAAACTTTGCATGTGGATATAGACCACCAAATGGAAGAACATCGTTTATTGTTGCCATAGTAACAGATTAGTTTCCAAACCTCTACGTTCCTGTATCAAATACCTTCGTTTTCTGCCATAGTAGGCTTTGCATCAACTTTAAACTTCAGTTTCTAATTGGTTAATCCAGTGGAAATGTGCTCAACCAGTACCAACCCGAAAATGGTTGGCACTGAAGAGAAAACAAGTCATTTTGTTTTAGAAATAAAGAGGTCTGGAAACCAATCTGTTACTATGGCGGCCATAAAACTATGTTCATCATAAAACTATGTTCTTCTACGATGTTCTTCAGTTTGGTGATCTGTATCCACATGAAAAGTTTCAAGTGATTTTATTGGTTAATTGCGAAGATATGTCTGACTTTAACACTTGCCCCAATGCTGTTGGTCGTAATTGACGCATCACTACCTTATTTACATATTACAAAAAGATCAAATAACTCAAGAACAAAAATCGATATTGAAAAATGGTTAACGCAATCCTTCGTCATTTTTAACGTCCTTTCAAACAAAACAAAACAAAACAAAACAAAACAAAGATATAATTTTAATTTTTTAACATTTAAATTAACCTTAGCAAATAGAAATAATGATACTAAGGCCCAGGTCAAACGTCGAACTTCACTCATGTGTCGAACTCAATGCAAATGAGAGTAGTCTTTTGTTTAAGCTCATTTACATTGAGTTCGGTACATGTGAAGTTAGGCTGATGCGGTATTGAAAAAAAACCGAATACCGATACCGAAAAAAAATACCGGTAATACTGGTAATATCGAATATACCGGTATTTTTACACATCAAAATTTCGCGAAACTCAAACGTTTTTTTGTATGTGACGTAAAGTTGTTGCAAAAAATGTTATAAATAGCAGTCGCGCGTGATCACACAATGCTGGCCATGGACTGAAAAAATCTAAGCGTGATAAATTTAAGAGGCCTCCTTGTTCTTAACGGCCTTCTTGCACAGTTGACATATGGAATCGGGACAGTTGAGAAGACATCCTTTGCCTTGCGAGTTACGAGTTGTTGTTCTCTCACAGATCTCACTTATTTGTTTTTATAGAAAGGCTTCCGCAAAAAGTGTCATCCTTTTGAATAGCGCTAATTAGCGATTGTTAAAATTGAAATTTGATACGTTTAATAGGTTCAGTTTACGTTTTTTCGACGAATATGCGAAAATAGTGTAACACACAACCGATAATATCAAATGTTTCGATATTTCCGGTATCGAATATTCGGTATTTTGAAAATACCGGTATTTACCGAAATATCGATATACCGCATCAGCCTATGTGAAGTTCGACATTTGACCTAGACCTAAGGCTCAGTTCAGATGCAGAACTTTTCATGAGCAGTAGCTAATATAAATGAGCAAAATCCTTTGTTCAAGCTCATTTGCATTAGTTTCGGTGGGGCTACGTATGCGGTGTTAAAATACGATTAAAAAATACCAGTAAATACGCTAAAATGAACAGGTTTTGTGATTGGCTATATGGAACAAAAGTTGTTAGGGTTAGGACATTGGTTTCTTTGTGGTTGATTCTATTGTTTTGTTGTTTTAACCAACCAATCACAAAGCTTGATAGTATAGGTAGGTGATGACCCAAAAATACTGCCTTTATGAATAAGATCTACGATATATAGTGACTGGGCAGTACATATATCAATCGAACCAGTACAGTACATCGTTGTAATCTTCGCTCTCATCTGAGTCGTGGTAGCTCAATTGTTAGAGCGTTTCACCGGCAATCAGAAGGTTACAGGTTCGATTCCTGTCCAGGACTTAAATATCTGTCTACTCGAAGCTCTCCCACATTCACAACAGCAGTGTATATATTAACATAATGAGGTCTGTGTTATTACCTAAATGCAAAACTTGAATGTTTTCTCGTTATAGGTTGAAACTTCCACAGTTAGCACAGCACATGAAAACAGTTGATTGCGCTATAGCCATCCCAACTACAAAATGGTTCGTATGTCTTTATATTGATGTATTACCGACGGAGGTAAGTCACGGTTAAATTATCCACTTTCATTTATAACATAGATTAAATAGAACGTTGATTCTGATTGGCTCCATTTTTCGATAAAGAAAAGGAATTTCCAACAGCCAATCAGAAACATCTAAATATTTCGGCTTCTTTTAATCAGCGAAATCAAGTTTGTTTTAATTATTTTGTGTTTTATTCTGTTATAAAATATATGGTTCATGGTTTGATGTGTGCTTCATTGAGTTATGTAGTTGGGAAGTTGAGAGAGCACTCAAAAAACTAGAGTTGTTCTTTCTTTCAACTTCCCAGCCATGAAGCATTTCTTAAATCTAAAATAAATCTAGTTTGGTAAACGTAGGTAATTCATCTCATGGGATATTCCCCACCAGGCCCGCACAAAGACTAAAGTGGGCCCGGGGCGAAATAAATAATTGGGGCCCCCCTTGAAAACATTTTACATGCCATTTTTCGGACGAATCGGATATAAGGATATTTCAAGTGAAAATGTTTTACATGTGAAATGACAACGGAAATTTTCGTAAGGACGTAAAAGATGTACAAAATAAGGACAAAATAAATAATCACTAACGCAGAGAAGCAGAAAATACTGTTTGATAATTTCATAATTTCAACTACAGCCCTCTTGGCTACCATCTACTGATTTTCTACAAAGTAAACTAGCAATATAATAAAGGGGCCCCTCTCGAGCTGGGGCCCGGGGCAAATTACCCCAGTTGCTACCCCCTCTGGGCGGGCCTGGATATTGTTGATCCAGGATTAGGATTAAGATTGGGAAGTATAGCTGTATCTCAAATCTATTTTTGAGAATTGACGTTAAGTGAAGAGTTCTGTATAAAGCTTCTGTTCTCAATGTTGGAATACCAACTATATCTGTTTGTAAACATGTAGACAGATTTTCTTGTGTTTTTTTCTTCTTTAGACTGTTCTTCGAATATGGGATTGCTTGTTTTATGAGGGTTCTAAAATTCTCTTGAGAGTGGCACTTACTCTTTTAGCAATTAACGAACAGAAGTTATTGTCCTGTCGTGACTTTCCGGCACTTTGTGATGGCTTGAAGGTATTCATAATATCTAGTATTATGTATTCACTATTATAGGGTGGCAAAACCAATATTATCAAAGGTATAAAACTAAAGAGGATATAAATTACTTCTGAAAGATAATAAGAATAAATATGAAAGCTGCTAAATTCTCAAAAGAACTGGATATAATATGAAAAGGAGAAATAAGAGAACTTCAATGTGTCGAAAAATACTTAAAGTGCCCCTAACCTCAAAATGTTTTATTGGTTTATTTGGAAGAAAATTTAAAATGATAAAGTAACTTCTTTTGAAGATTTTCGTTTCTTCGCTTTCTTTTTGAGATATATCAGTTTGTTTGATATGCAAATGTCCGTCACACATACATAATGAGTTATCAGATAATCTTATATATCTTTGCGTTCATCAAATAAGAACACTAAAGTGTAACCTCGTACGAGAATGAAAGTGATACACTGCACATTTCTCCAATAAGTCATTATGCATGTGTGACGTAAATTCCGGACATTTGCATTTCAAACAAACTGATATATATCAAAAAGAAAGCGAAGAATCGAAAATCTTCAAAAGAAGTTACTTTATCATTTTAAAAGTTCTTCCAAATAAGACAATAAAAAAATGTGAGGTTAGGGGCACTTTAAGTAAGAGTACTTTATACGTATATTCATGGACGACATTTCGGACGATGTGTAGCCTTCTTGAACTTCTTCTGACCTGAAGAAGGACACATCGTCCGAAAGTCGTCCATTAATATACGTATAGTACTCTTACTTAAGTATTTTTCAACACATTGAATTTCTCTTATTTCCCTTTTTTAATATTACAGTATATCCTATAAATTACTTCTAATAAGAATTATTTCCATACCTTCTAACACAGCCGACTGAAAAAATGAAGAAAAATTGAAGAAACGAAAATGTAGAGGGGAGGGATTTTGGTTGTAGTCGTGGAAAAGACTGTAATTTCTGCGATAATGTTAAGATTAGCTATATCTATGCTACAATATGATAAGTTGGTTTAACCTAAACGACAGCGCGGTAATGACGTCAGTATGTAAGTTTGCTATAAATTCTAAGTTTGCTATACATTCTTGCATTCCAAACAATAGAAAAAGAGTTGTTAGGAATCCCTTGAGAGTCAATTTCGGTTTGTTTGTTTGAGTTTTGGTTCTATAAATCGGTTCTATAAATCGGTTCTATAAATGGCACCAGATAACAAAACGAACGAGAAACTGGAACGAACTACGACCGCATAGGCTCGTGGTAGCGTTTGGAGGGACATAATTAAAAGATGTCCGTCTACCAGAGTGTTTACAGATCGGGAAAGATAATTAAACGATTATTTTGACCGTATATGATATTCCTGGAGCCAGAGCCCCCTCCTAGACTGGCAGAGTTGCATTATTCGACAGATTATCATTCTCGTGCAGGGGGTGCGCACGCCCCCCCCCCCCCCCCACCCTGGCCTTGGCCAAGGGGTGCCAATTTCCTTTTTCAAATCTATTTTTGGGGGATTTGGCAAGACAATTGTCAAACAAAAATAAAATAGAGACAAAATAAGATAATAGCATGATAACGTATAATAGTTAGACAATTCAAATTACAAGCAAGTCTTCATTCCTGGACTCTGCCGGGGGCTGTGTCCCCAGACCCCTGCCGTAGCTCCCTCAGCAGCGCTCCACCCTGCCTCGGTCGTGCCCACGCCTTAGCTTGTCGACCCCCCGCTGAGCTACTCAGATCTGAGTAGTAGATTTTGATTGTTCAAATCACAACCCTTGACTTATTCCAGTTACAATTGGTTCTCTGGGAATTCTTGTGAGATCAAATAATCCAATCAAATAAACAATTATAAATCATATGAGTATTAAACCACTCAAAATATACTACTCAGATCTGAGTAGCTCAGCGAGGGGTCGACAAGCTATCGTGCGAGTTTTCACAGACTGAATTACAGGTGTATATTCAGGCTGTACACAGGCTACCTTTTTAGGGAGAGCCCGCAGTCCAGTTATATATAGAGGTCAGTGACACTCGCTGGCGGCCATCTTGAAATGAAGTCCCTCTAAACTATCCCAGGAGCTTTTGCGGTCTTAGTTTGTTCCAGTTTTTTTATCGGCTAATTGATGTTATTGTTTTCAATTATTAGGATATAAGTAAGAGCTCGGAAACCATCGACTGTCATCATTTCATGCAAGTAGGTTAATATGTTTTTTTTAAGTTTGTTTTATGTGGGAATAAAAACTGTTCTTCTTTCTTCTCAACGCACTCCGAGTTGTTTTACCCATGATTCTCTTAACCCGTAACTTACGTTACGCCTCTCCCGGGGGCTAAAGTGTTTTGATACCATACAAACATGGTACCAAAGAATTAGTACGGTCGCATTACTCGCTCATCCCCATCTCGGAGGGTGAGCACGCCATTTATCCCGGTCAGCGGCAAGCAATCGTCTTCTGGACGATCCTTTTATTAGTATTAAGGTTAGTAATAGGATTTTTACTTAGCTTTCCTGTATCACGTGGGTTAGGTTTAGAAAACCCATTGAGCGGGGGTTAGGGTTAGGATCTAAGTTGTTTTGGGGTTAGCATGCAGTTCTATGATGTATATCATAATATAGGTATCTCTCGCGGACTAGGCCTTTATAGATTGTGCTACTAAATTGAGTAAAAGTTGCTCAAAAACATGGGAAAATGTTGCTCAAAATTTGCCAAAAATTGAAAAAGATGCTCCCAAATTTCAAAAAGTTGCTAGCTATAGGTAGCGATTTTATTATGGATAATCAACACAACATAAGCTAAACTTCGACTCGAGTCTTCGAGTGTTAGTAATACAACATAATTTCAAAAAAACAACAAAAAAAACTTTATTTCATCCTATTAAACAAAGAAACAAATGGCGGCTCGAGCAGTTTTTACTGAATAACCCCTGGAAATTTCGAGCGTTGTTCGCAGGCTTCTTTAAATTAATAACTGTTGTCCGATAGTATTCGTGGGTACACAATCGCACATCAATAATCAATGATCGTCTAGACGACTACAGTATTTTTATTGTCATCGAAATAAATTGCAAATTTGATTTAGTCTGTTTACAGCTCTAAATGCTGATTTGGTGATTAAAACAGCTAAAAGTTGCTCATCTGGTGCTTAAAACAGTAAAAGTTGCTCTGGAAAGTAAGATGCTCCTTGAGGTTGCTCGAAGGACAAACAGTTGCTCAGAACTCCAAAAGTTGCTAAAAAGTTGCCGAGCACAATCTATAAAGGCCTATCGCGGACACTAAAAAAGATCGTCCAGAAGACCATTGCTTGCCGCTGATCGAATAAATAGCGTGCTCACCCTTGCTCTCCGCCCGTGATGTAACGTTTCCCATCTGGAACGATGTGATTGAGAAACAAATAGGTTGTTTCGTAATCAAGATTTTGATATATTGGGTGGAGCCGGGAGAATTTGTCTCATGAATCTCCTGGAGTTTTGGTGAAAACAAGAATGGAATCCTTTGAACAATAGAATTCTTCATGTAAAACAAAAAGAATGGTTTACTTTTTTTGAAGTCATCTTTATACTGAGAATTCGAACTTAACGTTTTAGGAACTAGTTTATTATTGCCAGTAGTCTCATATTAATAACTTGTGTATTGTATTCGATATCAATTATAGTTATATTGCCTTAAACCTTTAAAGGGATACTCCAGCTAAAATACAAATGTAGTTCATATGAAAGATCTTACTGACTTTAGTTTATTTCCAAAGTTTCAGCATTCCTATCAATTTAGTTAAGAAGATATGGCTAGTTGAAGTTGAAAATTGGAGGATTTTGACGCCATATTGGTTTTGAAAATATGACGTCATTGAGTGATTCTTTATCGGCAGTGGAGTTGTTTTGATGGCGATCACATAGTGATAGCTGTTGTGAATGCTCTTTGGATGAAAATTAGTTGAAATAAATTATTTAGTTCCTCGTGCAGGAAAGTAGAGGAGCTTCTTAGGCATAACACGAAATAGAATCTCTCAGTGACGTCATATTTGAGAAACAAATATGGCGTCGAAATTGGACAAACTCTCCAACTTCAACTAGCCATATCTTCTTAACTAAATTGATAGGAATGCTGGAACTTTGGAAATAAATTAAAGTCAGTAAGATCTTTCATATAAACTACATTTGGAGTATCACTTTAACATTTTTTATTTTAAATAGGTTTTCTCAATTTTTACTAGTTTTTAGTGTCTTTAGTGTATTTAACGTTCTATTATAGCAATATCTATGTAAGTAGTCGTATTCAATTCAGTTAACATAATTTTCTTGTAAACTGCAATTTTCGAATTATTATCAACTTTATATTATGTTGCATACAACGACTTCATATAAACCACGAGGAGTCCTACAATTGATACCTGCATATACAAATGACCTTATTTATCGGCTGCGAGGTCCGTTGGTGAAATATTTTCCGAGGTTTCAAAAACGGCCTGAGGCTGCAGGCAGAGTGATGTTTTTGATACCAAGGGGAATATTTTTCAATACGGACCGACCAAAACGGTAAATAATTTAATATTTATTTTTTGCTTAATATTCTGGCTTGTTTTTTTGCTCGTCATCAGTATTTCTAGTCAGTATACAAAAAAGGAAAGTCTGTGCTTTTAAACTCACTTATATATGTTTTTCAATACGTTCAATGTCGTTTGAGTTCATTTTCAAATGTTTTTAGAATATTTTACGGCTTATAAAACTCATTTAAAACTAAAATTATGTCGAGCGGTCCGTATGGGCTCATACGGACCGCTCGTTAGCCAAACAAAAAGCAGGATTTGGTAGGATACGGACCGGAAAAACTGATGAACTATTTTAAAAGTGTATATACTTAGTTGTTAAGTTTTATTTCTTAGGAATGTTTTACGAAACCTGGTTCATTACCACGGAGAACGATTACCAGATTAAGAAATAAAAAGCAAGAAAAACTCAAAGATACCTCAAGTTAGTGCCACATTCACGGAGGCAGTCATTTTTTAGAAATCTTAAATTATAACGGTTCTATTTCTCTTGTTATTTATTGGTAAAACAGAGAAAAAGATCATAACTAGATAAGATCCCTCAGCCTAATTGTAATGATCAACAACATGTAGAGTAATTTTAGCGACTGCTTGGAAAATAATATGTTTACAAATATGTTTACTTTGTTGTATAATTAATGAATTGTGAAAAGAATAAAGGATTTATTAAATAAATAAATTTTTTCATGCGCTTGGTTTATGCAAATGTAACTTCAAAAGAATGGTTCTAATCTTTTTATATAGAATTACGCGTTGTACTTTGTTGTTATATGTTCCGTTTGAACCGCATGGTGGGCTTTGGTATACGAGTAATTGGCTAACAAATTTACTAGATGAAGTAAAAAATCGAAATATGTACGATATAAGTTTTGTCTAGGGGGCTGTATAAATGTATCGGGCTGACTCGTTTTCGTTAAAGATTAAAGAAATACCTAATGGCTTTTCCGTGTTTGGATACTGTGATCCAAACACGCGGGAAGTTGCGAGACTGGAGAAAAGCGTAAAAAACAAAATGGTACGCACACCAATTTTACCCGTTCTCGGACCTTGTAAATACTTGTAAGTCCGAGCAAGGGTAAAATTGGTACGGGTACCATTTTTGTATCTGCTGCGCAAGCGCAGTAGATATATTGCTATGATCTCTTTGAGAAAGAAAGAAAGAAAGAAAGAAAGAAAGAAAGAAAGAAAGAAAGAAAGAAAGAAAGAAAGAAAGAAAGAAAGAAAGAAAGAAAGAAAGAAAGAAAGAAAGAAAGAAAGAAAGAAAGAAAGAAAGAAAGAAAGAAAGAAAGAAAGAAAGAAAGAAAGAAAAGAAAGAAAGAAAGAAAGAAAGAAAGAAAGAAAGAAAGAAAGAAAGAAAGAAAGAAAGAAAGAAAGAAAGAAAGAAAGAAAGAAAGAAAGAAAGAAAGAAAGAAAGAAAGAAAGAAAGAAAGAAAGAAAGTGAAGGAAAGAAAAGGGAAAGTGAAGGAAAGAAAAGGGAAAGTGAAGGAAAGAAAAGGGAAAGTGAAGGAAAGAAAAGGGAAAGTGAAGGAAAGAAAAGGGAAAGAAAAGAAAGAAAAGGGAAAGAAAAGAAAGAAAAGGGAAAGAAAAGAAAGAAAAGGGAAAGTGAAGGAAACGGGAACCCAGAAACATCATGGCTAAAGGAAATTGGAGAGGTGATGGAGAATTGTAAGCGGAGTGAAGATGATGATGCCACCATTGTGACTGTCAGTGATGTACAGGTCACACGTGCTATCAAAAAGAAAAAGAATTGGTCTGCACCTGGCCCAGATAGAATTGTGAACTATTGGATAAAGAAGATAACATCTCTGTACAAACCTTTAGCCAAAATTATCGAATCTACCATCAATGAAGATAACCCAATACCGGAATGGCTAAATATGGGGCGAACAACACTCTTTCCCAAAGAAGGTGAATGGGATGCTGGGAACCATCGACCAATAACGTGTCTAAATACGATGTATAAACTCACAACATCAGTAGCCCTGCCCATTATTGATAACCACCTAAAACATCACGAATTCCTCCAACGAGATCAGAGAGGGGCCAAAGAAGGAGTATCGGGTTGTGTTGACAATCTCTTGATAGATAAACTTGTTCTTGAAGATGTTAAAGAGAAGAGACGTAATATGGCGTGTGCTTGGGTGGATGTACGGAAAGCTTATGACAGCGTAGATTACAGCGTTCTCGCAAAAGTTTTGGAGATTCATAGATTCCCTAAAACTCTCATACTTATCATCATGAAACTTGTAACCAGGTGTTCTATTACACTGGTTGCTAAAACGAGAGCAGGTATGCAAGAATCATCCAAGATAACGTTAAGAAAAGGCCTACTCCAAGGTGACTCGTTGTGCCCGAAACTCTTCACCATCTACCTTAACCCAATCGCATGGAAATTACGAGCTACAGATCAGGGATATATTTTAAGTAAACCAGTAAAACTGAAGATTACACACCTGATGTTCATAGACGATTTAAAGATTTTTGCTGCAAATGAGAAGAAACTTCATTTGATTCTGAAACTGACACAAGAATGTATGAAAGATCTGAACATGGAGTGGGGAGTTAAGAAATGCGCCATCATGAACGTAAAGAGAGGGAAATTGGAAGAACAGACAGAACTAAAGCTGAATGAAGATACAACGATAAGACCAGTCGACAAGAATACACCATACCGATTTTTGGGCATTTACGAACATATTTCCCACGATTCTAGGCTGATTCGCGACCAAATCAGTAAATAATTCCTCCAACGTATTTGGCTGATATGGTCTTCACTCATGGCCGAGCCACTAAAGATACATGCCACCAACACATTTGCTATCCCAGCTCTCACTTATTACATGTGCACTACCGAGTGGACTGTATACGATTTACAAGAACTTGATCGGGAAGTCAGAAAAATCCTAACTGAAGTTGGTAGAAGACACCCCGGAGCCTCTGTACCACTGCTGTATTTGCCAAGATCGGTGGGAGATAGTGGTATGAAATCGGTGGAGCAGGAGTACATGGAAACAAAGATTAAAACGGCAATACATCTCTATTCTTCAAACGATCCAGTGATGAAAGCTGTGGCCCAAATAGATCAACAAAGAAAAGAGAAAGGAAGACGATCAATGATGAAAGATGCGGAAAAATTTGCACCAAAATTTGAAGTTGAAATCAACAACACCAGAGAAAATGAGCGATGGAAATTAAAATATACGAAAGACGATGGAACAGAAGGAGTAGTATTTACGGAAGAAAGAGTGAAAGAAGTACTAACAACAACTCGTCAGAATATGAGAAAAAGAGAACTAGAGAAACAGAAATGGTTAGGACAATTAACCACGAACCGATGGACAGATGACACCCTGAATAGGCAATTTTGTTTTTCATGGCTCAACCACTGGAAAGAATGTCCGGTCGACGTTGTGGCAGATATTGAAGAACTCTATCAACAATTATTGCCTACACGCATCTACTATCAACAGAAACTCGGTGAAGAAATGCCAACTAACTATTGCAGATTATGCAACATGGGTCCAGCCGTCCAGAAACAGTTGCGCATGTACTTACTGGATGCTCAAGATTGACGCAATCAGAGTACCTGTATCGACATAACAACGGTATGAAATGTCTCTATTTTTCGCTTTTAAAACACCATAACCTCACTACGAGAATTCCACCTTGGAATAGCATTGTAACTCCAAAGCCAGTAATAGAAAATACCAATGTAAGTATACATTGGGATACCCCCATCTATGCTGCTGGTGCTCAAATGCTATATAATCGAGAACAGGGAAACCGACCAGATACAGTCGTCTACGATCACGCAAAGAAAGAAATAACTGTTTTTGAATTTAGCTGTCCTTGGGTCACCAACAGAGAACTAAAGTTTACTGAGAAACAGGAAAAATATCAAGAAGTTCGAAAGGAATTGAAAGAGCGATATTATGGCTACAAAGTCCATCAAATCAACGTCATTGTCGATGCCCTTGGAGGATATTCGGAAAGACTACGATCATCGCTAGTGAACTATCTTGGAAAATTCGAAGCTGCTAGAGTACTGAAAACGATACAAAGAGCTGTATTATTTGGTTCAATCCGAACCAAGAACTTATTTAAGTCAACCGCAACCGCCACTGCTTGATGGCATTCCATATAGTATTTTTTATAATGTACAAAAAAACAAAAAAAAAACTATCTGATTATCTATTTTGTAATTTTGTAAATACATTTTAAGTTAGATTGTATAATTGGTAGGTAGGCTACCCATCGGGCCCTATTTTGCTTCATTTGTTAATTAAGCTGAACTGTTTGATTAAATGGATTTAAATAGAATAGAATACCTTCGGAGCCAATGGAAACGCAGAAAAACGTACGATTACTTTCCGATTACTATCCGAAGGCGAAAACTTACGAGCGATAGCCGATTGTTGTTCTTGATTTGAAACGAGAGATGAAACCACTGATCTCTAAATAAAGACTTGATCGAGCAACTATTGTTCAGAAAATGAAGCCGGAAGTCCGCCATTACTAAGGGACCAACTGAGAATCCTTTGAGGTTTTTTGATGGTTTATGTGCTCTTACCATCGACAAAATAAAATAATATTACTATATAAAGAGGACCAGAAAACATTTTTCAAATTACTCAATAAAACGATTCATTGCCTTAGCAATGGCCGCCGTTGGCTCTAACTATCCAGTGAGAGAAGCCTGATACGAGACGTCAAATTAGGTTGAAGATTTTATGCATTTAATGTTAACAAAGAAACTATATTGGCCAGACACTAAACCTATTTTGCTAGCGTCACAGTTTGATTTGCTTGCAAACTCGGAGTTTCTAATGATCTCTCGATAATTTACATTATGCAAATATGCAGGCTTCAAAATCAGCTCATCAGATACAATAGAAAGGCTCAATCCAGTCTTTATTTAGAGATCAGTGGATGAAACCGCTTCAAGAAAGCTGAACAAAGCACGCTATAAGGTTTGAACACGCAGATGGTTGTATAAGCAACGCTGCATGGGACTAGGCGAAAATCGTAAATGATGTAGACAGGGTTGCATCACATACCCATTAAGATTTAAGCTGTTAGTACATGTCGAAAATTCCAACACGTACTTATCAGCTTAAAGAGTGAGTGTCAGGGTAGTGCTTTGCGCGCTTCTGTTTTTGTTTTCATACGAATTGATTGCAGTGCATCGCATCGTTAGAACTATAATTTGCATGTGAACTCTAGATTTATTTGGAAATGTTGAAATTGGAGTCCGATCCTGACTTCAAAGCGTTATGAAGTTATGAAGTTAATGTTCATTCAAGACGATTTGAACAGTTGCGGTTCGCTTGTTTGTGAACGCCGTTTCTGACGAACAAGCTGGCCCGGATGGCTTTAGTTCCTGAATCTTTGCAAATTCAAATGAACAAAACATCTGAAGAAACAAAATATATTTCTTTACTAGTCACTCATCAAATACTTCCATTCGCAAACTTATTCGCGCTGTTTCAGCAGCATAACCCGGCCTTCCACGCTTCGGAAGCGAAGCGCTCGTAGCAGCTTGTATGTATCGAAAAGATTATTATAGTAATGATCAATTTTACGAAAAATATCACAATAATTGATCACTCAGGTATATTTACTTCTTAGAAAACTTGAAAATGGATAATTTATAAGCAGGATTGATCAAATATCGACGGATTCGTTTGTGAACTGAAATAGGCGTCCCATAAAATGGCCGCCAAGTCCCAAGAAGAAAACAAACGCGCAAAGCACTAACCCTGACGGCTGACACTCACTCTTTAATGGGCACGCTAGACGGTTTGAACACGCAGATTGCTGGATAAGTAACGCTGTGCGGGACTATAGAGGCATAGAGCGATAGAATTATTGTATAAACAGGCTAAAATCAGGACAAAATACCACTCATTAACTATATAGCGTCTGTTATCATCAGTTGTAACAAATATGTTTGCTGTTTACATGCATGTACTTGTGTACCTCCTGTGTAGTGTACCTACTGCACTTTACTATAATTAAACTAATAAAGTTATAAATATTGTATTATATTACTCTGCAGTTAAATACGTCTTTGAAGTCATGATCAGTTGCTAAATAAATGTCAAATTTCATGAGTTATACGTGTCTCTCTTATTGCCATAAATAGTGTGTAGCCATTACGCTTTATTCGAGCCGTACCAATAGTCGAGAGGACCCGGAGCTGGAAACCAAACACATGCAGTTCGCACTTCATGGTCAATTTAACACTTTGTTCTTCCTAAGTATAAAGGGGTTAACGGGTTGCCGACAAAAACCCCACATGACAAAAACCCCGCCGAAAAAATCCCCACCGACAAAATCCCCGGCGACAAAAAACCCAAATTACGGAATTCAGACAAAAAACCCACATTTTAATCCTGAGTGAAATATAAAAACCTGAGAAAAAGTTTTTTTAATAGCACGATTTGCTCGCAGTTCCTGTCACGATTGCAATGAGCGATGACTCACAAAAGCATTCGGCATAAACAAATGAACAATACACGTGGGCCACTGATAAAAGCAATCCATAACAAAAGCAGAATGATTGGATGACTCCCAAAAGCATTTCGTAAAAAAGCACATTTCGATAAAGTGAGTCATCGCCTGAAAGATAATACGTAATCCTATAAAGAGCTGCTTTAGATTCTCAATTCAGTTACAAACTAACTATACCAATCATGGAAGTCCTTCAAAGTAACAAAGGGGGTGAAAAGCTATGGTCATATGTATACGAAGAAGTCCACCAGTTCCAGCACTAAGCGGTGTGAATGCTCCAAGAGGACAGCGCTTTCTTGCAATGGCAAAATAACAACTGCAGAATACTTTAAAAATTATAATTGCATAATACTTTTCTTTACTTTTATTTATTTAAACAGTATTTCCACTTTTTCTATACCATTATATTGTGTTAAACAGTTTGTTCTGACAATTTAAAAAATTGATAAACAGAAATGTGGGTTTTTTGTCTGAATTCCGTAATTTGGGGTTTTTGTCGCCGGGGATATTGTCGTCGGGGATTTTGTCGGTGGGGATTTTGTCGGCGGGGTTTTTGTCATGTGGGGTTTTTGTCATGGATTCGGGTTTAACCTACCATGAAGTGGTAACTGCGCTTGCGTATGTCGTTATGTTTATGTTGCTATGTGAAAACTAGAGGCTTTATTCGACGCCGCCTCCTAAACAATGACCCCAACCCCCCTCAATACTAACCCCCGAAATTTGTTACTAATATTATGCGGAAAAACTGTGTCAAGCTGTGTCAGTGTTGTGAAAAATTCCTGGGGTTAGGATTCAGGGGGGGGGGGGGGTTGGCAAAGACCGTTTACGAAAGGGAAGACTGCATGCGACGCCGCCCTTGCAACGGTCGACGCGTTTTTGTATCCGCCTCGCCTACGATGTTGGCTTTGCTACACTCCCAATGCTACACTCCCGATTCTCCTTCCTTCATGTACGCAGAATCGCTCGGCTCTATCCAGAGATGCCTGCGGAGGAGGTAGACGAAGTTACCGAAGTACCGATTATGGGAAGAAGTACCTCGCTATATATTCATAACTATATTCCTTTATAAAACGTACTGAGCATGATGATTGGTAATAATTTTTGAACGTTCTGAAAACTAAACTGTTTATTTATAAATACATTAGTTATGGCCACTAGTTAATTAGTGTAAACTGTTATGTGCCACCGTCGTTAAATAAAGTTGTTACATTACATTACATTACTAAAATCTAATAATGGGAAAATCTAATAATTACGCCATTATTAGATTTTGGTAAATGTGTTTATAAATAAGCAGTTTAGTTTTCAGAACGTTAATTCTAAACTTATAATTACCAATCACCCTGCATGGTGAGTAAGGAACGCGTGAGGCTCTGGGTACAGGATTGCATGGTTAGTACGTTTTATAAAGCGATATTTAATTTTGTCACCACGACAAAGTCACTATTTTAATAAATATATTCATAACTAGAAATACGAATCCGCAATAATCCCCTCGCCCGTCTTTTCTATCCCCCTCTGGACAATGGATGGGGAAAATCCCGTACCTCGCACGCGGCGTGGCCGTGTATTTGCAAAAATTCACAATTTAAGCCCGTAATTTCGTCGAAGAAATGTTTGAACGTTATCTCGGCCAATATTTAACCGATTTAAACTGAAAACAGATTTGGAATTAGCGAATCAACATACATAACATACGTATTTACTATATTACGAGAACGTGAGTACCCTTCGTAAAAACGGTTTATGTATACAGAAATTAGTCGGCTATAAGCCGGTCACTTCGTCGTATATTTTTTTGAACGTGTCTCGATCAATATTTAACCGTTTTCAATTATGAAAACAGATTTGGAATTGCGGAGTCAAAATACATTACATACTTACATACGTGACTATTATATTACGCAAACGTGTATACACTTCGTAAAAACCTGTTTATGTAGTTCGTTGTCCGATTCAAACGGATTACCCAAAACGTTTGTGGCGTGAAGTGCGCATGGGGCTAGAGCGCTCAAACTGCCACAATGGCAGGGTTTTTTTTAAGAAAAATTTAGAACTGCACATTTTGTCATACAGTCACAACATGTCATAGCATGAAATTTAACTCGCGCAAATGGCACAAATTTTATCTTATTAATAAACTTTCATTAACTCATTCTCGTCCGTACAAATATGAACGATGCTGACTTTAGTATTTCAGTTTGTCTAGTAATGCCATGGCGATTTAATCCTCCATGGGAATGTCCTCAAATGCGATCTGACGAGAACTAGAAAGGGTCAATTTCTATAATATATATATATTTTAAGGGAATATTTTCGGAAGCTTCGAAAACCGACTCATTTTAGTTATTGTTAAGTAAAGAAAGTTGTCAACAACAACTATATTGTTAAGTTTGTTATGAGAAAATAAATCTTCTGGTTTTGTTATTGAAGCTATATGTATTCCATTACCTTCGATTACTTTAGTTCTCAACTGCACATAATTTAATGATGCACAATGGTAGTGAGCGTTGCATATATATATATATATATATATATATATATATATATATATATATATATATATATATATATAAGCGTGAAACTCGAGTAGCGACAGCCTTTTCACTTTTTAAATATATATTCGCTCTACCTATAATGGTATTGAGCGCTCTCAATCCATTTGCCAACTGTGTGACTTTGTTACATATACTTCTTGGTATATATATATATATATATATATATATATATATATATATATATATATATATATATATATACAGTTGACTCTCCAGTAAGCGGACACCCTCGGGAATCTGAAAAAGTGTCCGTAAGTAGAGTTGTCCGCTTATGGGAATAGACGAATAGTTCTCGTAAGCGGACACTTGTCAAAATATATATGAGTTTTGTCCGTTTTTGTGCTTCTACTGGTGACTTCAATGGTACTCACACAAAATGAAACTTAGAATGTCTTAAAATGATTGCTTGCTTTATTTAATCTAAAAAAACTTTAACAGAACTAAACATCTTTACAATAAAGTACAGCACACCAATGTCGATTGAATGGACGAAGATCAGTGTCATTGGCATGTCATCATGTGCAATGGCTTGAGACATAATCTCGTCTTTCTTCGAAAGAATCGTAGCTATTTACGATTTACCGCATCCTAATATCTTTGCCAGCTGACATTTGAAGTGGTCAAAATACCCGCGTTTCGCAATGAATAATGTCTGAACACCCTCCGTAATGCTCATACGGGTTTTAATAATTGGATTATTTTTCCGGGGTGTCCGCTTACGGGAGTGTAAAAACAAAAGAAAAATTCATATTATAACTACCAAAAGTGTCCGCGTCCGCTTATGGGAGTGTCCGGCTACGGGAACGTATAAATACAGAGTTTTACAGAGAGTTCAAACGGGGTTTTGGAAAGATGTCCGTATCTGGAGCTGTCCGCTTACGAGAGTGTCCGCACAGAGAGAGTCAACTGTATATATGAATGACCGCTGACCGCATGACCGCTGACCGCTGACCGGTCAATGACCGCTGTTTATCCCACAAGCGGTTGTCACTGGCAATCGTTTGTGTATAATTGGTACTCATGCCCATATCTAGATTGTACCAAGCTACACTGATGAGCTGTGGAACAGCGAAACACGTGTCTGTAGATATTGTACTATATATATATATATATATATATATATATATATATATATATATATATATATATACACATATATATATATATATATATATATATATATATATATATATATATATATATATATATATATATATATATATATATATGAATGACCGCTGACCGGTCAATGACCGCATGACCGCTGTTTATCCCACAAGCGGTTGTCACTGGCAATCGTTTGTGTATAATTGGTACTCATGCCCATATATATATATATATATATATATATATATATATATATATATATATATATATATATATATATATATATATATATATATATGGCAATCGCTTGTGTATAATTAGTTCTCGTGCCATATCTGGATTGTACCAAGCAGGCGCGGATTTAGAAGTTAGTCGCATAAATTAGACACTTCATATGAACAACCCTATTGGTTATGCTTTTCTTAAGAATAATTCACAACAAAAACCTATCCAATAGGATTGTTATTCACAGGTATTTTGAATTGCAAATTCTAAATCTAATTTATGCGACTAACTTCTAAATCCGCGCCTGGTAACCAAGCTATACACTGAAACACGTGTCTGTAGATTATATATATATATAAATCTATAAAGGTAATATTTGGCATTTCACTCGATCAAACTACATGTTGAAAGGATTTATGGTGAAGGAAAATTTCGAGTGTTGGAATACATACATTTTAAGACCAAACCGGGAGAAGTTGCGAAAAATGCAACTTTAAGGCCTTCCGACTGGGTCAAGTCTGAAATTTAAAAAACACAGGCTACTTAGCGCCCGCCTTTTTGCGCCCGCGAGCGTCTGTACGCAGGCTATTTGCGACCTATTGAAAATCTCGTTCCCAGGGATCTGGGAAGAATCTCGAAGAGGAAATTGGATTTTTGAGATTTTTGGTCTTGTAATCCAATATGGCGCCAGTTGAAAGTCAAAGGGAAGGGGAGTTAAACCAGCTAAATTTGGTTAAACACTCTCCTATGAAAGTAAATATGGCGCTGTTGATTGATTTTATGTTGCAGAAAACATATCACGATCTTATCGTAATGGCAGAATTGTGAGTATGGTGTCAATTGTTTACTTTCGTCAGTTTTGTTTTGATATTTTCCTCTGAATTTGATCGTTCTTCTTTGGGGCAAATTGAACAAAAATACAAAATATATTATATAGATATTATATACAAAATATATTATATATATTATATACAAAATATATTTTAGCACTTCCTATGCATTAGAACATGTTTTATCATGATATAGACATGTACCTGTACGTACATGTAAGCTGTAATGCAGTCAATTGAAACTACCGACCCCATAGTTAATAGTTCAGGGACTATGCGGGGATTTTAACATTTTTACAGTGTTAAATATTGGTATTTCTCCCGCTACCGGTGGAATATTGGCTGTTAAAGTTCCCGCCCCTATGGCCCCGGTACTGAAGCAAATTGGGAAGGTTACGGAGTCAATTAATTGACCAATATTTAACACTAAAAATGTTAAAATCCGCACATAGTCCCTGGAGTCTGTAGTTTCAATTGACTAGTAGTACAGGGCTTTCAAACTCAAAAATTTGCGCGCACAATTTCCACTGGGTGCTCGACTGAAAATTTTGCGCTAAAACGCGAATTAATGGCGTTCTTCTCTTTAACTCCTTCAGGTGTTAACTAATAAAGATTTAGATAAGAGGTTATAGTGTAAAACACACATTTATTTAGAAACTTAGACATAAAAAGATGCGAAAACTTCTTCTGTTGAACAGAAGTAGTCTGTTCTCAGTTGAAAGTCACTGTCAGTTTCGTTGGAGGAATTCCACGGATTCTTCAATCGGTGCTAACACACCACAGGCTGCCTGTTCATCCAGTCTCGGTTGTTAATTCGCTGGTAGACCATTTTTTCTCCGTCTGTTGCTCAAGGACAAGAGCGCAATCAAAGAACTCCCTTTCTTGTGCATTCCACAAGTTGCCATAATCAACTAATGTTTCTTGTGCCGTCGTTGCCATAATCAACTAATGACTTGTTGATGGTGTTTACAAACATTTGACAAACGTTTGTCAGACAGAATGTTCGTCACCACGCTGAATGTCCGCTCGACTGAAGAGAATAAGACAGGACCGATTTCCACAACGCCTTTGCGTCTGGCAATTTAGTGTAGTGGCTTTTCACGTAGACTTTGAAGCTTTTCCACTCTCGAAGGTCTCGAAGGTCTCGAAGGATGCAATCGAGAATGGTTTCTCAAAATGAGTCGCCATTGCAGCGATGTAATTGTTTCCGTAATCTTTGTCGTTGGACCAAAATTCTGGGTCGAACCATTTCATATTCGAAATAGATAACCTCTTTGAACTAGTGTGAAGACACCACAAGTTCGTTCCAATCTCGAGAAATTGAAAGTAGTTTGCTACAAAGGTCGCTCCATTGTCCAAGAAATTCATATTTTGCACGCGCGATTAATCGCTCGCTTCTTTGAGTTTGGGCGCGTGTGGGCGTGCGCCCCCCAGTGAAAGCCCTGCAGTAATATAAATGGGTTAATGTGCTATGTAGGGAGTGTAGAAATACAAATTGAATTGATGTGCTGCCAAATAGTATGTACAGTAGGAGGTCTAACTTTTTGAATGATGACTCTTATCTGAGATCATATCCCTTCTGTGATGAAGGGCTTTCTGTGACGAAGAGACTTCTCTGATGAAGGGACTTCTGTGACGAAGGGCCTTCTCTGACAAAGGACCTTCTCTGACAAAGAGCCTTCTCTGACGAAGGCCTTCTGCGACGAAGGGACTTCTCTGATGAAGGGCCTTTTACGAAGGGCTTTCTCTGATGAAGGACCTTCTGTGACAAAGGGCCTTCTGTGACGAAGGGACTTCTCTGACGAAGGGCCTTCTCTGACGAAGGTCCTTCTGTGACAAAGGGCCTTCTGTGAGAATGGCTTTCTGTGACGAAGGGACTTCTCTGACAAAGGGTCTTCTGTGACGAAGAAGGGCCTTCTGTGACAAAGGGACTTCTGCGACAAAGGGACTTCTGTGATAAAGGGACTTCTGTGATGAAGGGACTTCTGTGACAAAGGGCCTTCTGTGACGAAGGGACTTCTCTGATGAAGGGACTTCTGTGACAAGGGTACTTCTGTGACGAAGGGCCTTCTGTGACGAAGGGACTTCTTTGAGAAGGGACTTCTGTGATGAAGGGACTTCTGTGACGAAGGGCCTTCTGTGACGAAGGGCCTTCTGTGACGAAGGGCCTTCTGTGACGAAGGGCCTTCTGTGACAAAGGGACTTCTGTGTGATGAAGGGACTTCTGTGACAAAGGGCCTTCTGTGACAAAGGGACTTCTCTGATGAAGGTACTTCTGTGACAAAGGTACTTCTGTGACGAAGGGCCTTCTTTGAGAAGGGACTTCTGTGACGAAGGGCCTTATGTGACGAAGGGCCTTCTGTGACGAAGGGACTTCTGTGACGAAGGGCCTTCTGTGACAAAGGGACTTCTCTGACGAAGGGCCTTCTGTGACGAAGGGCCTTCTGTGACGAAGGGACTTCTGTGACGAAGGGACTTCTGTGACGAAGAGCCTTCTGTGACGGAGAGCCTTCTGTGATGAAGGGCCTTCTGTGACGAAGGGCCTTCTGTGCAACGAAGGGACTTCTGTGACAAAGGGACTTCTGTGACGAAGGGACCTCTGTGACGAAGGGACCTCTGTGATGAAGGGACTTATATGTGTGATGAAGGGCCTTCTCTGACGAAATGGCCTTACCTGTACATTATATCACATCACATTACTATTATAAACTGTACAATGGCTCTCACAATCATACAATTCAACTCACAATTTAAGTAAACCTTTTAGGGGGTGATTACATGGACCGGGCTGGCCCGGTTAAACGGCTAGCCCGGTAAGCCGGGATGAGTTTTAAATTACCATTACATGGAGCGGCTGGCAAGGTAACCCGGGATAGGTTTTGAGTTCACGTTGACGATTACAGCCCAAAATTCACAATTGTCAAATAATATATTGACAAATATCGTTTCATTTGCACAGAGTTACGTTACCTTTTCCGCAGTTTTGCACTGTTGTTATGTCGATGGAATTATTTGTAAGTATTGTCAATAAATCAAGTGTTCACTGTCGTAGCTTACTTGCGAATGCCTCTTAACAGAAAATAAGCCGTGACAAAACAACCACGAAACACAAAAACACTGTTTTGATGTTCTAATAAGCTCCTTTTTAGTCTTATTTGATCACATCGTTAAATAAACGAACGAGTATCGGCATACATCAAACAGTTTTCAGCCCGCTTTACCGAGATGAAATGATTACATGAGCAATTTCATCCCGGTTAACCGGGCTAGCCCGGTTGCGACAACCGGGATCCCGGCAAACCGGGCTAGCCCGCTTGCCATGTAATCGAAATGTTTAAAAAATATGCGATTTATATAAGACGTGGGCTAGCCCGGTTATCCGAGCTAGCCCGGCTAATCACCCCCTTAGTGTAATCACCCCCTTAGTGTTTTTATTCATATTTTAACACTGCTTACACAGCACACTACATATACATGCACTTTTATTACTGTATCATTAATGAAGTGATATATATTGTATGTATGTATTTCACATTTGTTTTTCAGATTACCAAGAAAATCAGATATTGAAAGGTTAGGTTCAAGCATTTTATTAATTTTTTTCTAGAATGTTGCTCTGGTAATTTGTATGTTAATAAACTTGTATGTTGTTCTGGTAATTTCAACTGTTCAATAATGACATCTATTTCTTTGCCTAACATTTGATGTTTTTAAAAGCTCACATGGTAGATATATACTGTACTTACATAGTGGATAATCTATCCGGTATCCGGCTGGATACCGGATAATTTATTTAATTAATAAATTTGTGTTGATTCAAATATAATAAAAGTAGACATAAATACAAGCAAGCCTGGAAATAATTATTTTCGCTGTACCTGTCAGAATGACCAGCACAAATGAATTTGTAACGAACATACAAAAATGTACAACTTAGCGTAACGTTTCAAACTTATCGTAACGTCTCCAAACTTAGTGTAATGTCTCCATATGGACTTATAGTCCTGACGAGCAAATACATTGCCCTCGTACCAGCCCACTGGATGCGGATAATTAACACGTTACGATACAGGTATGTTCGATTATCCGCTCTTTTTAAGAAAACTACGTTCGGTAGCCGGATAAGCTGTACCCATATTGTAAACAGATAATTTACCTTTGTTTTAATATATATTGTAGCTTTGGGAGTTGATTATTTCTCAAGAAAACGTTCGTTGAAGACAGCCGAAAGTTCGTTTACAAGATGGTATCCGTAATACGAAAATTATATTTTTGTGCATGTTCGATTATCCGCTTTCAAAGAGAACTAAGTTAGCTACCAGGATAAGCTGTATGCATGTTGTAAATAGATAATTTAACTTTAAAAGAATACATTCTATAGCTTTGTGGGATGGTTAGGACCTTTGTTGTTTTGGGGTCGGTTACAATCCAATTAACTTGGAGGCTGGTACGAGGGCAATGTATTTGCTCGTCAGGGCAATACAACGTATATGCTCGTTAGGGCAACGTATTTGCTCTTCCCAGTCCCGTCCGATATGACCTTATATGGAATACGTACTATAAGTACCTATCAACGTCTCGTAACGTAGCGCAATATCTCCAAACTTAGCGTTACGTCTCATAACTTACAGTAGTGCAATGTCTTAAAACTTAGCGTTACGTCTCATAACTTAGTGCAATGTCTTAAAACTTAGCTTAACGTCTCCAGACTTAGCGTATCGTCTCATAACATAACACAATATCTCCAAACTTAGCGTAACGTCTCATAACTTAGCGCAATGTCTCCAAAAGCGTAATGTCTCTCATTGAGATTGTACAACACAAAATCTAAAGCAGAGTCCATTCAACACAAAAATATTTAACTTTCATGACAGACAGAATTAATATTATATATAACTGTCAAATCTCTAGAAATGGAAAATTTGTTACCGGACAATGTCCGTGACCATTCCAGGCTTGAATACAAGAAAATAGCAATATTGAGCTTGTTTATTGTTCCAGTATTGTTGATTATGGTTAACTATCTTCTTAAACAGACAAAATATATCAACTTGCAAAAAATAAGTTCAGTAATGACTCATAACAGTAAACATCTTTTTCATACATGTATGAATCTTAATAAATAATAATTTCATATATATACATGTATTTTAATCTTTTACATGCATGTTTAGAGACCATTAGACCAAGTGCGATTAATCATTTCATTTTCAATTTTTCATGTTAATACTATTTAAAATACTTTCAAACTACCCGTACAGTACTATTTGAGACTGCAGTTATAACATTGTTATTGGTATAACTGCAGGCTCGAAGCATGGATTAGTGATTTTCAATGGATCGAATCAAATTTCGGTCACAATGCAGGTCATAGCCCAGAGACTAGTCAAAATATGGCAATTCAACTATTCAATACATGAAAAGGACTGAGACTTATATACGAAAATATGCGGTATCTGGCCGGATTTTTTTCGACTATCCGGTGCACCCCTACTATACATATCAAAATGCGACCGTTCTTAGTGTCGATAGAAATAATGTCGAAAGCTGTTACCGGGTTCGGAAAACTCCGAGTGATCTAACCAATGTAACAAATCACGTTTGTACGAAGAATTTACGAACTTGAGCCTTGGCTTGAATCAAACAAGGATGAAAATGAATGAGAGTTGGCAGTTACGCTATACCTACTTAGTCTAATTTTAAAATGCTTTAAACACGGAGCGAACGCATAAATACTGAATGTCGTCGCCGAAAATCGCACAACCATGTTGCAAAGCTCCAGAGAACAATCAGCTATCCTATTCCGTTATTGGAGGTTGATTCCGCGATTTATAGCTTGGACTACGATTTTTTCCGACTATTCTACGATGGCTTTCCGTGACCTTCTACGTCAACCTGCAAAGAGAATGTTGTTGTTTTTTAACATTGACGAAACAACATCAATTATCGAAACAAAATTTTAATTCCTTCCTCGTCGAGTTATTTTTTGAATCTTTACTCCAGCAGATTAAAAAATAACTCTATTTCTTGCATATAACGAAAGCTTTGTCATCGTGAAATATCTCTTGTATAACAATAAATATGGCGGAGCGATGATATGAAACAAGATGACGCTATGAATCGGAAAATGGCGAGAATTTCCGGATATGGCCGAACCGATCACGACATCGATAGCCTGAAAACCGGAACACGTTCCGGACGCAATTTGGAACGCGTTCGGGACGCATTCTGGAACGCGTCCGGATCAGCGCCCATATCTCACACTGACGGGTACTTTATTGGGACAGCAGTAGTATAGCAAGTAGGGCTGCGAGCTCAATCGACCTCAACCGTGAATATAAACACCAAAACGTCACCAAATTTGCCAAATCGCGATTCGACAAATTTGACGATGTTTTGGTGTTTATATTCACATTTGAAGTCGAATAAGCTCGCAGCCCTACTTGCTATACTACTACAGCGATCGTTAGTCAATCTAGACACCCTTCGCACGTTTTTCTACTAAATTGATGTCAAACACACGCGAGACTAGCGAAACAATACCAAATTTATACTAAATAGCGACTCTCGCTAAATTTGACACCATTTCAGCCATATTTAAAAAAATAGAGAGCGTCGTTTCAAAATTCTCACAAATTACATTTAGGAAAAAATAGAAAGTGTCATTTCAACATTTTCGCGTGTTAAAAAAATAAAATGTGGTACGAGCTCACTCCCACATATTAAAAAATAGAGAGTGTCATTTCAACATTTTCACATTTTTTTGTCGAATCGCATTTAAAAAATAGTCGTTTCAACATTTTCAAAAATTTGTCAAATCACATTTTAAAAAATAGAAAGTGTCGTTTCAACATTTTCACAAATTTGTCAAATCATATTTTCACAAATTTGTCAAATCACATTTAAAAATAGAGAGTGTCGTTTCAATATTTTCACAAATTTGTCAAATCACATTTTCACAAATTTATGTATCGTAAAAGTGTCTCACGCGTGATAAAATTGCCACCTGTTATGCAAATTAGGTTATTGCCACCTGTTAATAATTAATTAGTCCGTTTGTTCACTATTTTCAGCGTTTGTCGCCTCACTTTTAAAATGGTGGTCGTACACATATTTTGACGTTGTGATTCCTCCCGACAACAAGCCCAAGAAAGGCACGTACGGTGTCACAATCGCGACAATGCTCTCAACGTCTTTCTTTAATAACGGATCTTTTTGTAGTTCGTCATTTAGTTCGTCAGGATTTTCGATAGCGTTCAACCCATCCAGTAAGCTAGCGAATTTGCTGATTAGCAAGTCGGTGAGAAAGGCGTTTGCGATTTCCATTCTCTTCAACTCGTATTGGTGCCATATCTTATCAATAACTTTTGCGGACGCTTTTTTAATGTACGCTTCGGACTGGCTTACCACACCGTCACCGGACAGTCTAATAAGTTCGGATCTCCTAACGTCAACGTTGTCTTCCACAGTCGAAGTACCATCAGCGGTCTCCTCAACTAATTCCTCAATCGTGGGGTTTTCTTCACTTTTGCGTTTCACCATCACACTATTACTTATACCCATATTTTATTGCGGAATAACAACTTCGTGACTGTATGGGTAGCGCAGTGAGATTTCAAGTCTAGCGTACTTATTATTTTTTAATGCGGTCACAATCGCCGACGATTTTTCTCTGCTAATGTTTCCAAGGTAATCGTCGATAACAACCTTCATATCACTCCTACTTGGGCAGTAGAAGCAAACGAGCTTACTAATATTTTCTCTGTACGGTTTTGCGATCGACGTCAGTTGTTGTGTGATGACAATAACGCTCAACATAAAATGTCGCGCACTAAAAGCTAAGTTGACCAATTGACTAGTCCTATTCTTGACATCTTGAGAGCTCGCACAGTCGTCCAACACAATCAGAGTGTTAGTGCCTTTAAAAACATTTGTTACACACTTGAGAACAGCGTCAACATTGTCTTGTGTGCAGTCTATCGCTAACACGTCGGGGTCGCGCACATATTTCCAATCTTGATACGCTTTATTCCACTCGAAAGTAGGACAAATCAACACAATGTAGTCAAATTTGTTACAATACTCAGATTCCAATGTTTCCAGCAAATAATGCGTCTTACCACAGGCTGTCATACCAACAATTAACATATTAAACGGAGTCTTCATTAACTCACGTTTGATTTAATACTGGATTGATTGCAACCCATTATTCATAAAGTTGACCAACCCATCGCTTACCACAAACACCCTACACATGACGTTCGCAGTCGTCGCTTTTTTAGTGATCTCAAGAAGCACGCCGGATTGTGTGTTCACAATTTTTTTACCAGTGGCGACGTTGCGATTATCTTGAACGCTCCTCAAGTCGATGACTAACGCAAAGCCATCTTTATAGAACTTCTGTATGGTCATGAACTGAGCGTGTTCTTCACCTAGCCCAAACAATCGTTTCGCCTCTGCATAGAACTTCGACTTTGGGATGCCTTGTGAGTACACACTATTTGGCACGCCTTCGATTGTGACTCTAACGCTCTCAATATTTGGGTAAAGAAACTCCTCACTGTCTGTTCGCACCTTATTCGTGAATAGCAACACAATTGCCTTCATGCTTTTTCTTGGAAGATTAACATTCTCATTCACAATGGTTGTACCTTTATCCCATTCGGTGGTTTTCATCAACGTAACGTGCTCATACGACAAACTACGACCACTTGCGTAACCCGACGCTATTTCGTCAGCGAGCTCCTGGTTATCAATCGTCTCATACTCAAGCTCGAGGTTCTCCAGAGTGTATCCACCCACAGCGCTACCGGATTGCGCCACCATGATGTCTGTGGCCTTCGGGAGTGTGATCATATACTGCAAGTTGTTGTTCATGCTAAAAGGAGCGTACAACCCGTGGTCATTCATAATCTTACCAAGCTTAATCCGCAGTTTCGTTCCAATCACACCAAACATTAACGCGTCGCTAACTTTAGTGACGTTCCCACTCGTCGCGCCACTGTCATCCTTAGAAACTAGCTTTCTCAAGTTCTCACCACCAATACCATAGTCAATCATTTGGTCTCGCGCAGTAGCACTTTCCCAAAGGTCGCGATAAACACCAGTGTAATTTTCCCCATTGTTGTCATACACAGTCTCCCCAGCTAGTCTCACAACAAGTTTCTCAACCAACAACCTGCTCACATTGTTCAAGAACCAGCTTTTGGCGTTGGCGTTCTTAAAGTCGAACACTAAACCCAACGACCCAGGCACCAAACAGCTACTAACCTTGAGCTTCGGTATATCAATGTAAAGTTCCTCACCAGGACTGACTTTATTAGGGTTCAACGTGATTACGTATTGCGTTCTCGCCCCTTTTATGACGCCCATGGTCGCTCGTCTAAAACCAGGGCTCAACTCTGCTGACGTGACGTTCATATACTTTGCATATGTTTTGTTACTACCGTTTTAGTTTATAGTAGTCATAAGCGAACCACGCAAGTACCACCGCAAGTACCCACAGATTCTGAGCCAACCATGCGAGACCCTTCGCACCCAACGTCAACGCGTTGTAAACTAAGTTAGCCAACCCAACAGCCCATGGACCCATCTTCGTGATTGCGTTCTTAACAGCCTGTGCGAATGACCTCGTTGCCATAGCGCCTCTCATAACAGCAGATCTCCCAGCGATAATAATAGTTGTTATAATCCCAGCTACTGAAATCGCTACAGCGCTCAACCCGACTACATTTTCTTTAGCCCATTCCTTAAATCTCTGAAACCTGTCAATGTCGATTTCCTGCTGCTCTCTAACCTCTTCTATTTGTCGCTGCTCAATAGTTCTGTCTCTGGCTTGCTTGAGTCCTGACTCTCTTTCAACCAAACCAACGTGCTCTCGCTCTTCGTCGGGCGTGAGACCAGTTTGGTTAGTTTTTTTATCAAGCTTTGCCAATCTCCCACTCGTCTCATCTATCGTCTCTTGAAAGTGGTCTACCTGCGCTTGCAACGCACCATCGTCACCTGTTCTTGACTCAGGCACCACACTATCGCTTGGATTAACCACACCACTCAGATCACGGTTCTCGTCTGGTGATAACCCAGGTATGTCGTCGTGATCCACTCTTGTCTCAATCACTGGGAGGTCGTCTGAGGCCACTTCTGTTGTGACAACTGTTGTTTCTGCATTCTCAGGGATTTGACTAACTAACTTTTTGAACTGCTCGATCGCGTTTTTACTACTCGCGTCTTTACTGTAGATCAAACCTTTTTTCCCAGGTTTTAGAATTAGTTTGGGTTTTCCATATTTACCGTCTTTGTTTACCGGTTTGAAAAGAATAGCCCCCGAGTCCGTAACCTGCGACCTGTTGACTATTTTCCTTGACGCGTCGTCTTGACCGAGTGCCTTTTTGCTTAATTTACGTATTTTCTTGTTTATTAGCTTGATTCTTTTTACGTTGTTTTCTGTTAGCTTTTTGTTGGATGCTTTTAGCTCGCCCAGCCTTCTCTCAATTTCTTTCTCCTCTTCAAAAGCTATACTAAAACTCTCGTCATTGACATCACCATATGACTCCTGCTCAACAAACTCCACTGCAGGGACTTCTGTGTTGGTTCCCCTTATCGTCATCGCCTTACCATCATCAGTATCAATAAATGACGTCTCTTTTTGCCCACCTCGCCTCGCGTCTAGCTCACTCAGTATCTTTTTCGCATAGTCTTGATAGTCGTTGTAATTAACACGAACGTCTTCCGGCATGTCGTCTTCAGTGTGCTTACCGTACATGCCTTCAATAACGTCTTCAACATCGACGAGCGTCTTTTCTAATTGCTCATTACTCATGTCTTCGTACTTATTGAGGGTTTCCATCTCGATCTCGTCAAAAACTTCCCCACCTTCAGCCATATTACATTAGCTCACATTTTGAATATCGCTTTCTGACTCCTACGAATCATATTTTCTTTCTAGTTTAAATAATTATACGCAAGCCACGCGAATGTCACCGCAAACACCCACAGATTTTGAGCTAGCCAAGCGAGACCCTTTGCACCTGTCACCAGCGCGTCGTAGACTAAGTTAGCCAATCCAACAGCCCATGGACCCATCCTCGTTATTGCGTTTTTAACAGCCTGTGCGAACGACCTCGTGACCATAGCGCCTTTCATAACAGTAGACCTCCCAGCGATAATAATAGTTGTTATAATCGCAGCTACTGAAATCGCTAGAGCACTCAACCCAACCATATTTTCTCTAGCCCATTTCTCGAACTTCTGAAACCTGTCAATGTCGACTTCCTGTTGCTCTCTAGCTTCTTCTATTTCCCGCTGCTCAATAAGCATGTCTTTAGCCCGTATAAGTCCAATCACTCTCTCAGCTAGATCAATGCGCTCTTCACCCCCCACAGTCGTGAGATCTTTTTTTTTTTTGCTAAGCTCTGCCATTCTCTCGCCCGCTTTGTCTATCAAGTCTCGAAAATGGGTTGCTTTTACTTGCAATGTACCAGCGTCGCCTACTCTAGACTTACGCGGCGTGTTCTCGCTTGGGTTGAGTGTGCTATTCAACTCACGATTCTCGATTGGTGTTAGTCCAGGTATGTCGACGTACTCCGCGCGTGTGGTGTCTAACAATGACGCACTCCTCGCGACGTCTTCGTAGTCTTTTGCGTTGTCATTAATCCGCGTCTCAATATTGCTAAAGGCCTCCTCCACGCGTTGACGCTCCCTTCTACCATGTTCGCGAGCCAGCCCACTCCTCACTTTAGTTAGTCTAACTCTCTCACTGACTGCAACGTTTGGGTCGTCCCAAGCTAGCTCGCTATCTTTAGTGGCTTTTTCAAGACTACGCTCTAGTTCATCGTCGGCGACATCTTTGTATTCGTTAGAGCTACCCATCTCAAGGTTGTCGAAGCCACCCTCGGCCATATTACACTAACCTACATTTTGAATGTCGCTTTCTGGTACCCACGAATTATGTTTGCTCTCATAACCCAACCATTTAACCAGCGCCATCTTCTTCCCTCTGACTTTCTTTCTTTTCAACACCTTTTCAACTCTGTACACATCGTCGCCATGTTTCTTATTGACCAGCGATAATTCCTGTTCATAAAATTTACCAATAATCTGTTCACCACTTATGTCCTCAATTTCATACACATTCGGATCACCACGAATAACCTTTACCACTTTAAACAGCTCCTCAGTGAAGTTGGCTTCGTAGCCCTTTGTGAACACACTCTTGTATTTACTAATTCTCACCGATTGACCAACTCTAAACTTTGGCAATGGATTGTCTGCAAATTGGTGACCAAACAAAGTGGTCCAAACTTCACCCTCGTTTGACTTATTGACATCCTTTGGCTTCATCATAATGCTTCGATTCACATTGCTATTGTAGTTGCTCACAAACTGGTCCAAAGCATCAATCCATTTGTACGTCCCATGGGTATAGAAGTACTTCCACATAATACTCTTGAGGCTTCTATTAAAACGCTCGACAACAGCAGCCTTTTTATCGCTCTTAGTGCTGAAATATTCAACACCATGTTTTTTCAACAAACTTTTCACGCCAACATTGTAGAACTCAAGTCCATCATCAAATTGCGCTAACTTAGGCGTGGTTCCAAACCGATCTTTAAAGTTGTTCAACAATTTTCCAACAGCCTTAGTCATGTTCTTAGTGTCTTTTCTATAAACTGCGACTCCAAAAGCGTATCTACTCAATATTTCAATGCCTGTCAATATCCAATAATAACCTCCATTCTGTTTTGAGTACTTACTCATGTCCACTAAGTCCATTTGGAGCTCTTCACCAAGAAATCCAACAAAAGTCGCGCGGAACTTATGCCTTCTCACAATGGGTTTGTACCTAGTGTAGGTGTCCTGCGCTGTCAACCATTCTTTCACTGTTTTTCTAGTTACTTTCAATCCGTCTCCCAATGCACTTTGATACAACCTCTCTGCGCCACTGAACCCTGTCTTAGGATCATAATAAATGTCTCTCAACCCCTGTTCTGTCTCCACACCGAGCTCCATATAATTCACACAATATACAGTTCCAATAACACCGCACCAATTTTAACACCGCCGTTATTTGGTTTGACGCGAAACGTCATACTTGAGTAGACACCTTTTTTAATACTCACCTTGGACTCAATGTCCACATGACGTTGCACCGACCCATTCAAAGACTGTTCAGTGGGTATTGGCAACGTTGTGATCACACTGCTTCGCTTCCCATCAATACCCACATTGCTCTCCGTCTCAACAATATCACATAAGATTTCTATGTACTTCAGACCTCTGAGCATGTCGACCTCGTTTGGACTAGTGTACACCCGTGAGTCACCCTCAATCACCCTATACTTCGCGAAACCAAATAGAGGCCCAAGTCTGCCAAGCTTAAATGGGACGCTAACCTTAATCGCGCATCTACCTGTGAACGGTATTTTCTCTATCTCAAGGTCCACACCCTTCCTTTCTTTAAAGTTTTTTTTTAATAGTCTGACTAGTGTGTCGAAGCTAGTATACCCTCCACTCGTTATTGTACTTTTAAGATCACTCGAAGGGTGACTAAACTCGGAGAGATGAGGGGCATCGCCATCTAATATGTTATTGTAGTCCCAAAACACAGTGGCTGTCTTAACCATAATGCATGGGTTATCGTGCGTGATCATCACACTGTTGTCAAAGGACACAACTTTTTCTGCGCCTTCAATGAATACCGTTAACTTTCGCATTCTGTATAACATACGGTATATTATATATGCAGAAAGCCCTTCGTGATTACTATGGAAAGTACTACAAACGCGCGATGGCTAGCACATCGAAGGCTGCACATGACGCGAAGGCAGACCTCATCAAAAAGTACCCCCACGCCACTTTAAGCAAATTTGAGTTCAATCCAAATATTTTGCAAGATGGTAAGATCATGAGTGTCGACGTGTATTTCAGAAATAATGACATCCTTAGCACAGACATAACCAGCACAACCTTCAAAAATGATAAAAGCATGTGGAAGTGGTTGCACAATAGTAAGTTCCCAATAATATGGCAAGGTGGTGGAACTATCCAACCACTACCAAAAGGTCATAAAAACCATTGGGGACTTTGGGATGGTTACCCAACAGAAAACGTGTTAAACTACCCAGTGAATAACTTTAAAGTTTTTGTTAACCAAAATAGCTACTTCATGTCAAAGCTACCAACCTCACAAATCACCACGTCAAAGACAAAATCAGAGTGGGATGACAGCGAATCTTACTATCGCATTGTGTTTGCGACGTATTGTGCGAGTTTCTGTTGTGGTGTTTCATTGCAACATTTGTCAGTGTCACAAGAAGTTCACCCCGTGGTCACAAGTGTGATGAGATTTCATTTGTACTTCACCATTAGAAGACTTCTCAGAAGAATGGAAGGTGGCGAGACCATGAAATCAATAAGTAGAGAATTTAATGCTTCCGAATTGTATGGCAAGATTTCTAAGATCCCTAGAAAACATTATTACCAGAATAAAGTCCTGAGCGATGGCACAACAGGTGAATCCAGAGTCTTCACACTCAACGACGTTCAGAACGATTACAAACGATACGTCGCGCGATTGTCAGACGGCTTCACCAACATTGGACTGCAATATCTAAATCAAAGCATAGAGTCCTTTGTGTACTCCACACTTGGTGCGCAAGCGAGAACACGTGTATCGGTCGTTGGTGGTTCTGCAGGAAGTCTAGAGACCCAACAAGAATTCCGCAAGTTGTTTTCTGACAGTGTTATACAGTACGACGTGTCGACATGGATTCTCAACATGAATAAATCGATTAGAGACACCAACGTTGTCCAAAATCTCGCAGTGTCGCCAAGCACGTGGTTAATGCCAAGTAACCTAGTGATTCTCAAGAATAAAATCGCTGGGTACAACAACTTATTAAAGGTTGCCACAGAGTCCATGAGATTTGGGGTGAACACTCGCTTGAATGCAACAACACCAACAATTACGGCTAAAAAAGTCCACCAAGAAAATGTGGTGACTCACTCGTTAGTAGTACCAACAATCGTGAAGAAAAAAGCTCACCAAGAAAATGTGACGGCGTCAACTAATCTCGTGGCTAAAAAAGTTTACCAAGAAAATGCGGCACCACTTCCCATGAGAAAAGCAGTGGTCACGAGTAAGTCAGACACGACAACGCTGGCGATAGTGTTAGGGTTCTCAGCAGTCTCTGGTTATCTGCTAACCAAATACACCTTGAAGTAGTAATGAGTCTAAACTATGGGTATGAGTCTGACGACCCTCACGATAAAATACTAAAGAGAACGAAAAGGCATCTGGACGAAGATCCTAAGTTAAGTGCGACCGGTGGGAGGATGTCTGGAATAATAGACATGCAAGGCTCAGCGATAAAAAACGTAGCAGACCCAGTCGATGACTCAGATGCTACCAATAAAAGAACTCTAGAGCAATTGCTGTCAGGCTACCTCAAGAGTCAGTCATATAGTGTCGTGCTCGACTTCAACGTTAGCACACACGCCTTGAAAAATGTGGAATTTCACGCCAATGGTTCAAACAAAGTGAAAGCCATTGGTGAAACAAGCAAATTAGTGCAAAACAACCTAGCTTATGGCCCTATTGTTGGCATCAGCGGTGTGAGCCAAAGTTTTCTATCACCTGTGTTAACACCACTCCCACTTGAGTCAGGCCTTCACTTTAACTGCCCGAGTATGCAATGGTGTGACCTCTCCATTTTTGTTGTGGTGAGGTTACCTACTCGCACCGCTGGATCAAATTGGGAGACAATTATATCAAACGACGACGGTCAGTGGGATAAGTTCATAGGGTACAAGACTGGTATGACCAACGGACTCGCGTATGGTGGTAGCGTCCCAGCGATGGAGAGCATATGCACTATTCCAAGTGGCGTTGACATAAGTAAAATGCATATGATATCAATACATTGGCAAATGAGCAATTCACACGTCAGGGTCAACAACGTTAAGTCAACCGACTCAGACTTCGTAGCGAATATGAAAAAGATAGGCGCACCCTATGGAACAATTTTTGGAATACATCGACCAAGAATACCACTCGCACCTTATGCGCACCCATCGTTGATAGAATTCTACGGTGTAAAAATTGTGAGTGGCTACATGACGAACCGAGACATCATAATCATGGGTGGAGAAATGATGAAGGAATATGGTGTAAAGTAAATGGGAGCATGTGTTTCGAGACCCCACGAAATATATAAAATAAATAAGACGACTGATCACATGTTCAAAGCTGGTGGATCATTTGGCCGCGGTGACGTTACTCTCGAGCTCCACGCTGAGATTGGTATGAGGTCTAAAAAGACTTACGGCGAACCTATTATGTTACCAGAATCAGACACTGTGGGAGTGGTAGGAGACGTGACTTAAGTTATGTAATGGGTTGGCTTAGAAAACTGGTTCGTAACATTAGAAACTTTTTCAGACGACGTAGAAAACTGAGGACTAATAAAACGTATTTGCTGCATTGGTACACAACAAACCAGATCTATAAAAAACCTGACACCTATGTCGAGTAGTTTTTTCGTGGGGGACTATATAGTGATGACTTCCGCAACACTTCGATTGTTCGATTTCGATGGTCACCAAATCACGACGGTTAATCACAACGGTGAAATATGGTTCAAAGCAAAAGAAGTCGCGAGCGCTCTAGGTTACGCCCGACCAAAAGATGCAGTCAACGACCATGTCGAACCTGATTGTAAAATGAAGATGGAGCAGGCCTCGTTTATCAACGAACTTGGGGTCTACTCACTAGCGTTCTCGAGTAAAATGGAGCGTGCGAAACACTTCGGAAGGTGGGTGCACTCAGAAGTCTTGCCAAGCGTTAGAAAAAGTTTAGCTAGCGTTGGTCTCAAACACAATCAATTCGTAATGATCACTGAGTTCGATCTTCACACGAAAGTCGTTGGTTTTCTTAGGAAATATTATCCAGAAGCTATTTTGATAGCCGCTTGTGGTGAGAATCAAGACACTTCGAGTAAAAGAATAAACTCGTGGAAAAAAGGCTACCAACGTGGAACGCCTGACTTGATTATTGCTAATGCAAACCGACAGCACAGCGGACTCGTGATTGAGTTCAAGAATCCAGGTGGCACAGGCAAGACATCCAAAGAGCAGGAGTCTCTGTTGCTCAGATATAAATCCGCTGGTTATCTAACACTCTTGTGCGACTCATACGACGACGCTATTACCACGGTAATAAAATATCTCTTTGACGTTGGGTTTCAGTGCTCTCAGTGTTTTCGTAAATTTAAAAATAAATCAGCGTTGAGTAACCACGAGAGACGTTATTGTAAAGAGACTTTTTAGACAGCGAGTAATGAGTCGAGTTAGCACTCGTTCTCGTTGTTGAGACGACGTTTGAAGCGACAACTGCTATAGCATTTTTAAAGACGTTTTTTTTAACTCGATAAAGGTGTCTGCGAAACTTTCTCTATTTACTTCACAAACCTTCTGACCACTGTGTGAAAAAATGTTTCTACGGCACATTGGACGCTTCATGTGACCAATGTCTAAATTTAAAAAAAGTGGGATGTATTGAGAACACCCGTAATTTTATGTGGAAGGATGATGACGTCTGCACACTGCGCGATATTGCTCAGCACCACCAACGAATGATGGTCCTGGGTTGTATCTCCAATTGAATGGCGCATCAACAGTTGTTCCGTGAGTGTCACGACAAACGGCGCAATACGCTTTTAGAAATGTGATGTCGTCTGCCACTGGGAACAGTGTGTCAAGCTCACCAAGTCTTTTTAAGTGCTCCGTTGTTATGAGACCACAAATAATGACGTGGATGCCAGCTTTGATGTATTCACGAATAACTGACAGATCAGAGTACCAGTGGCCCTCATCAATGCCAATGACGTCATAGTCAGCTATCTCGGAAGAACTCGGAAGGTTGGTGATTAACTTCGCAGGTAAACTGTCTGATCCAACAACGATAGTCTGACGATGTGTGGAGAACGCGTGATCAGTTCGCCTAGTGTCACCTGTGTTGTTCATGTAGAGGACTTTGAGTCCTGATTTACTTAACGTGACTAACCTACGAAGAGTCTCTGTCGTTTTTCCTGCGAACATGGGACCAATCACGATTTCTAGTTTACCAACTTTCTTCATGGTTACTATACCTCCAGAGAAACGCTCTCCCCTCTTGCGGCAACTGTTGCTCGTTGTTAAATATCCGCTGAAGCTCTAAGTTTTTAAGATGGGACCTCGAGCTCTCGTGTCTTGAGCGATGCATTGGGTTGTTGGTAACCACACCACATGGGTAACAATTGTACGACGCGCCGCCGTGCACAAAATCCAGGTGAGCGTCTGAGAGTATGTGACTCGTAATATCGCCCGCACTCAGTATCTCATTACACCCCACCCTACAAACGTTGGCGTCACAGTTTGCGGCGAGCTCTAGCCACGCTTTGGCTTTGGTTGAGCATGGTTTCCACATAAGGGTCGCCAAGAACACTTCGAGGTAGTTACCGAGTAGTGTAGCGGCGGACTCGCAAGGGTTGCTCAAGTAGTGGCTACTTGCTAACGTAAGACGTTTGAACGGTGAGTAGCACCACACAGGGATCATCTTGGCTAGTTCGTTAACCATCTTGTTGGCTCTAACTTCATCAAGCCCGACCCAAGCCTCATGAGCGAACTTTGTATAGAGAATCTGGGCACCAAATTGTCTCGACACCTCTTCGTTTCTACGATCGGGGTCGCACAACTTGAAGACTTGTGAGTACCCTTTTAAGACGTTGGGTCCAGAGGCGCCTTGTGGGGTAGACACATCGACAAAGGACATTCTCCGCATTGCGTCGATCTCCTCTTCTTGGCGGGCTTGGTCTTGAGTCATCTCTTCTGCGATGTCTTGGACTTGAGTCATTATGTTATACTCCCAGAAAAAATCCTAATTTTTTTAGTGCGTTTGGTCTGGAACTGTGAGATATCTGTGAGGCCAACTGTGAGACACCTGTGAGGTCAACTGTGAGTAAGATAACACGTGATAGTGTATTAGATGGTTGAGGACTCACAGACGGCTGTTGACGCTAAGATCACAGCTGATGTGAAAAGTGTTAAGGTGAAGGACCCAAAGCGCGTCGCTGCTGGTAAAAAGTTGGCTGAGATATCGAAAGCTGCGAAAGAAAAGAAAATGCGTGAAATGATAGTTAACGAAGAACAGGGTAGTGAGTGGAGCTATGGTTACATTGTTGGAACACTTGGTGTTATCATTGCTGGTGCTTCACTATGGTACACAATTAGCAGTGAAAAAGAACCTGTGAGTACTGCACCAGCACCTGTGTCAGAGAGTCGTAGAGCTTGTCGTCCAGCGTTAGACACATTTGATTCTTGAACAAAACACACGACAATGTATATATGGCTGCGATCGATCGAAAAGAACTTATGAACGAATTGTACGATGCGCTACTTGTCACGACTGGTGCTGTGGCAGTGAGTATGATTTCTAAAAAGGCTTTGGGAGAACCATTGGGAACACCAGAGACTGTGAAAGGTACAGTGAAACTCGCTGCAGCTGTTGGTGCAGGAACGCTGTTAGTAAAATGGATGCAATCGAAAAAGTGGATACCGACAGATCCATTCAAATCAACGTAAGTTAATGGTGAGTGTTGTGGCTGGAGGGATATTTAATGCAGTGGCTTTTGCAGGCGCTGGCTTTATGTTTTCAAAGTTCAATCATTCAGGTTATGAAGCTGAGATGAAAAGACACAACCATGCGTTGGAACAGTTAGCCAGCGCGAAAGAAGTGTGGTATGAGAATGAGGTCGCCAAGAAAGATAAGATCCAGCGTTTGCGACAACGGCTCTCTGATGCTAATGCTGACATCAACGACACAAACCACGCGTTGGAAGAACTTAGAAGCGTAATGACCATACGGTACAGCGGACGAGTGTTCACTGACTCCCCGAAGATTGCGGATTACTACCAACCGAGTGCGGAAATGAAGGAATACCAATTATTGTTTGTTAGCGCGCTAGGTTTGGGTAGTGGAATAGTAGTGTGGGTACTAGTTCGGTGAAAAAAATGTTGGAGTAGTATAAGTGATGGACAAACTTATGAGGCAGATGAGTTACGGCTACACAATTGACGAAATCGCGAGTGAGACGCAAACTGAGTGTGGAGACACCTTCAGAATCTACTACTGCTCGGATTGCGATGTTGTGAAAAACACGACTGACTGCGGTGGGTACGCGTGTCCAAAGTGTGGCGACACCGAATGGGGTTACACTCAGAGTTACAGCGACATGAGACTCACGCGACTAAAAAGCGTTCACAAACGGTCTTGGTGGATGGGAAGGAGACTACGGAATGTTGTGAAGGGTGAGCACCTTGAGTTGATAAAAGAGGACTTCTTGAAAGTTGTCAATGTGCTGCACTCATGCAATTTGATAAAGGGTAGAAATGTCAGCAGATACGGATACTACATTATTAGGTTGTGTCATAGAAGACAATTAGAGACACTCAAGAAGGTGCTTGACCTTAAAGACGGAAAGGTGAAAGACAAGTTCGACAACAATTTGTTTGGGGTGGCGTACCCAAAGCTGGGATGGTGTGAAAGTGGTGATCATTATTACAATGAGTGGGCTAAGAAAAAAAGTGTAGTGTAAGTATAAGCCAATGAGTCGGACTGTGAAAAACCCGCTGAAAAAAAGACGGGCGCATAAGACGAGTGCAGCCGTTGTCAATTCACTAACAGATGAAGCGACCAACGTTCACGGCTTCTTTAGAGACCAAGAAACACAACCTGCAGTCGAAGACCTCGCACCGTCAACACATTTGTTGGATCGAGCACTGAGAGGGTTCACAAGGTCTTATGGAGTCGAGGTAATTGACGACAGAGACATCAATCAGGTAAATGGTAGTAGAAGTGCTGTCACTAACCTTTTGAGACGTGAACTAGGTGAGACCAACGGAATGAAAGTGGTGGAGACAGTCAAGGTCACTTTTGAGAAAGTTTTAGAACTCAATAAGACCACGTACAAAACTGCCTACTTTAACAGCGAAACGTTCGTCGTCATTAACGAGCACGACATTGAGGGTGTTGCCAATCGTGGATCGGAGCAGATTTTGACGCGGATAGCTGGGTGGTTATCTGAGGGGTCTGGATGGACTATCGACAAAATAGATGCACACTACGTTAATGTCGCTATTTACAGACCTTTGCATGGGAGTAGCTACATTGTGTTGCCAAAGGAGCTGCGCAACAGTATGAAGGGCTTGGTAAACGTAAATAACGATGATGACAACGAGTGCTTTAGATGGTGCCACCTTGCACACAAATTTCCTGTTGGAAAAAACTCTGACAGAACGTCAAAGTACGTCAGACATGTCAGTGAGCTGAGTTATGACGGAATTGACTTCCCAGTCACACTCAAAGACTACAACAAGATCGAAAAGGCAAACGATATTAGCATAAATGTTTTTGGGTATGAAAATAAGCAGCCATTCCCTGTGTACGTTTCTAAGGAGGCGTATCCTGACCATATGGACCTATTGTTGATAACTAATGACGTGAGCAACAAGCATTATGTGTACATTCGCGATTTCGACAAATTCATGTACCGTCAGACAAAGTATAAGGCGAGAAAGCACTTTTGTAGGTATTGTTTGCAGTGTTTCACCCGTGCGGACGTGCTTGAAAGTCATATTGAAGTGTGTTTGGTCATTAATGGGAAGCAAGCTATTAAAATGCCGCAAAAAGGTGCGAAAGTGAAATACGAGAATTTTAGTAGACAGCTAAATGTACCATTTGTGGTGTACGCAGATTTCGAGGCTATCACACAGAAGGTGCACACAGCGACACCATCAAGCGAGACTAGCTACACAAATGCTTACCAGAGGCATGTCGACTGCGGTTATGGGTATAAATTAGTTTGTTGCTACGATAACGAGTACAGTAAGCCAGTGAAAGTGTATCGCGGTGAAAACGCAGTAAACAAGTTCATTGGGGAGATGTTAGAAATTGTTGAATATTGTAAAGAGACATCTGAGAGTCACTTTAACAAAGAAATGATACTGACTGACGCCGATAAGAAGAACTTTGACGAGGCTAAAAGTTGTCATATTTGTAGCGTTGAGTACACCAGCGCTGACGTTAGAGTGAGAGACCACTGTCACGTGTCAGGTAAGTACAGAGGGTCCGCACATCGCGATTGTAATGTGAACTTTAAGTTGACTGACAAAATCCCTGTGATCTTTCATAACTTGCGCGGCTACGATAGTCACTTCATTATGCAGGAGATTGGTAAGTTTGGTCAAGACATTAACGTGATACCGAACAACATGGAGAAGTACATGGCGTTCATGCTTGGGAAAAACTTGGTGTTCTTGGACAGCTTTCAGTTCATGGGTAGTGGTCTAGACAACTTGGTGAAGAACCTACCAAGGGACGCTTTCAAGTACACGTCAGAAGTGTTTCGCGACGAGGGGTTGGCACTTATGACAAGAAAGGGGGTCTATCCCTACGATTATATGGACTCCTTTGAGAAATTCGACGAGCGTGAGCTACCCTCCAAAAAAGATTTCTACAGCGTTCTGAACGATGAGCACATTACGGAAGAAATGCACGAGCGCGCTATCGATGTGTGGGACTACTTCGACGTCGAAAGTATGGGTGGGTATCACGACCTGTATTTGAAAAGCGATGTGCTCTTGCTTGCCGACGTTTTTGAGAACTTTAGAAAGACATGCCATCGCGAGTATAAATTAGACCCTTGCCATTATTTCACATCGCCCGGATTGGCTTGGGATGCCATGTTAAAGATGACTGGAGTAGAACTCGAGTTATTGTCCGACATCGACATGTTCCAGTTCGTAGAATTAGGTATGCGTGGTGGTGTGAGCTACATATGCAACAGACATGGTGTGGCGAACAATAAATATATGAAGGGGTACGATAAAACGCAAGAGTCGAAGTATTTGATGTACCTTGACGCCAACAATTTATATGGGTGGGCAATGAGTCGAAGTCTACCTACAGGTGGCTTCAAGTGGTTGACTGAGAGAGAGATAAAAAAGGTTAATCTATGCGACTATCACAACGATAGTAAAAAGGGCTTACTGCTTGAAGTCGACTTGGAGTATCCAGCCCATTTGCATGACCTGCATAACGATTACCCGCTGGCTCCTGAGAAGATGGAGATAACTGTTGACATGTTGTCGGAGTACTGCACGAAAATCAAAAATAAATTTAATGTGAGTGTTGGCGGCGTGAAAAAGCTGGTGACTAATTTGATGGACAAAAAAAAGTACGTGTGTCACTATGGAAATCTGCAGTTGTACATGGATCTTGGATTAAAAATCAATAAGATTCACAGGGTCCTGCAGTTTGACCAGTCCAAGTGGCTAGGCAAGTACATCGACTTTAACACAGTCAAAAGAACCGCGGCTAAGAACGCTTTTGAGAAGGACTTCTTCAAGTTGATGAATAACAGTGTGTTCGGAAAAACAATGGAGAATTTGAGGAAGCGTGTGGATGTAAGATTAGTGACCACCGAGAAAAAGTTAGAAAAGCTTGTCTCAAAGCCTACGTTTGTGTCTTGCAAGATATTTAGCGAGAATTTAGTCGCTGTCCACAAAGTCAAAGAGACGCTGACATTAAATAGACCTGCATATGTGGGTATGTGCATACTAGACTTGAGTAAAACGCTGATGTATGACTTCCACTACAACTATATCATGAAAAAGTACTCTAGCGACACCTGTAGATTGCACTTCACTGACACTGACAGTCTATTGTACTCAATCAAAACTGACGACGTTTATTCCGACTTTATGATGGAGCGCGAAAAGTTTGACAATAGTGATTACCCTGCAGACAACCCATTCGCTTTCAAAGAGAACAAGAAAGTCATTGGCAAGATGAAGGACGAGTGCGCTGGAACACCAATTATTGAGTTCGTCGGGTTGCGCAGTAAAATGTACAGCTATTTGAAAGAGGATGGGGGTGGTGGGAAAACCGCTAAAGGTATTAGAAAGAATATAATTAAAAAAGTGATCAAGCATGAAGATTATAAAAGTGTGTTACTTGAGCAGAAACAATTGCGACACACAATGAAGACCATTAGAAGTGTTAAACATCAGCTCGGTAGTTACGAAATTAATAAAGTGTCGCTATCCTGTTTTGATGATAAACGATACCTTTTAGAAAATGGTATTGACTCCTACGCGTATGGTCACAAAAACATTGAAGTAAAAGGCGAGGCGACAAACGCTGAAAATAGTGAACAAACGGACTAATTAATTATTAACAGGTGGCAATAACCTAATTTGCATAACAGGTGGCAATTTTATCACGCGTGAGACACTTTTACGATACATAAATTTGTGAAAATGTGATTTGACAAATTTGTGAAAATATTGAAACGACACTCTCTATTTTTAAATGTGATTTGACAAATTTGTGAAAATATGATTTGACAAATTTGTGAAAATGTTGAAACGACACTTTCTATTTTTTAAAATGTGATTTGACAAATTTTTGAAAATGTTGAAACGACTATTTTTTAAATGCGATTCGACAAAAAAATGTGAAAATGTTGAAATGACACTCTCTATTTTTTAATATGTGGGAGTGAGCTCGTACCACATTTTATTTTTTTAACACGCGAAAATGTTGAAATGACACTTTCTATTTTTTCCTAAATGTAATTTGTGAGAATTTTGAAACGACGCTCTCTATTTTTTTAAATATGGCTGAAATGGTGTCAAATTTAGCGAGAGTCGCTATTTAGTATAAATTTGGTATTGTTTCGCTAGTCTCGCGTGTGTTTGACATCAATTTAGTAGAAAACGTGCGAAGGGTGTCTAGATTGACTAACGATCGCTGTAGTAGTATAGCAAGTAGGGCTGCGAGCTTATTCGACTTCAAATGTGAATATAAACACCAAAACATCGTCAAATTTGTCGAATCGCGATTTGGCAAATTTGGTGACGTTTTGGTGTTTATATTCACATTTGAAGTCGATTGAGCTCGCAGCCCTACTTGCTATACTACTGACAGCCAACTGCAGCACTCCAGAACTAAGCGAAAGTCCTGACTGTAAATGGTCTTTAGAAATCATAGAATTTCGCATTAGCATGCCATACAAATGCTCGTCATATAATTATAGTCTTCCCATTTTATTTGATGGTCGTGGCTGTAAGCCTGATGTACTCTACATGTGTAGCTACTGAGGGATGTTGATCTTTGTAGCACACACTATTTCATGTAAAACTCCTTTTTATTCTCACAACATCTCTCGATGCATAGTTTATTGTTGCCATGGATATCGCTTGGTGTCAGATTTCTTCATTTGTAAAACAAAATTTGTTTATTTCTCCTCTATCAAATAACGTTTACTGCAGTGCATATAGATTCAAAGATTCATACACACGTAGATATTGTATTCCTTTAAGAAAGAGACAGAATTAAGATTTTATTATTTTTAGTTGGAAGACTCCTGCTTCCTAGCGGTTTCCTTGGCAACAACATACTTCACACAGTGGGGTGTGCACTTTCATTATTGGCATACTGTACATGTGCAAAGTTTCAAAACTTGTTATTAACAGAGATATTTTACTGTACATGTGCAAAGTTTCAAAACTTGTTATTTACAGAGATATTCCTCATTTTGTGAATTTTATTTTGTCTGTGAGAAAATGACGTCATATGGCATCTAATTTGCATGTTTCTAAAACCTGAATATCTCTATTTGCATGGACAAATAATGTGGCAGCATGTTACCTTACACGCTTTGTGTAAGTGGTAACTTGGTGCAAGCATGGATATTCAGGGTGTCACCCAGAAGGAAAAAAATCTGCGTTTTACCTGAATTGGGAAATTGGCAGTACTGAACACGAGTGCCGAAGGGACGAGACTTATAGGGGGACCATGTCCCCCGGAAAATTTGAAATCTAGAGTCTCTGAAATGCCATTTCCTGCACTTTGAGGAAGGGGGCTTTTGCAGAAAATCAGATGGTAAAAAAGTGCTATGTAAAGTAATGAAAAAGACAATTAAATGTGGTTTTAATAAACTTCATCGATGTTTCAGGCTATTGGACGAGACTTATAGGGGGACCATGTCCCCCGGAAAATTTGAAATCTAGAGTCTCTGAAATGCCATTTCCTGCACTTTGAGGAGGGGGGCTTTTGCAGAAAATCAGATGGTAAAAAAGTGCTATGTAAAGTAATGAAAAAGACAATTAAATGTGGTTTTAATAAACTTCATCGATGTTTCAGGCTATTTATTCACCATATTCCCGCCCGGAAATGATCAACACGTTATTTAAGTAGCATAACTAATTCCGAACTTTAAAATAGCAGAATATATAGAATCAACATTACCGATGTACATTGTCATATTAACACAAAAAAGTCACAAATGATAGACGTCCATTCGCATATTATGGTTTTGTCGTTTTAGTTCATCAACAAAGTATTTGAATATCTGTTTCCCACGATAAGAGAATTTGAGTACATTTATACTGCTGCTTTGAGATAGTGCCTAGTGAGTCGACAAACCATGTGATGGCAAGCCCGAAACTAGTTCGCAATCTTTACCCAAGAGAAATTGATCGTGTGTTTGACTCGCGGCGGCGCGACTATGCATCTAAACCACTGACATATATAATAAACTAATCAAAATAATTATAATAAAGATGGCACTACCACAACTGAGAAACGCAAAAATCATGTCTGCATATTTTTCCCCTATCTTATTACCAAATGAAAGATAGTTATGTGAATGATAGTTAATTATTATTAAAGTGCCCCTAACCTCAAAATGTTTTATTGTCTTATTTGGAAGAACTTTTAAAATGATAAAATAACTTCTTTTGAAGATTTTCACTTCGCTTTCTTTTTGAGATATATCAGTTTGTTTGATATGCAAATATCTGGAATTTCGTCACACATGCATAATGAGTTATCAGAGAATGTTATATATCTTTGCGTTCATGAAATAAAAACACTAAAGTGTGAATAACACGTGTGTGCGTTTCTCCCACAACACCAAACTTGTTGATTTTAAAGGATTTCGTTCGAGAATGAAAGAGATATACACATTTCTCCAATAAGTCATGCATGTGTGACGAAATTCCAGACATTCGCATATCAAACAAACTGATATATCTCAAAAAGAAAGCAAAGAAACGAAAATCTTCAAAAGAAGTTACTTTATCATTTTAAAAGTTCTTCCAAACAAGACAATAAAACATTTTGAGGTTATGGGTATTATAATATTTATGTTATAATATTATTTTTTCGCAGATCCAAATTGGGAAATTCCAACCTAAAGGTGATTGGGAAAACCGCGTTTAACGCAGATTTTTGGGGGTCTAGGTGACACCCTATTATCAGCAGCCGGTCACGGACATTGTCCGGTACAAATATCCCATTTCTAGATATTTGACAGTTACAATATTAATTGTGTCTGTCATTTTGTCCGATGTTCATATTGTCTGAAGATTATACTCAACTTTTTTGTGAAAGTAAAATCTTTTTGGTGTTCAATGATCGACTGCGTTTAGATTTTGTATTGTACAATCTCAGACGAGAGACATTACGCGGGTGAAGTTTCATGTAAATCCCGAAATGACGTCACATAGACTATAGGTAGTAAAATTCGAAATTAAAATCAGCTGTTATTTCTAAAATAAAGCATCGTAAGAGTTAGGCCCATTACGCTAAGTTTGGAGACAGCGTAATGTCTCCAAATTTAGCGCAAAGTTTGGAGACGTTACACCAAGTTTTGAGACAATACACCAAGTTTGGAGACGTTATGCTAAGTTGTACGGTGACAGGTACAATTTTTTGTGTGTCCGCTACAAATTTATTTGTGCTGGTCATTCTGACGGGTACCACGAAAATAATTATTTCCAGGTTTGTGGTGATATATCATCGATGTGCATGTTCCTCATTAACTTTTAATCTCAGAAGGTTTTGGGTTTGATTCCAGTCAGGGACTTAGGCATATTCTGAGATTGAGAGGTTAAGGATTATGTGCATTCATAATATTACCTTACATCGTGCTTAGTAATGTGTTTAGTACAATTATGTACAGAACTCGTACAGTTCATTTATGCCTTCTGCAGTTATGGAAGATATGTTATTCCACAATTACAAAGCCATTAGACAAGTGTTTTGTTAACAGACCGTACATACTTCAATGTTTGTTTTTCTCTCTCTTTAGAAAAATAGCTGTCATAGAATTTGCTACAAAATCTCGTCAACAGTTTGTGCGGTTACTGGCGTTGGTAAAATGGGCAGCGAGTGCAGAAAGAGTGGATAAATGCCAAGTATGTTGAATAATTATTACTTTGCAATACAGATATATCTACATTGGTGAAACTTGGAGTTATTGTTAGGAATGTTCATGTTTCTCAAGGCTTTGACAGAAATCAGACCTACAACACAGTAACCTTCAGATTTTACGTAGGGTATGTAATTCCAAATCTGTTTTCAGAATTGAAATCGGTGAAATATTGATCGAGATAACGTTCAAAATCTACGACGAAACGGCTTTTTGCGATCTATACAAATATACGGCGTGCGAGGTCTGGGGATCAAGGATGGGGGAAATCACTTAGGGGGAGTTAGGATGAAACTCTAGGGAGGATAGAAAAGGCGGGCGAGGGGTTATAATATTGGATTATTGTAGGTACATGTATACATATGGGTGGGGGGGGGGGGGGGCATGGCATGTTATGTTATAGTTATGAATGTACATCCTCGTCAAGCCTTTAAACTCAGAAGGTTTCTCTGTCCCTGACTGAAGTTAGCCAGTTAGACATTACTTACTGTATTTAGGCGTGCCCAAGGGCAGGGCAGGGTTCAAAATTTGACCTGCCATACTATTTCAGCTTAATCTATTTGACTGTTTTAGTTAAAACATCTTACGTAGGACAATGTTCACTATTTGTTCACATATGTTTTACTACTCCAGGATTAAGTTAATTGATGAGTTTAAGCAAGAGAGCCTGGTTCTTACCCAACCAAATATTATTTAGGATTTACCTGCAAGGCTGTATTAAAATATTTTACGTTTGCATAGGTAATATCTTCATTTCTGGATCACCAATCATTTATATTTGTCGACACAGCTGACACTCTTTCCCGAATGTCGAGAGAGACATTGGTCAGTGCAAGGTTAGTTGATTGGAAATCACGAAGTAGATTTTCTTGGGAACACATTAGACAAATAGGTCCGCGATGCGAACATGTGGGTACCGCATGGAACATTAATGCCTGAGCCACCAGCCTTGTGGAGCAATGAGCAAGACTGTTTATCATCATATTGATGTGGTGCCTTTAAAGTGCCCATGACCCCAAATACCATATTACTGATATAGATTCTACATGAAGTGAAAAGTTGAATACCAAAATATTTTATGATTTGAGCTTTGCGTTGATGTGCTATAAAGGTTTATTTCAACTGAAATTTTAATGATGTGACGTCATTTACGGCATTTGGCTTTCTTTTCTGCTTTCGTGCGATAGACTGGTTGAGGATTTGAGTGAAAAAGTTGATAAAATGTTTACTATAGTGGTCAAGTACATCATCAACGTTTGAGTTAGATTAATTTGCTTTAACAGTAGAATATTGTATCCGAAATGATGCCGTAAATGACGTCACACTCATTAGCATTTCGGACAAATAAACCTTTATAAAAAATCAACGCAAAGCTCAAATCATAAAATATTTTGGTATTCAACTATTTACTTCATGTAGAATCTATATTACTAAATACTAATATCGTATTTGGGGTCATGGGCACTTTAAAGTGTCTATGAAATGATAATTCGTAGTGCTGTGCAAACTCCGGTTTTTTTACCTCCGGCTCCGGCTCCGGCCAAAAAAACTCCGGCTCCGCAAAAAAAACTCCGGCTCCGGCAGAAAATTTCCAGCTCCGGCAGAAAATTTCCAGCTCCGGCATCCGAGGAAAATTCGAAATTTAATGGAAATTTTACAACAATTTCACATTTCAAAGTGGAAGCACAAGCACTATCTTTGTTTTTGATTTTAACACTTCGCAACCTCGTACCCAGGGTCTTTGGGTACGAGGTTGAACATTTCGTACTATGCATGATGCACGGTATTGGCGTTGCGGTTGCGCGAGACAAGAAGCAGCCGCTAAGTCAATGTGATTAAAACTTTTTATAATTGAACTTGATGGAGGCAAGTTTACCGATGTTCCCTGTTACCGATGTTTCATATGTTATCCCATTCTTGAATTATTACGCTTTATATAATTTGAGCTGTGACGTCACAAGATGGACAGCATTACACCAAAACTGAAAATCAGGCATATCTTCAGACTGGTTTGACTAAATAGATTCAAACCTTGCTGACTTACTCAGTCAAGAAAACTAAACATTGTCATAGTTCTAATGTGGTTGCTATGGTAACAGATTAGTTTCCAGATTACTCTCTTCCTTTATAAGAATTCTTTGTTTCAACCACATTTACAGCAACTTATTTAGTTTTAGGAAATTGACATCCATTCCTTTTTCCACGATTTCCAATGCAACAATACTGTTTAAAACAATAAAAAAGTAACTGCAATGACAGAAAGTAGAAGATTTTGTTTCTATACATAGTGGCCTGAAAACGAATCTGTTACCATGGGAACCTAATAACAACAATCTCAATGCTGAGACTTGTTGACTCAGTTGAGCCTGCATAGTCAAACCAATCCAAAGATATGCCTGATTTTGTGTTTTGATGTAATGCTGTGCCCATCTTGTGACGTCACAGCTCAAGTTACATGAAGCGTAATAACTCAAGAACGGCATAAGATATGAAAGTTATGTAAAAGCTATTTTCATTATTTTACGTGTTATTTCAAATACAATCATAAAAAGTTGGGGTGAATTTTCATTTCCTAGACACTTAATGCACTGATCGATTGATCAAGGACAAACATCACAATATTTGTTATAGATTAGGGGTACGTACATGTAGAGGGTGCGTAAACCAAAATTGAGATTTTCTCATGGATTACTAGACAATACTGTTGGTAAGCTAACAGCAAATTTAACTAAATCAGCAGAGAATAAATTTGTAAATGCAGTTTTAAGACAAACATAGGTTCCACTATTACATTGTCATGGATAATTCACCGGTTAATGATTCACTATAGGTTAAGGCATACGTTTAATGAGGTGAAGCGTGATATTGAGAATTATTAAGGGCAAGGTTTGTGTTATTTGTTGAAGCCGAAGGCTGAGGCGGATAACACAAAGAAGACACCAACGAAGATCACGAGCATTCCCGACTTTTGTTTGTAAAATTGTACGACAGAGTTCCGAGTATCTGAGTTGTGCAGTACTAATTCCAAAGACGAACCATGAAATAGATAGACCCCAGTACCCACAAAAATAATTGAGGTTTTATTTATGTGGCTGAAAAAATTCATTGGAATTTTATCTAGATATACCTGTACACATTCATATAACTAATTTTTTTTTAGACTTCCGGCTTTTTGTCTTCCTGCAGCGGTGGATGTTTTAACTACAGAGACATATTCAAGACTTCCATCATGCATAAGGGTAAGCACTGGTTTTTTTATTGCTGGAGAGACATATTTATAATATATTCCAACGATTTATGGTGAAGGAAAATTTCGAGTGTTAGAATATATAAATTCTAACATGTACAAGTTGCGAAAAAGCAACATCAAGGCCTTCCGGCAGGAATTGAACCCGCGACCCTGCGTTGCCGAGAGCCTAGTCACGAGTTTTGTTTATACAATAATCTGTTTACTATGCGCATTCTCATTGGTTGTTGGCCATGATCTATTAGAGGACAGATGCACGGGTAACGTCAGCTCACGCCATATCACGTCAGCCGACTGCTTTTATCTTTTTTCATGCCCCAGAAATCGCCAAAGAGCTAATAAGCCTATTGAATGCTTTGTTTTCAATTTTTATTGTATAAAACAAATAGATTCCATTTTTCCGTTGTCTGTTCAGTTATAGATGCACAGAGGACGTCAGAACGTGGTAATAACATCAGTGACTCACTCGACTTCGTCTTGTGGACCACTTTTTTGTTCTTACCACGTTCTGACGTCATCTGTGCATCTATAACTGAACAGACAATGGCAAAATGGAATCTATTTGTTAAATATATATAGTGGTGGAAGTAATATTGGTGGTTAGAATAGTGCTTTGTCGCTTGCCTGATGTATCCTTTGATAAATTAAATAATGTTGTTGCTCTTGTTGCGAACCTTTTTCGGATCCATTATCTCAACGGGATATTGACAAAAACTCACATGACAAAAACCCATCAACAAAAACTCCTAACAAAAACCCCACATGACAAAAAAAACACATGACGAAAACCCACATGACAAAAGCTCACATGACAAAAACCCATAAACAAAAACTCCACCTGACAAAACCCCCCCGCATGACAAAAAAACCTCATCACAAAAACCCCATCAACAAAAACTCCACCTAACAAAAACCCCACATGACAAAAAAAACACATGACGAAAACCCACATGACAAAAACTCACATGACAAAAACCATAAACAAAAACTCCACCTGACAAAACCCCACATGACAAAAACTCCACCTGACAAAAAACCCACATCCTAACAAAAACCTCACATGACAAAAACCCATGAACAGAAACTCCATCTAACAAAAATCCCACATGACAAAAAAACCACATGACGAAAACCCGGCAAAAAACCCACCTGACAAAAACTCCACCTGACAAAAACCCCACATGGCAAAAAAACCCCACATGGCAAAAAAACCCACATGGCAAAAAAACCACATGCCAAAAACCCCATCAACAAAAACTCTAATAAAAACCCCACATGGCAAAAAAACCACATGAAAAAAACCCCACATGACAAAAACCCCACATGACAAAAACCCCACATGACAAAAAACCCACATGACAAAAACCCCACATGACAAAAACCCCACATGACAAAAACCCCACATGACAAAAACCCCACATGACAAAAACCCCATCAACAAAAACCCCACATGACAAAAACCCCATCAACAAAAACCCCATATTAGCCCGTATTAGATCATATATGCATGTATTTTGCGCTATATAAACATTAAACATTATTATTATTATTATTATCAACAAAAACCCCATCAACAAAAACCTCACATGACAAAAACCCCACATGACAAAAACCCCACATGACAAAAACCCCACATGACAAAAACCCCACATGACAAAAACCCCACATGACAAAAAGCCCACATGACAAAAACCCCACATGACAAAAACCCCACATGACAAAAACCCCACATGACAAAAACCCCACATGACAAAAACCCCATCAACAAAAACCCCATCAACAAAAACCCCATCAACAAAAACCTCACATGACAAAAACCCCACATGACAAAAACCCCACATGACAAAAACCCCACATGACAAAAAAACCACATGACAAAAAAACCACATGACAAAAACCCGGCAAAAAACCCACCTAACAAAAACTCCACCTGACAAAAACCCCACATGGCAAAAAAACCCTACATGGCAAAAAACCACATGCCAAAAACCCCATCAACAAAAACTCTAATAAAAACCCCACATGTTAAAAAAACCACATGACAAAAACCTCACATGACAAAAACCCCACATGACAAAAACCCCCAACAAAAACCCCATCAACAAAAACCCCATCAACAAAAACCCCACATGGCAAAAACCATACATGACAAAAATTAGCCTGTGCACATCCGGTAAGGGTTACCGGATGTGCACAGGCTAGACAAAAACCGACATGACAAAAACTACCTAACAAAAACCCCACATGACAAAAACCTCGCATGACAAAAACCCCACATGACAAAAACCCCATCAACAAAAACTCCACCTAACAAAAACCCCAGATGACCAAAACCCACATGACAAAAACCCACCTGACAAATTACCAAAATCAGACAAAAACTCCATATTTTCTTTTGGAATTTTTTGAATTTTCAGGTGATCAAGCTTCTTTAGTACAGTATAATTAGTATAGATAAAAACTAGAAATAATTTTTAAATAAGTAAGTATAAATTAATATAAAAATGGGGGATTACAAAATCATGGTTTTTGTCATGTACCCTATCTCGATACTGCAATACCCATTTTTACTTGTTCTCAGGACAGAATCATCCCAGCAGATCCTATTACAGGGACAGAGAAAGTCAAAACATTACAGCGTCTTGATCAAGTTATTCAGCAAAGGCTTGTCACATCGAAACTTCCTTCACAAATGAGCAATCTTGTTATTGGTAATTATGTAAATTTTAAATCCATATTATTTATTGCAAAGTGTAAAGGTGGTGAACTGCTGAGATTTTTAGTCACAAAATACTGACGTTTCAAGCAGAGCACTTCATCAGAGTAAGACAGACGGGTTCCGCTTGAAACGTCAGCATTTCGTTACTAAAAATCTCGACAGTTCATCACCTTTTCACTTTGCTATATATCCAAAACTCTGTCAACGCAGAGTTTTACTATTTTCGGACATGTTATTCATTGCTCGATGATACTGCCTAGTTATGTTTCAAACATAGACGTTCGTAAGGAAAAGGATTTATATACGATGGTATACCCATTTTTTAAAATAAATTTGTCTAAATTAATGCAGTACCAGTTGTAATTTATTCATACCAGACGTGAGACTAGGAGTATTTTTGCGATTATAGTTATTTTTTGTGATGTATATCATGTATATAATTTGTCATTATTATATTTGTCATTATTCATTATTCATTATTCATTTGTCATTATTGTCATTATTCATCATTTGTATATAATTTGTCATTTCGTCTTTTTTCGTAGCTGATGGTCGAGTTAGGTTTACTGTGAATGATGAATTTGAGGTAATAAATTAGTGATCATTAGTTGGTCGATTATGATGAATTTCATAATTTGAGACAATAAATAAGCGATCATTAGTAATAAAATTAGTGATGGTCGATTTGAGTTTACCATGAATGATGAATTTCAGAATTTGAGATAATAAATAAGCGATCATTAGCAATAAAATTAGTGATGGTTGATTTGAGTTTACTATGAATGATGAATTTGAGATAATAAATTAGTAATCATCAACAATTACAGGTCTTCCCAAATCCACCATAGGTGACCATGCTTTAGCCAGTGTAGTTATTACTTATATAGTTATTACTTATATAGTTATTACTTATATATTAATTACGAATAAATTATATAGAAGTGATCAAGTAGTAAACATAATGTCCAGATTACGTCATTATATTATTTTGCATGTGTATGTGTATTGAATTATTTTAGATATAAATACCTACTTCTTTTATAAAACTAGGCGACCTTAACTGTGATGGGAGATGATCCATCTGTTCCTTGGAGGCTACTCACAGTTGACTTTCTTGTTAAGGATTTCAAAACTGGAGGTACATAAATAAAATATTTTTAACAAATAGATTCCATTTTGCCGTTGTCTGTTCAGTTATAGATGCACAGATGACGTCAGAACGTGGTAAGAACAAAAAAGTGGCCCACGAGAGGATAGTCGAGTGGGTCACTGATGTTCTTACCACGTTCTGACGTCCTCTGTGCATCTATAACTGAACAGACAACAAAAAATGGAATCTATTTGTTTTACACAATCAAAAACAACCCCAAAGGGGTAGATTTAAGAACCAATGACAATGCGTATATAAGTCACGTGATTGTATAAAGAGTCGTAGACACGTCCACACTCATCTTTCGTGTTTGTGCATGTTATTTGTCAATTGTAGTAGATTATTTCTTGATGGAGTCTTTTAATAATTGACAAGGTTATTAAAAAGTTGTTTTTTATTTAAAATATATTTTGCATTGTTTGAAATTATACTGTATCCCACGCGCGTATTCCGGCAAGACGGCGCCTTGCCAATTTCGGCCTTGCCGGAACACGCGCGCGTACAAGGATCGATACGCCTGGGTATGTACTCTTTGGGACCAAATTTGAATTGTAAATACAGTGTGCGATATTATAAAGGCGTGAATATATATATGCATGAATATAAAGGCGTAAATAAAGTGAAGAGATACCCTAACTGTCTTCGATTAAGGTCTGGTACGCTACAATACTTTTACCGATGTCAAAGAGGACATTTTTTTTAGAATGCTAATTATTTTCTGTAGGATACATGCCTACATTGCAAACACACTCCCAAATCAAAATTTCATGTTTGCCAAATTTCTGATTGTTGTTATACAGTAACATTTTCGATTTAGGATTGTCAAAAGTATACTACCCAAATGTATGTATATAATTCATAATTGTTTTATAATGAAAGTGTTGTATATTAATTGTTGTGAATTGTTTTGTTTTTCGCTAGATGGAAAAACGCTCGTTCATGGCTTACAGGTCTGCATCAGTTTATTTTGTTATTTAACATACAAAATATTTAAGTGCACGAAATATTTTCGCGACAACTTAACGCTTATGATCATCTGTAAGGATGTGTAGTGTTTCAATTCTATTTCTGAATCATCCTCAGGGTAACATAACAATTTATCGAGATGACCTACACTACTGAATCGACAGAAAATTGTTGACTCGAAAGGAATTTAAAATAGAATTGAAACACTGTACATCCTCACAGATGATCATAAGCGTTAAGTTGTCGCGAAAATATTCCGTTGGTAGAGCAGCGGACCGGAATCTCGAAGGTGCGAGTTCAAATCCCGCTCAAGTCAACAATTTTCTGTCGACTCAGTATTGTAGATTAATCATGTCGATAAATTTTCATGTTACTCTGAGGATGATTCTGAAATAAAAAATATTGACCACCAAATTCATTAAAACGCACGCGCTGATTGACTGAAAGCCGTGTTTCTATAACTCGATGGAAAACATGGATTTTTCCCGCCATTTTTATAAAATAGACTGTAAGACGAATCGTTGCTCACAAATAGCTAAAATGTCGATAAATATGTTCTGTGACAGTAAACAAGAAGAAAAACGAGAAGATTGCATGCTTTTCTTCACAGTTAAGAGCGTTTATGTTCATTTGAGCAGCCGACGACGCTGTCTAGCGTGAGTAAGGAGAATGTATATTTTCATCATTTTAATAAAAGAGTCTTATTACTTATTTCCTCAGTGTTAAGTTATAGAAACACGAGAAGTCGAAATAGCGTGGAAACACTCGCCCTGTGGGCTCGTGTTCCCACTGCCATTTCTCGTTCTCTTTGGAAACACAGAAAATGTTTTCTATTTCTTAAACATTAGCGACAATTTTTCTGCACTTGTGGAAGGTTTCCATATTTTCCCAGAATGGTGCATCACAGGATATTTTATTAAGTATAATCTTTATCATTAAGTTTATTTCTTTTATTAAGTTTATTTCTTTTATCATTAAGTTTATTTATTTTATAATTAAGTTTATTATTTTATCATTAAGTTTATTTCTTTTATTATTTTACAGGTTCAGTATATTCATCAGCTGGCTCAATCGCGTTTATTTTCCGAAGAATGCCCATTGGTTGATCTTTACAATTGTTTACGTATCCTTCCCAAGTGTCGTTTACGTTGATAGGTGTACTACTTTGCTACTACACCTTTGCGTTAAAGGTCGAGTAATATTAATTGAAAACGCCGACGGCCAATGGCCCTGGGTTGTGTAGAAATACAAATTTTTGTGTAGAAATACAAATTTGTTTTTTGTGTTGAAATACAAATCAAATATATAAAAAGGTTGGTGTACTACCGAAATAGTGTGTAAGTTTTCTAACGTTTCAAGCGAAGGCCCTTCGTCACAGAGTGAAACGTTTCTACACACTATTTTGGCAGTTCATCAACCTTTTTATATATTTGATTTGAATTTCTACAATGCCTACGCATAACATGTTTATCACTCATTCATGAAAATAATTATCTTGAAAAGCTGCATATGAACCAGGATATTTCGTCTTTATTGCAAAGGTCTTGTCAGACCAACGGATTTTTAACAAGAGCAGGACATGTCGTTAGTGTCACACAGGATATCCTATTTTCTGACGCAAAATTATCTCAACCGAACACTATACTGTACGTTCATGAATTTTGTCGGTGTCTTGAAGGTGCGATTTCGAACATCCAATTCCGCTGGAGTGAACCTTTTTGTTTGCTTTAAGCAGTGTTGGTTAATCTTACTTTATGTTATTTCGAATATATGAAACTTTATTAAATGATCAAGTATTCACCTTAACCATCGCTCAGATTCATTTTGCTGCTTGCTTCAATTAGAAGTTTTGCATTCCCAGGTGAGTACTGGGGGGTAGACTTATCCATGCTCGTTGTTTAAAGTTTATCGACTAGCACAAGGGGAACAATGTGTTTTCTGGTACTGGTATCACCTACTGTAAACCCTAATACAACCTCGTACCCTCTTTGTTCCTCCGTTGAGAGAAGTAAAGAGCCTGTGCACGAGGTTGGACGAATATGAAGACGTCAACACGTACAGGTATAGGGCAACTTCAAAGTTTCCGACGTTCATCAAATCAAGAAATAAATTATTTTCTTTATAAGATTTTGCCCTCCAACAGGGGAATTTACGGTATACCGAACATAATTTTAAAGGAAACTGCTGACCAGATTGCCACCTCGCTATCTTTATTGTTCAACTTGTCATTGTAAAATGGCACTTTTCTGATGAGTGGGAAACAAGTAATATCGTACCTGTATTCAAAAACAACTCGAACCCAGATTTGCTACATTTCTGTCCTCGAAAATGTAGAACATGGAACAACTCTACCGTGCGTAAGAAGGGTATCACACTTGGAATGTTCAAGTGCCAGCTTCAACTTTACTACCAAATAGCAGCAGATTAGCTAATTAAAAAATCTAGATATTTACATCCTTATTTTAGTACCCCTAACGTAGTAACGTTTCTCACGATCAAAGCTTATGAAGATATTTTCTTCTTTTCTGAATATTTTCAGGCTCAGCGTCTAGTGCGAGAACGTTGGTCGGAGAGTGTTAGAATAGAACACTATATTGTTGGACAGAAATTGACAGTTTCGTATTGGAGGTAGTAACGTCTATGTTATTTTATTATTCACTAGATGCATTAATTTAGTAACCAGTGGTGGACCCAGGGTTTTGAAAGGGAGCTTCTTCTAGGGGGTTCGGCGGCTTGGTCCCCAATTAAATGGCATTTCTTGCTGTGACAACACGTTTGAACATTCAGCAGTAGAATTAGGAGTAATCCGGGAGTTTTCATTTATTATTCTCATTGGTACAATTCGATGCACGTCAAATTTATTTTAGTTTGTGCGCATGTCATTCTCAAGCCGATTTGCAGTTGTTACCAATTTCCGAAGACCCATCTCCGCAAGCCCATACATATTGTTGTATGAATAAAATCTGTTGTCAACACAACCAGGCTTGAAGTTTCAAAGGGGGTTTCCACGGAAACCTCTCTGGATCCCCGCCACTGGTAACGTATATGTGATTCACACACTTCGCCATCTATCTAAAAAATAATCTAAAATAATCTAATCTACTGATTTGCTAAATAAATATACTCGTGCTTTGAGATCATCAGACCGTAATCTGCTAATTGAGCCAAAATCCAAAACGGTGACTCATGGAGACAGAGCGTTCTCGGTTTCGGCACCAAAACTGTGGAATTCATTACCACAGGAAATTAGAAGCTTTGATATGTTGGGTAATTTTAAGTCAGCAGTTAAGACTTTTCTTTTTTTAAATTAATAGTTTTATGTTTATAGTGTTAATATATGTAGTAGGCTTTATCTTATAATGAAACTGTAATAAGTTTTATCAGTAAATTTAAGAATATATTGTTGTAAGAGCATTGAGACTATTGTATAATGCTCCTAATAATATACATGAAAAAATTTCTGCTTTCTGCTTGGCTGAGAGCAGTGCAATTTAAAGGAAATACAATGCAGAAAAAAGGAAATACAGTACAAATTTTTTAGAGCACAAATCACTCTGATTGGCTGATAAAACAATGAAACGCCAAAGTAGCCAATCAACTAATACCTTTTATCAGGGAAAAATTTAAAGAGAAATACGAAAAAAATTGCTTTTGTAAACAATGGCGGGGGTTTTAAGTAGATTTTCTTTTTCAACGGAAACTACAATTCAACAACTGAAGGACAGCTCAAAAAACAAAAATACTGCCAATAGTACATCTTTTTGGTTGAGTGTGTGGAAAAAGTGGTGTGCAGAGAAAGGTATTCAGCATGAAATCGAAAAAAACGAGCCGACGGAGCTAAACAATTTGCTCGAGCGTTTTTACGCCGAAGTTAAAAATAAACACGGTGAAGATTACGAGCCAGACAGCCTCAAAGTAATGATGACCGCCCTGGACAGATATCTTAAGGAGAAGGGCTACAAACACTCGATTATACGAGACATGGTGTTTTTCTCGTCCAAGCAGGTTTTAGAGGGAAAAGCCAAACTCCTACGCCAAAGCGGTCGAGGCAAGCGACCAAATAAATCCCGGCCATTATCCCAAGAAGAAGAAGAAATACTCTGGGTGACCGGAAAATTCGGTCGTAAAACTCCCGAGTCACTCATTCAAACGATGTGGTGGCTACTTACCCAGCACTTTGGTCTTCGGGGAAGGCAAGAGCATCACGAAATGAAGATGGAGGACTTCTGCGTTCTTCAAGGCGACGACGGTCTCGAGTTTGTTAAGTACACAGAAGGGCCAACCAAGACCAGACAAGGCGGTTTAAATTGCAAAAACAGGGAATTTCAACCTAGAATGTTCCAGACTGGAGGAGAAAGATGTCCAGTCGCTCACTTCTTCGAGTATGTAAGCCGAAGGCCCCTGGAGTTACAGCAGACTGGTCCGTTTTACCTCTCCGTGAAAACCAACAGAAGAGCCGACGACCAAGTTTGGTACAAAGTCCAGCCGATGGGAGTAAATAAGATCAATTCAATGATGAAAAATATCATCTCTGGTACAAGTCTTGAGACAAGTAATAAGAAGTTTTCCAACCACAGTGCCCGCAAAACGGTAGTGGGTAAACTGAAAAAAGCAAATGTTGAGAGATCCGGCATCGCCAAAATAACTGGCCACAGAAGTATTCAGTCGCTAGATGACTACGACGAAGCAGACGAGAACGAGCAACGACAGCTCTCCCTGGCTATATCAAAACAAAATAGCTCAGCACAGGAAAAACCAGGAGCCAGTTCATCCTCCACAATAAGTAATTCTCAACAGAATCTGATGAACACTTTCACCAACTGCAGCGTTGCATTTAACTTCAACAACAGGTCCCCGGTCATCCAGTCAAAGAAACGGCGATACCATATAATTCAGAGTGATTCTGACTCTGATTAAACATTTTGTCGAACAGTTTAACCAGTTGTGTGGCTTAAATGACTTGTTTTTCCAATAAAACAGTTCGTTTCAAAACTTTAAACTCATTCTGAGCCTCGTGCTCTAAGGCAAGAATACTTGTGCGCATGATTCCACTTTGTTGTTGTTGTTTTTGGATTGAATAAATTATATCACATGACTGCGCGTAAAATCACTTCCTGTAAATTTTTTCATGTATATTATTAATAAGTAATAGAATGGTTTCTCGTGCAATTTGAAAAAACGTGCACTCGTGAGTGTTTCAAATACCTCAAATAGCACTCGTCCTACGGACTCGTGCTATTTGAGGTCTTTGAAACACTCACTCGTGCATGTTTTTTCCAAATTGCACTCGAAACCATTCTATTACTACTACTAATACGTCTATTATTATTATTATTATTATTATTATTATTATTATTATTATTATTATTATTATTATTATTATTATTATTATTATTATTATTATTATTATTATTATTATTATTATCTATTCTTTTGAAAACTCTAAAAGTTATATGTAGGAGGTCCGAAATATGTAGGAGGTCTAACATTTCGAGCAAAGGCCCTTCGTCAGAGAATGAAACGTTAAATCATTCTCTCAAAAAAGGCCCTCGCTCGAACAAACCTTTTAGAGTTTTCAATTTGTGTTTTTGAACACTACCTACGCAGTTCAAATGCTCTCACTTCGTCAAAAGGTTAGACAAACAGTGTGCAGACTATAGACTGAGACACTATTTACGCGACAGTCGGGGACAGTACAGGGAAAAAAGTATATTTAGTTACCTGGGATGAAAATTCCAGCCTGGGTAGCTGCAACACTAATTTTTAAGGGATTTTATTGTGAACCCGCGCTAAAATTATTGTGAACCCGAGCTGGAAATGTATAATTGGCCCCCCTTGTATTGATATCAGGATGTAATCTCTGTTCTCACTTTTATTTCATAGAAATTCAAAGCAACAAAAAAACGAAAAAGGTATGATTTAAAGTACTGATGGAATAAACCACTGCGTAATTCCTCGGACTAAAAATAATCGTAGTAAATGAGTGCATAATAAAATAAGTGAAGTATGATAGTAAGACTAGGGGGTTGAATTATTATGCACATTCATAAAAGAATATTAACTCTTTCCTGTCCGGCCCAGTCAAAATGGTTCATAGAAGACCCATAGAAGTCGTCAATCGAAAAACACGGCACGCGGAAACGCAAGATTAAAAATTGAAATTCGACAAGCGCCAGGTACATGAGATCCACTCACGCCAAGTTTGATTTGATTTCATAAACAACTCTGCGATTGGTGCCATTTTGAATTTTCAAGATGCTACGCGGGCGTGCAAGATGGCCTTTTCTAGAAAAATGAAAGTTTTTCAACCTCATTTATGATAATTAATGCTAATTTATATTAACATAATGTGTCTTGTTCGGGAATTTAAAAGCTCAAGTAAAAGCCGGTTTATTGGGCTTTCAGAAAATGTATAGCTTTCGCAACAGTTATGGATATTTCCCGAGATATCAATAGAACAAAGAGGTAGTTCAATTTTGGATGTTTTTCAGCCGGGCAGGAAAGAGTTAAAGTGCCTATAACGTCTGTGGGGATTTAACATATTTGTAATCTATGGATTCTCCTGAGATAAGCTGTAATATATCTTGTCAGCTGAAAATTTCATCTTCATAGACTTTTTTGCTGTTAAAGTTGACGGAAATGATGTCATAGTTGGCATCTGTATTCTGTAAAGAGGTTTTCATGTAGACAGATGCCCGCTATGCATAACTTCCTTCAACTTTAACAGCAAAAAACTCTATGAAGATGACATTTTCAGCTGACAAGATATATTGCAATTTTTTTCAGGAGAATCCATAGATTACAAATATGCTAAATCCCCACAGACGTTATAGGCACTTTAAATATATCAGCTGTTATTATTGAAGGCCTATGGTCTTTTTATTTTTTATTTTTTAGAAACTTATAGTTTATCCATTGTTATTTCTGGTGAAGAAAAAGTGTCTTTAAAAGTTATACATTCTCCTCCGTTAAAACCAAGTGAAAACACAAAAAATGTGACTGTCTCTGTGAGTGGTAGTATATGATTTACGGCAGCAGTCCTGTTACTGATTAAACTCCATAGACATATCAATTGTTAGTATAACGATTAAGATCCAAATTTATTTTTAGGCAAACAATCTTTGCATCGAGACAATCCTTTCTGATACTGTTCAAGCTCAAGCATTGACAAAACTAGAGGTTGGTAAATGGTATTTGCTATTAAAGTGCCTATACAGCCCTTTCGTTTTTTAGTTATCTGTATAGAGGATGAAAAAAACAGCTGATAAGTTATTTTACAGTTTTTTATTTGGACTTTTCGTTTGGAAGATATCACTCTTTAAACATTGCTATTTATATCAAAAAGCCGCAAATTAGCACGCCTGGAACGAGCCACACTGTGACGTCATTTAAGAGACGAATATGTGTTTTGCCTTGGGAAACTTGTAAACACTGTATTAAACACACTGCAAGCTCTCTATGTGATATTCATATTCACTGTCCGCGAAGTGGTTTAACACTTTAAAAATGTCAGAATCAGAGTCATCTTCACAAAATTGACGCACTTCTTTCTTCTTCTCTTCGCCTCAACTCTGGTATCGTTCAAGTAAGGAATACGATGGACAGATATTCTTTCAAATTCGCTTCATTAGAACATCCATATACTGCGCATCTGTCTGGCATGATTGAATAGTTCAACATAAACGAAAAATTTTTATAGTATAATCTGGGAATCGTGCTTGTTTGTTTACGAAGCTGGGAAGCTCCTGGACTCCTCTCTTAAATGACGTCACAACCTAGTTTCCAGACTCCAGAATTAGCAGAAATATGTTTTCGGTTTTTAGTCGGAATTTGCTTACATTTCTTAATTTGGATGCAAAATATCTTCTAAACGAAAAGTCCAAATCAAAAACTGTAAAATAACTTATCAGCTATTTTTTTATCCTCTACAGATAACTAAAAAACGAAAGGGCTGTATAGGCACTTTAACTACTCTATTGCTCGTGATCATATTCCAGTGTATATTATTTATCCTTGAGCCTGACCAAAAAGTTGCCAAGGCTTATCCTTTAGCCTGACCGAAAGGTTGTCATACAAGGCTTATCCTTGAGCCTGACAGCCACATAATTCTTAGAAGTAATCTTAGAAGTAGTCTTTTTTAACTTTTATTAACCTTTGCGCTAAAAATCACTCTAGCAAAGTGATAGCGAAAATTCAAGGTCTGATAATTATTATATATATTTTTATTTTCCCTCCAGACTGTCAGAGATGTGCTGCAAAAGGACAAGAGAGCACAACCCCGAGGTAAAAGAGACAATGTATCTTTCTCACACTTCGTATTATTTATTCTATCGACTGTTATTTCGACTTTATTTTGATGTAATACATGTCATTGACACACGCCGACTCACACAAACACCCTTTGTCTTATTACATAATACTATTGGATAATCAGGAATGCATGCATGTACACTTTATAATCATCTGTAACCATTGTGGATGAAGCAATCGTAAGTGGGAGAGAGAATAAGAAGAAAATACATTATAAACAATTAATTTTCCGCTTCCAATTTCTGTAAGGTGTTACTGTAGTAAAAGCAATGCCCAAGTGAACTATCAATTGCACAAAATGAAATTATTTTAGTTATTTTGGAACCTTATTGTTTTAATTTTGAGACCCCTCCTGAAAATGATCATATTATAAATGAGTGTGACTCTCTCTTTAAATATTCTATTGTCTAGATATAAGCAATGTCATTTAGGGGCTGTTTACATGAATCCAGATTGAGTTTCATTCTGGATTGAACTCATACCGCTTCTGTTAAAATCCCTTTTAGGTGTTTACATGAATCCGGAATGCACGAGATGCAGCTCAATCCGGATTGAGTACATTCCGGTTCTCATTTCGGATGGGGTTTCATTCCGGATTGAGTTTCATTCCGGATTGAGTTTCATTGAAATTTCATTCCGGTGTCATGTAAAGGCGGTGCGAGATTTCATTCCGGAATGAAAAATACGACCTAGAAGACTGAAACGAACAACACATGCGTGCTTTTAACATTTATAGACGACAATTTGCAGCTAGAGACAGGAATTGCGCCGACATCATATTGTTCAATATAAATAGCTCTTTGTCGACGACGTTATAAATTAAAGGTGAATTAAATGCTTGTTTACTTGCGACCGCATCGATTATCGTTGCTACAGTAATGCTTTCCCCCTTTTCTTTATGTTTATTCTTCGCAAAATTATCAGTTTAAGGCACATGTATGTTGAAATGTACAAGCGCAGAAATCGTTGAAAGAAACATACCCGCCATAATTACGTTATTGATTGCCATATTTCGATCCTGGGATAGAATTCCTATGTAAACGCGGTTTAAATTTACGTTCAATCCGGAATGAAACTGAATCCAGATTCATGTAAACAGCCCCTTAGTTGAACGTGAATATTTTTTAAACGTAATATTTAACTTTTTAATCATTGTAGTTTCTTGACATTTTTAGTGTCATTGGACTCCACAATTCCCCATCTCCTTATCGAAACCCATGTTACTGCGTCAACGTGTTCTGTCTTTGTCGACTCCAGAACAGGAGAATACGATGTGACTATTAGTAATTGTGAAGGTAATTGTTCTTCCTGGAAATAGATTGCTAAATATAATTCATAATCAAAGTGTGGCAGCAGCATAACGAAAGTATGAGTATGATAATGGCGGGTGAATGTTTTCATCGTCGCTCCTGTTTTGTCTACAGTTTGTTGCAGCTGCTTTCGGTTTTTGTGTCTTGTATTGGTGACTGATACAATAATTAGCAAGCAGTTAAACCATCGTACAAGTATGGGATGAGGCGAACTCGTTTCTTCCGAGCTAGAGTGCCATTTTACAGCAATGCATTTTGCATATTGTGTAGCAAAGGTATGTCACCTAATCCAGGCCATCCTAACCATCGTGATATATCTGTGTTCTACCAGAACGCGAGAAGCTTAAAGGCATTTGTTCCTGATGGCGAAGGCTCGAGAGAAAGTATCGCTTTTTAGAGATGCTGTATATGGCTCTTACTATGACTTAATCGCCATCATCGAAACGTGGCAGATTACGATATCTTGCCCTACAGATATAACATCTTCCGCAAAGACGTAAGTCATATTGGCGGTGGAATCGTACTCGCTGTAAAGAGTGCTTTAGTCAGAAATAGCTCTGTATATCTTGCGGTGTGTTACCGAGCTCCTATAATGATGTGTCATACGTAAGTCATACCTTCTTTAAATAAAGTTTATTAGATTAGATTAGATTTCTCAACGATTTTAATTTCGTCGATGAAGCTGCTTGTCACCGCAAATACTGTTTGTTTTAAGATGGAAAATGCCGTACTGTGTTGCTTTTTGGTGCACAAACATGAGAAAAAGTATCTCAGTTGATCCTTTTTACGACACTTTTTGTGAGTCATTGATAATGTGATCCTGCAGTCCAGTTATATATAGAGGTCAGTGATACAGACACAGCAAAAGACTAAAAAGACGTCAAAATTAGGCACTGGGCCATCATTTGAGTGGTCTGCAACATCTCCATGAAATCAGCCCCTAATACAACTTTAGTGTATAAATAATTTCTAATTAATTCTCCAAATCATAGTCAATCAAGATATGGCCTGGAAACTCGATAAACTTCAAAGCGGTTAACATTGTTAAACAAATGAGCTGCAATTTATCTTGGACGATACCTCACCGTCACTGATCTCTAAATAAAGACTGGATCGAGCAACTATTGTTCAGAAAATGAAGCCGGAAGTCCGCCATTACTAAGGGACCATTATTACAAACTATATTGGCCAGACACTAAACCTATTTTGCTAGCGTCACAGTTTGATTTGCTTGCAAACTCGGAGTTTCTAATGATCTCTCGTTAATTTACATTATGCAAATACGCAGGCTTCAAAATCAGCTCATCAGATACAATAGAAAGCTCAATCCAGTCTTTATTTAGAGATGTGCTCACTGTGCATAAACCCTTTGTTTTAGGTTTATTAATATTTAAACAGCACGGTTGAACGATTGAACCCAAACGTTGCTATTGGATGATTGCTTCATTATACCACAAAACAATGTGTTCACTAACCGTCACCGTGCATAAATTTGCATAAAGGAGAACAAAAAGATAGAACAAAGACTTTCGTTGAGTTTCCAGACCATACCTCCATTGACTATGCCGCCATTGACATATCAACATATAAACCCGAGTTTTTCAGTGAAATCCTTTCATCAGAGTAAATCCTGTTGATTTGAATATTCAATATTATTGCCATACTACTCTGTTTAACATTTTACCCATTGTTGTTTTAGATACAAAACTCCGTTTAAATTGCAAAAATTCCTTAAATAAAGATGTAAATAATTTTGTCAATATCCTAAAAGATGTCAGGTACGTTTTGCTATATTATCTTATTTAATTAATGCGTGTAATCATGGTGAAATTGACGAATATACTAAATGAGTTCTTTTAACGCGGCTAGCCGAAGTAAACTAAGATAAAAAGAGGTTAAAAAGAGGTTTCTTAATTTGGGTAGCTGCGGTTAAAAGCTGTTTCTTTAGTTAAGTTTCATTTAAGTGCCACTAACCCCAAAACATTTTGTGTTTCTAAAAGTTCTTGTTGTTTACAGTATTTTAGTGCAAATATTACCAGTGGTGTAATTTTGAACATACTATATCCTACAGTTATTCATTCTTTCATCAGGCAGTATTTACATGTACGCCTAAGCGTACCTATTTTTGCTATTGTACTTTTCTTCGATTTTCTATACACTGCTAAAGTTTCTATGACGGAGCATAAAGGAGAATGGGCCTAGCTGACTCATGACGTCAAACCGGGAAGGTCTTGCACGTAGTTACATGGAACTTTTAGACCTTCAGCTGTAAAATTGACGAAAATATCCAATTCCCCTTTCCGAAGTTCACAGAGAGACTGGTGAAGAGTTCGGGCCGCAAGGAGTTATGTCCCCAAAATCAGCCCCATAACTCATTGCGGTCCGAACTCTTCGCCAATCTCTCTTTGAACTTCAGAAAGCGGAATAGATGTGTTGTATAGAAACACAAATGCGTTAACGTTTTTAAAGTATGTTAACTTGTTAAAGTATGTTAACTTTTTTAAAGCCAGAGTAGCGTCAAAATATGTCTAAATCCTATATGTTAATCATTAGAGGTAAACAAAATCTGGTTGTTGGTTTGACGACGCCACACAGCCACCATCTCGACTTAATCACCCAAGTGAGCTGTCATTGGAAAATCACTTTCCCCACTTCAAACTCTTGCAAATCTCGAGGATTTTAGCAATTCATTCATCCCCAATTGCATTCTAGAGTTTGGAATCGCAAAAACCATTTTGGGCTAAGTGGCACCTTAAATGATTTGTTGGTTTGTTGCGTTACAAGCCCACAAGCAGATCTTACAAGAAATAACGTGTTTTAAAGTGCCTATGAAATGAAAATTAAGTTTGTCTTATATAAATGAACTCCTAAATTGAGGACGAATGGTAATTTAGAGCTCTTTCATATCTCATGTCGTTCTTGATATATTTAGACTTTTGTGATATGCAAATGAAGTAGCCCATGACGTCAAGATGTTTCTATATTTTTAGAAAATTAAGAAATTAGAAATAGTAAATTAATTTGGGATTGCTATTCCGATGTAATGATGTTAGGTTTCACGAAGTGTCGTACTTTGTAAAATTTCAAGTGATTTCGTTTAATAATCTCAAAGATATACTTGATTTTCAAACAATCTAGAAACATCTTGACGTCACAAGTTATATCATTTGCATATCACAATAGTCTAAATATCTCAAGAACTACGTGAGATACTAAAGAACTTTAAATTACAATTCCTATTCATTTTCGGAGTGCATTTAAATAAGACAAACTTAATATTCATTTCATAGGTACTTCAAGACAATATTCAAATGACACATCTGTAAGTCAATATTTGCCTCCGCATCATATAGTATAGGATTTTCTAACTCCCAGTGTTGTGTTTGTTAAGGTGTTTACTTCGTTTACAACTGTGTATAAAGTCTGTTCAAAATTTATCAACAACTACAACGTCGCTGCCTCTTGTCAATCTCAACGAACATCCATTGTCCAAATTATCCAAGCACAAACTGTTTATGAAGTTTAAAAACCATTCCTTTTATTATTTGGTAAGGTCGACTGGTCATGATTATTTGAGTTATATCCTTATTTGCTTTAGTTTATTTTTGGTTTTTTTGTTAGGATAAAGCCTTCCTAAATATGTATGTATATTGTCTGAGCAGAAAACTTCAAATATCTTAAAGTGCCAATGAATCGAAAATTAAGTTTGTCTTATTTGAAAGAACTCTTAAAACAATAAGGAATAACAATTTACAGCTCTTCCATATTTAACTTACTTCTTGAGATATTTAGACTTACAGGTATGTGATATTTAAATAAGAAAATCTATGATGTAGCAAGTTGTACACAACATTGGAAAATCCTGTATATCTTAAAGATTATTGAACGAAATCACTTGAAGCTTGTCTTTAATGTTTTGTTTCATGAACTGTAGCAATTACAAAGTTTTGAGTGATTTCTGCAATAATATTAGAAAGATATACACGATTTTCCAATGTTGTGTACAACTTGCTACGTCATAGATATTCTCATTAGAATATCACATAAGTCTAAATATCTCAAGAACTGAGTGAAATATGGAAGAGCTATAAGTTGTTATTTCGCGTTGTTTTAAGAGTTCTTTCGAGTAAGATAAACTTAATTTTCGATTCATTTGCACTTTAACATTTTTCGATGAATGTTTCGCTAATCGTGCATTAAGCCAATCTTTTGATCAACCGACGATGAATATATACCGAAACATCATCCAAGTACAGGTAGCAACAAGTGTTTAAAGGACATTGGCAACATAAATTTCGAATTTTTGACTTTATGATTATCAAACAGGCTTACGAAGGGTAATCCAAATAAACAAAACTACTCTTGTACAAAACAACAGCACTAATTTTGACCAAAGACAATCCTGTCATCCGCGGGGTAAACCTGGTGAAACTACTCTGTGGATGGCCGAGTTTCCGCGGAATACTTTTTAAAATGGTGTGGTTCAATTGAAAAAGGAAGACATTAAAAAAATCGAGTTTCAAACTTATACATGAGGATGGCTAGATAACAATTTCGCTTTACCCCCGGTCGTGATGTCACGCGCATAGCGAAAATACACCCAAGATGTCGGACAATGATTCAGGTTAGCAACTTCGACAGTGCAATTAATATGCTTTACTAGAATTTTTACAACATCAAACTACTATATTCCGATTTAAGTTACATACTTTGATCTTATTTTTTATTGCCAATGTCCTTTAGTGATCTATTCTGCAATCTAGTAAAACGAAAAGGTGGTAAACAGCCGCGATTTTAGGAATGAAATACTGACTTTTCGAGCGGAGCACTTCGTCAAACTAAGATCTCTGATGAAGGGCTCCACTTGAAACGTCAGTATTTCGTTACTAAAACCTCCTCAGTTCGCCACCTTTTTGTTTTGCGATAGACCTCTTTCATAATTGCTGCCATTTTAAATACTCTTTTATGCGCATATAAATTAGCCTTTACAACCTCGTTAGGAAGCAAAGATTATTTTGAATTGCTGACACACAAACGACGCCATAAATCTAATTTAGATGCACATAATGGAATATTTAAATTGGCCGCCATTATGAAAGAGGTCTATATATCCAAAACACTGCCTACGCAGCACTCTACTTTTTTACTATTCTGCAATCTGATTGGTTCTTATACAAGCTTCTATACTATCAGCTCATATATTATTAATAATGAAAGAAACAAAATGGCAGGACGTTTTGCTAAAGTAAATTTCCTGAGTAAATAACATTTTTCGTCTAGGTAATGGAAGTGAAAATAAATGAAAAAACCAGCACGTTCTCTGAGGATTATTATCTTCTTAAAGTAAAACCTTGCTGTTCAAATTACCCCTTAAAGTCAAGTCATTCTGATGGACGGAAAACTGGTTCGTCACAAAACGACGAAAAACGATTGGAGGGATTTTTTCTAAAAGCTAATCAAATGGTCAAGCTGGATCCCGATATGATAGCAGATTTTACAAGTTTCTCTAATCATGGTAGGCTGACCAACAAACGTTTTCGCTTATATTTAAGGTGACGTAGATGGCGTTGAGTTTGGAGTTAGTGTTAACGATGGGGTTGTAACAGTGTACTTGTACTGGGAGGAGGTGAAATTGCAGGAAGAGCTGCAGTTGAAACTGTAGATGCAGTCGGAGCTATTCTGCAAGTTTCAGTTTGAATTAGACTTGGCTTTCAATTGGGAGCGAAAGTTTGAGTCGGTGTTGAAATCAGAGTTGGAGTGTAATTGGTAGGCGGGTTGTTCTGGGAGTTTCAGTTTGAATTAGACTTGGAAAGGAAAGTTGGAAATACGGTTGGCGTTGGAGTTGCAGCGGCAGCGGCAGCTGGCTGGAGTTGGAACTGGGTTTATAGAGCTGGAGTTGAAGTTAGAGGAGCCGATTCACCCGATTTCTCCTACGATAATAACTGGAGATTGGTGGCAGGTGCCTGCAGTCGTTAATATACGCAGATTACCAGTCTCGTCTAATCTCAAGGTAACCCACTCTAATCCTAACCCTCCGCCCGTAGTATCATAATAACCCCCCGCCGACATTTTAGTAATCCGACCAACTCTCCTAGCATCACAGGTGATGACTTTGTGGGATGGCAGGTTAGCTTGAGATTTACCGAGATTGGTAATCTGCATACTTTAGGGACTGGGCCCTAGGGTGATTTGTTAAATAAACCGAAAAAACCCCGATGTTTTTCGAAACCGATTTTATCGATGTTGCATGGAGCGAAAAACCGGAAAACCAAAAAATCGGTCGAAGATCGGTATCTGCACAATAACAAATTGTGATATTGAATGATAATGAGCCAACCGCATCGTCGCTTCAAGAAAGCATCAGAGTTTCACCATATTGCCATCGCCATTACAAAAAAACTTAGTTGGCGAGCGTAAAAACATCGGCGAAGACGTCGGCAGGACTCTTTCTCGTGAGCGTCCGTCCAAAGAGATGAATTTTATGGAGATGAAGACGACGACCACTGCTATAAAATCTAACATAAATATATCGTATTTTCGTCATAAATATAACATATTTATAAAGCTGCATATTTTATAGCTGTAGTTTGTAACAGGTAAACAATCGGTTTACTCGATTTTTTGAGACGCTTTTCGGTTTTCTATCCGAACCGACTCACCCCTGCACCTCCTAGGAGTATTCGGGCGAAACGGGTGGTTGGGGCTAGAGTTGCAGTAAATTAAAGCCGAGGATCGAGGGTAAAATTGCAGTTGATGTGGTGGTGCAATCACTTCACTTGCGTCTGATTTTGAAATCACATTTGGATGTTCTCACGTTGCTCGTCATTCATAGTTATGTCTTTTATTATTGTAGACGTGTTGCCAAACGAAGCTCGTGTTTGTTCCGATGAAAAAGTATGTAAACCATATTGATATACACTTGAATAAATAATGTAGAACGTTTTATGATTTAACTCTTCCGATTAAAATGACATCAGTTATATTTTGGGTGAAATTTCATATAAATCTCGAAATAACGTTACATTGATTATCGGTAGTAAAATTCTAAATTAAAATCAGCTGTCATTTCTAAAATAAGCATTATCGTAAGAGCTTAGGGTCAGTATTAGGTTTATAGGGTTCGGGTTAGTTTGACGATCGTCCATGTATCGTCTGTCTACTCCAAACTCTCTCACATTCACTACAGCAGTGTATATATTAAAACATTTAGGTACATTGATTGGTTAACCTTTCATGTTACTCCATCACCAAATGAATCGAGGTATATAATCGTCATGAAATAACCGCTAACCCCAAAACAACTTAGATTCTAACCCTAACCCGCCACCTAATGAGTTTTCTAACCCTAACCCCCCGCCTTAAGTGTCCCTTGATGTTATCCAGTGATGTTTATATTGGTGATGGAGTAACATGAAAGGTTGTCCCATTGATTGCATCTGTTTGTGTTTATGCAGCATGTTTGTTTTTGTCTTTTTTCTCCTTTAGACTGACGTTACGTCTGCAAAAAGAATGAAAACTGTTTGCGATGCCGAGAAGGCCGTGACTTCTTCTGTTCCAAGAGTGGAAGAAGTATTTAGTATTTGTGATGCCAGAATCCCATTTCTTGCTCTTTGCAACGAGGTAAGCCTATAAAACCGCTGTACATCAACCGTGAGCCGTCGAGCAAACTCGAAAATGGCGTGGTCCGGAAGCATAAAAGACGAGAATGAAAACGTTATTTCTCGAATACAAGAGCAGATATCGTAAAACTATTAACATTTCTAAATATTATACTTAAAGGCCTTTTTAAAACTAATTTATTTTTTGGGTACAGCTCCACTTTAACTATACACCTTTATTCTTAATTAAGTGGTTGAACTTAACTACGATTTAACTACTCAACGAGTAGCTAAATCATAGTTAAAAGTTTTCTTCAACTGGCCCCTGGACTAGATTCTCAGTGTGCTGTGGTTGATTCTCGATATAAGACCTTGTTCTTGGATGGAGTTTACGGAGAGATGAGGTTCCATAAATCTTTTTAAATTTATTTTCGCGATTTAGTTATACAAAGCCAAAATTCCGTATCACCATGTGCACCAAGATGGCGTGGATTTGTCTGTCAGGATTCTTGATATCCCTGTGCCGCCAGAATGCAACGCTGATGACGTGAAAGAAGTTAAAAAGAATCTTCTTGACTGTGTTGTTACCCACGACGTTACTGCAGGAAATCAATGGACATTTGACCTTGTTATGGCGAACCCTCCTTTTAGACACACGCAAACAGACTCCTCGCAACACGTGTTGTTGTCTTATAAATCTGAATCACAAAATGAAGTTTCAGATGAGGAACTCAACTTAATTAACATTGATGAGAAATCTGTGTGGAACGAATTCTTAGATGACTGGAAGTGCATATGTCAGCTGTACAAACATGCAAAAGAACTGGATGAATACCTACAAGGTATGAAGCTAGTTATTAGTTATTAGTAAGCTGAGATTGTTTAGAACTGTTCCTCACTGCTCAAAAGATGCGTGAATTGTTCTTTCCTTAAAGGTTCGGACACACGAGGCGACAAATCGCAAGGACGTGTTGAGGGGATATGTTGCCGGGACAAACCCCGTCGTATTCATCATGCGAAATCTTGTCGCGAATTAAAATAAACCAATCAAAGAACGTTATTATATTTTCCTTTTCCTTCTCCTTCACCGACATGTCCCGTGTGTCCTCAACAGGGGAAATGTCCCCGCGATTTGTCGCCCCGTGTGTCTGAACCTTAACTCCGCTGCGTAATATTTCTCAAACTCGTTAATAATTCATGATGAAAACACAAAGGAAAATCATAACTGAGACGTTGTTGGTAAAAGCCAACTTTCCCCTCAAATTTCTCTTGAAATACTGGTTCGTTTGAGAAGCTTTAGCTTTATACTGTACCATACACGAAAAGGCGTTTATTATCTGATTTGAAAGCACCGAGAAGTGTGTTGAAAAACTAGGCGATATATAGCCGAGTTTTTTAACCAACTTCGAGGTGTTTTCGACATGAACGTTTGTGTCACCTCACCCATTTCCTGTGGGAATGATTGCCATAAAAGACAAGAAGAGCGTCTCATTTTCAAACTTGGAAATTCCAAATGGGCTTAACGAACGATTTTCTTTATTTTTAATCCCTTTGTCGTCATCGTTTTTATCTAGCAAGGGCGAACAAAAACACTGGCTTCTCTCTTAATTCATGCCTTGGCCTTTTTCTTTATTTCACCTCCCACCTATTATTCATGCCTTTACATGGTCTGTTTACTGATTGACGTTAAAAATAGTAAATCACTTTTGTACTTTTACATCTCATTAATTATTTGTTATTGTTTTCCGTATCTTATTGGCTTATTTTTGTGATATGATTATTTTAAAGTAAAGTAAAGTTTTCATTTCACTTTACGTTTCATTTTCTGATGAAAGGTCTTCGCTCGAAACATTAGACCCTCCTACACATTATTTCGGCAGTAATAATAATAATAATGTTTACTATTTATATAGCGCAAATTAGCATGTGTATATGATCAAATGCGCTTTACAACGTCGACAATTTATTCTATTACATTCAGTACCTAGTACCCAGTACCCCAATCAATAGACCTTACCCATTATGACGTATGAATCTATTAGTGACTACTACTACCATAATTCTTTGCGAGATTTCCTTTCTCAGGAAACCGGAGAACCCGGAGAAAACCCACGACTTTCGGCAGAGTGTTGAACAACTCTTTCCACGTGCGATCAAATGTCCGAGCACAGGATTCGAACTCTTGAGGTGGGAGGCAGTGGCCCTACACCAACCTTTTAGAGTATACTATGTGTGTTAAAAAACACAAGTAACTAAGTTAAAAATCACTGTGATTTTTAACAAATTTGTATATATAGCGATACTCATTGCCTACGCACAACACGTTTATAAAGTCAGGCAGACCTGAACTAAGGCTGGCTTCATGTAAACACCCTAAAATACGACTTAACCATTCAGCGAGCTATAGAAACCCTCCATGTGATTATTAGTTTCCATGAGTCTTTTAATTATCCATGATCGAGCATCAAGCAGTAGCTGTGCAGCGTTGAAATTGCCAAATAAAATATGTAGCTATTTTTCAAGTGTATGTGAATGTTCCTCTTTCTTTCAGATACACGTAGTGATCTTGCTAGCAAATGTTCTATTCATTCTTTCTCATACAAAGAATTGGTTGTGGCTTATGGCCCTGGATTTCTAAACTTGGTAATGTATTTATTTATGTCTTAAATAGCTGAAGCGGAGTTCGTCACAAGAAAGGCGTGAATGCGCCATGTTTTCATCATTGTTAATAAATGTATTGAAGGAAAATATCCATCTTTTTAAGAAATTATTTTATTTTTCGTATTACAAGATTAAAGAAATACCAAATGGTTTCCTTGTTTGGATACTGTGATCCAAACACGCGGGAAGTTGCGAGACTGGAGAAAAGCGTAAAAAAACATGAGCCGAGAGTGTTTTTTAGCTTTTCGAAAGTCGAGCAACTTCCCAAGTATTTAGGTATTTCTTTTATAAAATAATACAAGAGAACGAGCAGGAAAATGTAAGGAAATTTTTGGCGGGAAATTTCCGTGTTGGATGGCTTGATCCAAACACGAGTATTGACCAATTAGAGCCTGTGTAGCATACATATTATTTTATAAAGAGTAATCATATTTACCTAAAGTAAGAACAGAGGTTACCATACTTCTACCGCCCTATTTATCTGTGCTTGTTCCTAGTGCTAAATAGGGACTATATATATTTTTCTTGTTTAGGTAACTGTAAAGTGGTCTGAAGTAGAAAGAGCTTTTCTCTTTTCATTTGCTCATTTGGGAGCTGAAGCTTCAGGTCATCAACACGAAGTTATCGCAAAAATTTTCCAAGTTGAATTTTCTAAACATTACAACCTTCCTTATGTCATTCAGGTAGCTGTTCATAACTACTTATCCAAACTGTCTATACACATTATAAAGGGCAAGTTTAAATCGTAAAACATATTTAATACATCCACACATTTACACTCTGTGTACACAAGATGTGATCAAACGTGAAACATTTATTAAATCAAACATTATTTCGTAGATTCTTCACGACACATTGTCGCCATTTCAATCTTTGTCGAAACTTTCCACAACTCCAAGCCTCGTAAGTACTCATGAAAGTGTGTTTATAGGCTTTTTTATATTTTAATATCTGCGAATGCTAAATTTCTAATGCCAAGGAAAGATCTGGAAATATTATACGGAGGGCTTTTTTCTTTGGCAATTCAACAACATTTACCAGATAGTCTGGAAAGGCAAACCTGACCGGTGATGCATATTCTAGGACTCATGACCTTACTATGGTTTGGAAACTCGGCAAACTTCAAAGCTACTAACAAATGAACTGCAATTTATGTTGGAAGGGCTCTCTTCACCATGCACAACTATTTTGTTTTTCTTTTAATATTTAAACATCACGGTTTAACGATTAAATCCAAACGTATCTATTGACTACTTCATTATACCAAAAACACAATGTGTTCAGTAACCGTCACTGTGCACAACTTTCGCTGAATTTCCAGACCATACTTAGAGTTTGACTATTCTCAAATCCCATAAAGCACTTTCTGTGATTTTGCAATTAGTTTTTATACACTGACACTCATGGGAAATGGTTTGTCTTTTAGTTCAAACGAGAAATCCAGTTTGCCATTGTTTTGAATTCATAATTTCTTATATATTCATAATCTCATATACCTTGTTATTATTCACATCTCGTTTTTTTCGCCCAGCAACGTGCATCTAATGTCGTTCCTGCCTTCACAGTCATACCACAATCTTCAACCCGAGCAAGACTGTCGTTTAAGAACTATTTTACGATCGAGTTTCACTTTCGAGCCAAACAGCTTGTGTCTATACGAGGTACACCTACTGAGTAGATTTTTGTGTGACTTTGAACTTATTGTTCGTTTTGATTTTAATTGATTTGATTTGAGAGTATAAACTATAAATATCTGCTTTGTCTAATATTCTATTACAGATTGTTCATATAATCAGTTGTATTTTGAAAAATGCAAAGCTACAATACAGCCAATTCATAATTTAAAGGTAAATTTTATCGACATCTAAAAAATGAGAAAGCTGCATGTTAAGGGGAACTGTGCCCAAAAATAAATTAGTTTGAAATAAATTAGGCCTTGAAGTACAGGTATAATGTTTAGAAATGTTAATAGTTTTACGGTACATGCTCAACAAACTCGAGAAATAACATTTTCATTCTCATATTTTATGCATCTTGACGCCGCCATTTTCGACGGCTTAAGATTGATGTACAGCGGTGGGTAGCGGTGGGTTTATTTTCAATTTTGACGTCATTGAGTGCTTGTCTTTTGTTCATTGCACTCAAGTGACGTCAGAATTGAAAAGAAACCCCCGCTGGACCTCGACTCTGAGCCGTCGAGCAAACTCTAAAATGGCGGCGTCCAGAAGCATAAAATACGAGAATGAAAACGTTATTTCTCGAGTACAAGAGCAGATACCGTAAAACTATTAACATTTCTAAACATTTAGGTATACTTAACTTTTATTTAAAAGTAATTTTTTGGGGGGTACAGTCCCCCTTTAACTCCCTTGCCTTGTATACTAGAGTGTGTGTGTGGGGGGGGGGGGGGGTGTCGATGGACGTGCAGCAAACAACAAATGTTTTGTGTAATAACTTTACAACTATAAGATATACGTCGTTCAGATCACATATGTAGTATATGTGTAGGATTTTATTTGGTATTTCTAGTTTGATTTTTGTTATTTTGACATGGGTTAAAATGGTTCTGCGATTAAAAATAAGCTCGCAATTTTATAAATGATGTTAAAGATATCATGACAATTAGTAATCGTGCAAAATTTGATTTTGAAATTCGTAGAAATAATGGTTGTGTTCCATGTGCAACGTTTCCATTTTACGACCTTAAAATGGCCGAGTTGGTGAGGAATAAGTCAAGACTGTTTTTGATGTCATATCCTCAACAAGCTTGAGGTTTTACACGTAAAATACAACCTTTCTCGACGAATTTTGTGATAAAATTTCGTGTGTTTACTAATTACGTTAATAACCTACGATCATTTGATAAAAAAAAAAAAATTTCATCAGATAACCACTTTAAAGAGTGTAACTTTATAGCTAGTCAGATCACGTTTGTATAAATCTCGTGTGCTGTTAAGATACTAAGAATATGAGATTTCGGTTACTTATATGAGATTGCGGAAAACTTTTTTATCAACATCTTTCAAGAACGTATTGTCATTCATATTCACTGGGCATAACCTTATTGAAATAATTCATTGCAGGCTTTTCTCAAACTTTATAATGATGATGTGGCTGAAGCAGCAACCAAAAATATACACGCCTTAATCTGGGATTCCTTCAGCCCGCCCGTCACTGCAGTCCATGGCGTAGCATCTCAGTTTGGAACGACTCAAAGGTAAGCGTAGCCAATCAGATTGCAGTATTGACATTAGACATATAGCGCTTTTTAATAAAGATGGTGGTCAGCACGAAAACTAGGCTCGTGGGTCAAAACAAACTTGGGAAACGTTTACATGGTCGCCGTCGAGGAAACGGCTGTGTTTGGAAACAGTAATTATTTGTTTTTCCACCACGACGAGGTACTTGAGAGTAGAATACAAAAATTTTTAAGCAATATAATTCGTGAACAAAACTAGAAAATTGTGTCATTTTCGTTATATATATCAACTTACTTCCCGTGGCCTTTGTTATCCAAACACAGTTTCTTTTGCCGCTGTTCATTTAAAATTTTTCTCTGAGTTTGTTTGACCCATATAGTATATTATCCAATCAAAATTATCCAAATAAAGTATATTATCCAATCAAAATCGAGATAAAGTAAAAATTTATAATGATAATTGTAATAATAATAATGCAGTATTATGAACTGCGAAATGTGTATGGATTATTCGTTAATATCTCTAGAAAGAATGGAGAAATATTAAGTGGTTAATGCCGCCAATGCAATAGTATGCTTAAAGGACATTGGCAACAAAATTAAGTTTGTCTAATATAAAAGAACTCGTAAAATGATAGAGTAACACCTTTTACAACTTTTCCATATTTTACTTCGTTTTTGAAATATTTCAGTTTGTTTGATAAGGGTTGAGAATTTTCACACATTAAAAAATATCTTATATCTCAGTGATTACAACGTTCATTATCATGAGGAGTTATTATACGCACATTTTCAAGTAAATTTGTGGAACAAACTTGAAGATGTACATGTAACTAATATTTTTCATGATATATCAAACAAACTGAAATATTTCAAAAACGAAGTAAAATACGGAAAAGTTGTAAAAGGTGTTACTCTATCGTTTTACGAGTTCTTTCATATTAAACAAACTTAATTTTTGATGTCAATGTCCTTTAAAGTGCCCCTGTGATCAAATTTTTGGTATCCCGAATTTTTACATATTTGTAAAGAGCATACAGTAGCGTTCTTACTTAACTTGCCAAATTTCAAGCATGAATTGCGAGCATGGGAAGTCGCCTTTTCAGACTGTTTTTATACGAGATTATACGGCCGCCATTACTCGAACATGTTCCGGACGCTTAAGTTGCGATTAGAAGAAGTGACGTCAAAGACTCAACACGTGGCTAGTTTTGTACGAATATAAAGCTACTTGGGGAAAACTTTCTATTGTAACCTGTCGTATAATTTCCATAAAGCTTTGTCACGTCTGCTGTGGAATCGCGGGCTCGTCTGGAACAAGTTTTGAGCAATGGCGGACAAAATTTGGGCGACTTTGGAGGTTAAATTTCTTGTAATAGAATGTTTGTTGTTCATTTTTTTGGCAAAGGCGAACATTTATTAACCTAAAATGATGTTCTGTAACAAAAAATGCCAGGAAACGTAATGTGATATTTCGTCGCAGGGGCACTTTAAAATCATTTGTACTTGTATGATGTGTCTTACTGAATCACTATGTTGTCATTCGCAGCTATATGGTCCACCCATATAGAATACTGTGCATATAGAATGTATAATATTGTGTACTTTGTTAATCGTGCACATATTCAGTATATGGCTTATTAATCAATGAAACGAAAAGGTTTCTTTGGGAATTATTTTCACGAGTGACTGATCGTCTATTAAAATTCACGTCAATCTAACGCTTCCTTTTATTTAAAAATGTACTAGTTAATACGTTGCTTTTGTTGCAGGTCAACGCCTCGTACCCAGGCACCCCAAGGTTCGTCTCTGTATCCTATGGGATATAACGATATTGGAAATGCCGCCGCACGCTCTTCGCCATCGCAAGGTATGTCATTATTTTATTATCAATATATTTTTCAGCAATAATGAAACAGCACTAACACCTGTTATTTTTATCTGTCATGGGTGGATAACTAGGCTTGCCACTGCGGTGGGTTTGTATTCACTGCTACATAATCTACATTATTGGATTCATGTACATCCCTTATTGTGGAAAGGTTTTATTGTGGGTAGTTATAATTTTGATACCATCGGCGGTACACCTTCCCCAGTGTACCTTACGATCTTTAAACTTTAATGTCCCAATCCATTGATCCCATCCAAATAAAACAAATAATTACGTCATACGGTCAAACACGGCCAGGGTGACAGAAAAATTCGCCTAGTGAAATACCAGCTTTAAGCTCCATATTCGTAAGGTGTGTTTACATACTGCAATTAATCGGGCCGGTTTATAGTTTAGATGCATGGTAAGTAACGAGAAATAGGAAGAAGAGTAAATCATTATGAGCCCATAAATCATTCCACTGACAGTTTCTAGTCCTTAACATTCATCTAAACCATAAATCAGGCCGATTAATCGCAGTGTGTAAACGTACCTCAAGCAACAGCTGTCATGAAAATACTCAGCGTGGCGTTGTAAACAGAACGAGGACGGTGTTGAGATTACTCATGGATTAACAATTATTAATTTTCTTTGTTTTCATAAATAATTATTTAGTTTTGAATGCCGTTGAGATTGCCGTCGCACATCTTAAGCTTCCTAAGGCCTGGTTTTCACTAGCGACGCAGGCACAAGCACAGGAACTATGCGTCAAGTGAAAACGAACCGCATGTTGTGTTCGTCAATATTTCTGCAGATTCTGCCATCTTCTATTCGCATGACAGCGCGCGGTTAGTAGGTAACACGAGAGACCTATAGAACGAGTATTTTGATTGGCCATACATAATTAGATATCATAAACTCCGTTGTGCTTGCGTTGTGTTCAGTTTTCACGATCACAATGCAAGCATAAGCGCAAGCACAAGGTCCTTGTGCTTGCGTCAATTCTTGCGCTTTCACTGTGAAATAAGGACTCCTATATGCTTATGCTTGTACTCGCGTCGCTCGTGAAAACAAGGCTTAATATATCATCTGCAACACAATCAGTTCATTGACGTTCAACACGAGAATCAAGTATTCTTTTAAAGCTCAATGTCGTGCTATATGTTTTCTTATTTTCTTATATCTTTAGGTCCCGTTCTTCGTCTTTCGCCATTAACATCCCTGAACCTTCCTGTTCCGTCACCTGCAATCCCGATGTCTCCAACAATTTCTAATTATCTATCTTCTTCACCTGCTGCTGCTCATTTTAATCCTGCCCCGTCCACACCTTATGCGAACCCTATTCCTTCACCGTATATGTTGTCAGTAGCTTCACCAGCTACCCCGCAAACAGGTGTACTTTCTCCAGCCGTTTCTGTCACCTCTCCAGGCAGCGTACAATATCAAAGGCTTACGTAAGTTCAAATAATCTATATACATAGATTTTTATATAACTATACCTAGGATGATATTTTTACAATAATATTAAAGTGCCCCTGCGACGAAATATCACATTACGTTTCCTCGCATTTTTTGTTACAGAATATCATTTTAGGTTATGAACAACAAACATTATATCACAAGAAATTTAACCTCCAAAGTCGCCCAAATTTTGTCCGCTATTGCTCAAAATTTGTTCCAGACGACACCGTGATTCCATAGCAGAGTATGTGATTGTGACGTCAAGACTCAACACGTGACATTATACGACAAGTTACAATAGAAAGTTTCCCCCAAGTAGCTTTATTTTTATACACAACTATAGCCACGTGTTGAGTCTTTGACGCCGCTTCCTAAGCGTCCGGGACATGTTCGAGTAATGGCGGCCGTATAATCTCGTATAAAAACAGTCTGAAAAGGCGACTTCCCATGATGCTCGCAATTCCTTGAAATTTGGCAAGTTAAGTAAGAACACCATGCTCTTTACAAATATGTAAAAATTCGGGATACCAAAAATTTGATCACGCACCTCAAATTGTATAACAAGACGTCCGCTAGGCGTTAACTCGGCCTACTGTAGCCTGCGCAGGGAACTTATGATGCAACAGATACTTCCCAGCCATATAACTGACTTCAAACACTTCCAAGCATTGAAGCAGCTCATGGCAAAAACACTTCAGTTCAAACCACTCGATCAAAAAGAAAGAAGGCACGAGTGTCTCCATAATCAAACAAAGGCATAAATACAGGTAGCCGAGTAATAATACAGAAACGGAGTCGAAACAACTCGTGCAACCACAGTAGCCTGAGTAATAAAGGATTTTATGTTGGTGTTATTAAAAAACCGCAGTTTGTGTGAACTTTAGAATGTCAAATGCAAATTTATACTTGGAATAGGTTAAAAGGAAATTAAACAGTTGTTTTGGTGAATTTCACAATGTAAAATTCTCTTAATTTCCTAAATTTGGCTAAAAAAATCTTGGGTCCAGTTGTTTATTGAATGGCAATTAGTTGCCTTGTTGCAGCACATTATAGGCAAATGTAATATATGCAAATATAAGTTCTAAGTAATCAGATACAGTTCTGTCAGTGCATGGGGCAGTTAAATTTTCCAAACTTTTAACATTGGCAAACTGCACACCATTAACAAACCGCCTTGATTACATGGAGGGAAGTTGGCTGAGTATCCAAGCTGGCTCAGAAAACTAGCCTGCGCTGAAACATATTTATGATTTTAGTTCATTTATAATTTGAGCATGTTCGCCTCATTTAGTATTGGACAAATTACTAAATTACTGTCATGGTTAGTGGGCAAACTCAGATACCGAGGCAGGTCGCTGTGAATGGCATGCTCGTGAGTCAGCCTGACAAGCTCACCTCGTGTAATATCAGGACAAATTACTGTCTCGGTTAGTGAGCCAGTTCAGATACCAAGCCAGCTCGCCTCCATGTAATCAAGGACAAAAATCAGTTTGAAAGGAGTGTATAATGTATCTGGCTGTGCAGACCAACTATAAACAACATGCAGTTGGAAAACAACAACAACAATTTGTGTGGGGTGAAGGACAATGGAAAATGTAATGACATATTTAAGCAATATTCAGTTTTGTATAAGATTGTTTTACTAAATCGATCGTCATCTTTTAGTATAGGTCTACCCGTTTCGAGTATATATTCAAGATCAACGTCGGCGATCAGCGTGTGCAGTAGCATAGTGAGCGTATTCACGATCAATTCACGATTCAGTTACTTTCAAAATCTACCAACAGAGTCCGTGAACAACTCGACGAAAAGCAAGCTGTCGCAAAGAAAGAACTCAGCTATTGATCCGCAACATGCCTGACAGGAAATATTATTGCGCAATTTTTGTGGAACCCCAAAAACACTACTAATACTAATGAAGCCGAAACCTATACTCGCGCTACCACACGTAGTCCAAATTGGTCTAGTCACGTTTTCTGGCCCACAGATACAACCCTAAAGCCCGTTTTCCACTTCCCCATTTCGCGAAATATTTCCACTATGACATAAATTATTTTTCAGTTGTCGACCAATGAAAACGGGAAAAAATAATGTCATCGGCGAAATGTTTCTCTAGCCGCGAGCGAAATGGTCAAGTCGAAAACGAGCTTTACAATTACGTATTTTATATTTGATACATGTATGTCTTTTGAAGAACCATTATGATGCGGTGGAAATAATTCTTTATAACAGCTTTTAATATTACGTGTCTATAATTATTGCAGAGGTACACAAAGAGTTCCTGTTCATTCAGCAGCACCAATGCAAGGTTCTCCATCTAATGTTAATCCACAAAGGAAGAGTTCAAATTGGTCTGTTCTTCGCCCAGTTTTACTTTCTCATGCTAGTTTTGATAAAGTGTTGACACCAACCGCTGTAAGTGTCACTGGAGGATGTAAACTATTGATATCACCTTTTGAACAATTTCTTGGTTGTCAGTTTTTACTGAAATATCTTCCGAGGTTAATCAATACCGTAATGAGTAAAACTCCGGTAAGTGTCTTTATTTCCTCTGCCAGGAGGTTATGTTTTTACCTCTGTTTGTTTTGTCTGTCTGTCTGTCTGTCTGTCTGTCTGTCTGTCTGTCTGTCTGTCTGTCTGTCTGTCTGTCTGTCTGTCTATATTGATAAATATATATATTGATAAAAATCTGTCTGTAAGCTTCTCCGTGTCGAAGAAATGAATGAAAAGAAAAACGCTTTATTGTGCTCATATTATCCTTATAGTATGCAAATCTTTACTAGTAATATTCACAAACAACTAACAAGCTGAATTCACAAAACAACGAGCTTGTCAGTTTCATTGTTTATACAAAAGCCAAAAGGTGCACTCAACGGAACAAATGCAATCAAGCATTTTATTTATTCATTCAAGAGAGACCAGTTTATAGACATGTAGGTCTGGTGAGTAGTTGGCCTAGTGCAACCCGCTGGAGGAGGTATGCAGAGAGTGCCTTCTAGTTGTATATAAATTTATGTAAATTTTAAAATGCCTATAACGTCAAAAAGTTTGTTTTATTTTTTTCTAGAAGAACTTTTAAAATGATAAAGTAACTTCTTTTGAAGATTTTCGTTTCTTCGCTTTGTTTTTGATATATTTCAGTTTGTTTGATATGCAAATGTCTGGAATTTCGTCACACATGCATAATGACTTATCAGAGAATGTTATATATCTTTGCCTTCATGAAATGAAAACACTAAAGTGTGAATAACATGTGCACGTGTTTCTCCCACAACACCAAACTCGTTTGAGAATGAAAGTGATACACAAACTTCTCTGGTAAGTCATTATGCATCAATCAAACTGAAATATTTCAAAAACAAAGTTACTTCAACATAAGTTACTTTATCATTTTAAAAGTTCTTCCAAATAAGACAATAACATTTTTTGACATTATAGGCACTTTAACATAATACACAATCATGCGCAGTCGGGAATATGGGATGGGGGAGAGCAGACTGGGAGCTAATGCAGTATTACCACTAAAGCCAATTCCCCCTTTCCACTATACCACAATCCTAATATCCCCATCATGACTATGAGGTTTTTCGTCTGATAGTTTTGTTGTTTTTACCTGAACTGTAAAAGTGAATATCTGACGTACATTATGCTACATAAAATATGGGTCGCCACCTACCTGTACCTATATGAACAGGTTTTGTGAATAGTTGATTAAAACAATAAAACAATAGAATCAACCACAAAGAAATCAATGTCCTAACCCTAACCACTTTTGTTCCATGTAGCCAATCACAAAACCTGTTCATTTTAGGTATGTGTTTACCGTAAAATATTAAAAAAGGTTCTCATATAACATCGTAACGGTGTTAGGCCTTTGGCATTGGTTGATCAGAGCAATTTAAGGTTAATATCATGTTGTATAAACACAGTATAGTTGCAGGACTTACATGCCCTGAATTGTGTTTGTTGGATTTTAATGTATCTTAATAATACACAGGCCATCAGTCACTTTTTAAAATCATATTTTTGCTCTCTAAGTTTATACCCACTACACCTTATATTTATCTTATATATATACTGCAATAATTCAGTTGATAGTGTGATTAAATTGTTTTTTATTTCGTCCTGGTATTTTAGGTGCAACATATCCGAGATAAAGCAGATTTAACCGGGCTAGTTTTTAAAACGAAGTACCTACAATTTTCAGTTCTATTGGATACAACAACTTACACAACTCTACATCTGAAGGTCCATCCATTACCCGGACAAGGTATTATATGCATGTATATACATAATAACATTTCAACCAATTTTACTCACATATGATCAGTGACGTAGCCAGACCCAGGCCCACTCTGACCTGGGCTCGGGCGTCAGCTATAAACATGGGCGTTGCGCAAATAATTATCTGGCATATTCAACTTGAGTATACCTGATACATTTTGAATAATTCAAGACCAAATTAAACAATTATCCAGTTTTTGGCTGCTTTTCCTTCCCGCTGCACTGCCGGAAAGCAACTACTATCTGAATCAATCATAATCATTATCTAGAATGATTAGTTTTTGCGTTTATCATGCTTCTGTATTAGTAAGTGTAGTAGTGTACAAAATAACGTCCAAAATAGGGCGTAATTTTGAAAGCTTATCCAATTTACTTCCCAAACTCCGTTCTCAATGTTATGTCTGAAGAAGGCTAAAGTTATTCATGTGTTTGGTTAACTTTTTCATATGCTGCCTTTGTAATCTTACATATTTTAGAAATGCTTTGGTGCCCTATTTTCGCAATAATTCTTCTCGGAAATCGGAAGTATTTTTTGACACATTAAGGTTCTTTTATTTCTCCTTTTCATATTATATCCAGTTCTTTTGAGAACTTAGCAGCTTTCATATTTATTCTTTTAAACAATTTTACGTCATGCTGGGAAGCACAATGTTAAGTTCCCTTCCGTGTGTATGTGTCAAGTGAATTATTGCCACAAATTCTCGAAATATAAACTTTACCGCCTTGTTGTACATCAGTATAAATTGCTACTCCGTTGTTTTATTAATTTGATAATGTAATCATATTTTGTTTTCCCCTTCTCGGTGCAAGTTTAACTGTGGTGATTGACATGATTAAATTGTGTGTGTGTTAACCAGCTGTTGTGGTCTAGTGGTTACCACATATGTCTATGAGCTGGGAGACCCAGGTTCAAATCCTGGGTCGGACCACCACTCAGGGTCTTAAAAATAATTGATGAGAAGGTGCTGCCTTTCCAACAAATGGTAAAACTTTCGGGTCTTCTCGGTAAACGACCTTAAACCGTAGGCCCTCGCAATCCCTATCAGTTGGGTTTCCGTTCACCTAAGAGTGATAAACTGAATAGTCGAACGCTTAAGGCGTGAGCCTATGGCTCGGATAAATAGGGTAACCTTATACTGCGTGATCGACACAAAATAAATCATACTCATACTCATCGCGTATCATTCATTTTTAACACTAAAATCGATATATAGTTTGCCATATTTGTTGATTGTATACACCCGTCTCACATTTTCTCAATTGGTAAAACCCATATTTCTCAATAGAGAATTGCGGGTACCACCCAGCGTAGATGATCATCCCTGCAATCCCAATCAATAATTGTATTGATCCTGTCCCTAATCTCAACCCAATCCTAACCCAACCCTAATCCCCCGCCTAAAGTTTTATCCTAACCCTACCCCCGCCTTTAGTTTTATTATTTGGGATTGCAGGGATGATCATCTACGCTGGGCGGTACCCGCAATTCTCTATTGAGAAATATGGGTTTTACCGTTGAGAAAATATGGCACTTGTGTTGTATAATGCCGTAAATAAATGTAGTGTATTATTTTCTCTTTATAGAAAATGCGTGGAACAGAGATGAGTTAAAGGATCTTGAAACTTTTTTCGAAACAAAGGTGATGTTTGCGGATATGTGTTCTGTACTTGAACCAATTGCCTTGCGTATCCGTCCTACGATATAGATAATATTGACCTTTGATATTGGTCTTCCTTTTGAAAGGATATGAATAACAAAGAGTTTCTAAATCCGTTGCCGTTATCTAGATCCGTTGCCGTTATCTAGATATATCTATTCAATTTATATTGGCATCAAGAATTAATGTACAGACTTCATTCGGCTAATTTTGTATAATTATAATAACGGCTAATTATAATAAAATTATACTTTTAGACAATCGTCAGACCCTTCACAGGTTTTAGTTCTCTCTATAGAAGACGCAACAACAGCTGATAAATTCTTGTACAGTTTTCGATTTGGTCCATTCGATTCCGAGATATCTCTATTTAAACATTACTATTTGCAAGAAAACCCCAAGAAAAGCAGAAAGAGGCCTGAGACGAGCCACCTGTGACGTAGCTTAAAGAATATGTGTACTTAAGAAAGTCTGGTTCATTTTAAAACACAACACACCTGTCTGGCATGTTGCTCGCTTCGATGATAACTACACAACGGAATAGTGACTTCCTTACCTTACGTCACATAAGCTGGTTACCAGACCCTTTACAATTTGCGGAAATTTTTAGCTGGGAATTAAAAATAGCTCTTTTTGGCCATGTTTAAAGAGAGATATATCGCTAACGAACTTATTAACTATTTTGGCGTCCTCTATATACAGAAATATAAAAACATATGGAGGGTTTATATGCACTATAAAATTAATTTAAAATGCCTAATTTAAGATTCGAGACTCAAGATTTCTCTTGCGTATTAACAGCTTGAATTGCAAACGAGAAACCTACGATGGACCACGCCAATCAATCAATCAATCGTTCAAAATACGTCGATAATTACATTGGATAAAATACTAATAAATACAAGATAAATGATAAAAAATAATTAATGCATCCATACAGAAAGTATGTTTATACTAGGCATGCAAGTTGTAATAATGAATAAAAACAAATTAATAGAATTAGACTATAATGCAATATTCCTTAATTTTTCCTAAACAGTATACGTCAATATTTTCAGCCAAACGAACTTGTTCAGGTAGACTGTTACAGTATTGAGATATTAAAGAACTAAACGATTTTGTCTTATAACCGAGGCAAAACTAGGATAGAACCCTCAAGATCTTAACTTAAACAATTACGAACATACTCTATTTATTTATTTATATATATATATATATATATATATATATATATATATATATATATATATATATATATATATATATATATATATATATATATATATATATATATATATATATATATATATATATATATATATATATATATATATATATATATATATATATATATATATATATATATATATATATATATATATATATATATATATATATATATATATATATATATATATATATATATATATATATATATATATATATATATATATATATATATATATATATATATATATATATATATATATATATATATATATATATATATATATATATATATATATATATATATACATTTATACAATAATATACAAGAGATTGAGAAATCCGTCTTTGTCGCAAATTAGAAACACAAAAAGTGCCCCTAACCTCAATTTTTTTATTGTCTTGGAAGAACTTTTAAAATTATAAAGTAACCTCATTTGAAGATTTTCGTTTCTTCGCTTTCTTTTTGAGATATATCAGTTTGTTTGATATGCAAATGTCCGGAATTTACGTCACAGATTGGAGAGATGTGTGTATCTCTTCATTCTCGCACGAAATCCTTTAAAATCGAGAAGCTTGGTGTTGTGCGAGAAACACGCACACGTGTTATTCACACTTTAGAGTTTTTATTTGATGAACGCAAAGATATATAACATTCTCTGATAACTTATTATGCACGTGTGACGTAAATTCCGGACATTTGCATGTCAAACAAACTGATATATCTCAAAAATAAAGCGAAGAAACGAAAATCTTCAAAAGAAGTTGCTTTATCATTTTAAAAGTTCTTCCAAATAATACAATAAAAAATTTTGAGGTTAGGGGCACTTTAAAGTTAATAACTGTTCATCTCAAACTCATTAATAATTCATGAGGAAAACACAAAGGAAAATCATAACCGAGACGTTGTTTGGATATGTGATCTTAATTAGCGTAAAATTTCGACAACTTTCACCTCGATTTTCTCTTAAAATACTGATTTGTTTGAGATGCTATATCATACACTCGAAAGCCGTTTATTATCTGATTTCCAAACACCTCGAAGTTGGTTAAAAAACTCGGCCTGCGGTCTCGTTTTTCAACACACGTCTCGGTGTTTGGAAATCAGATAATAAACGGCTTCTCGTGCATGATCTATTACATGTGGCACAGATAATTTCCTAATAATGTTCTTAAAGACCATGAACCATTTATTAATTAGAATACAATACTACTTTAACAGTATATTGATACTTCATTGTACCTTAGGTGGTGGGTTATCCTTATAAACTTAACAATGTGACGTCGTTTTTGAAACTAATCTACGCGGACCAGATGGTTTTGAAGGACTGTATTCTGATAATCAGATTAGAATTGGTAAGTAGTTACCGTGTAGAGTTGGTACATGTAGGTAAGTGGTTAACAGAAGGTTATAAAATCGAACGAGCCAACGAGGTCTTATTAGTTCTAATTATTTTAATTGTTCCTAATTATTAAAAAATTCTAATTATTCCTATTAGTTCTAATACGACCTCGTTCGATTTCGTATTATTCGATTTTGATCGTTCGATTTCGTATTCGATTTTGACCTCGCTCGATTTCGTATTATTCGATTTTTACCTCATTTATCACCAGGTTTGACGCCATTTGAAGTACATGTAAATTAGTTGTTAATGACCTATAAAAACAAAATAAATCGAGAAAACACGATTTATATACGCATTAACAAGTTGTAATTAATATTATTTGAAGTACATTGTATACCGAAATACTAGTACCAGTTTTATAATTTCCTCTATTTTGTCTGTTTACTCTACTTTTTCGTTTGAAACTTTGTTAACACATTGTTTATGGAGCACTTTCGTTCTATAGTAAGTACGTTGCACAGTAATCTAGTTTTGCAACAGGAAGCATATATTTTTTATGGTGAAAGTAACAGAAACCAACAAAGTAAAATATTTGAAAGATTAAAAACGGGATTTATCATGGTACTAGCCAGTCCTATTTATTCGAGTAATACTACTTTTACTACTGATAAATTATCAAGTGTTTGTAGCATGTTTGTTCTAATTGTTCCATCTCATTCATTTCAGAATAACGACCCAACCCATCGTTGGAATGTTGAATGGTGTCTCACAATTCCTCCTGGTTACCAGAATAAAAAATATATAGGGGAACCAGCTGTTGTAGTAACGAATAAAGTCCTTTTCTTTGTGAGTAATGTTGCACGTTTGGAACCGTGAATGAATGTCCTCTGGTGCTCGAGCATTGGGTAGTTACGTAGCTAGTAGAACCTAATTTTTGATTGGCTATTGGACCGTTACTAACCATCATCTAATAAGATCCTAATCGGCGGGACGTGTTTTTTAAGTTCTTGTGCCTGATTGAATAAAACTGTCGGAAAATAACCAATCAAATCTGTTCAAGAAGCTATGTATTTCCCCCGAGCATTACATACGTTTATCTTTAATGGCTCAGGAATGTCTGTATTAAAGGGATACTCCAGCCAAAATACAAATGTAGTTCATATGAAAGATCTTACTGACTTTAGTTTATTTCCAAAGTTTCAGCATTCCTATCAATTTAGTTAAGAAGAGTTGAAAATTTGAGGATTTTTATGCCATATTGGTTTTGAAAATATGACATCATTGAGTGCTTCTTTATCGGCAGTGGAGTTATTTTGATGGTGATCACATAGGGATAGCTGTTGTGAATGCTCTTTGGACGAAAATTTAATAGTTAGATAGAATCACTCAGTGACGACATATTTGAGAAACAAATGGACAAACTCTCCAACTTCAACTAGCCATATCTTCTTAACTAAATTGATAGGAATGCTGAAACTTTGAAAATAAACTAAAGTCAATAAGATCTTTCATATTAATTACATTTATATTTTGGCTGGAGTATCCCAGTATTCATTCTAGACCTTTTTTGTGCTACTCGTAAAGCAAAACTGGATTTCTAGATATTCTATCATTGAAACTATAACAAGCAACAAAAACTTAAAGTTGTGTAAACCTGATGTTACAATATTTAGCGCAACATTGTTGCATTAATAGTGTAACATGTCATTTTTGGTCGATTTTTAATGATTTTTTGTTGCGGCGACATGTTGCGCAAAGGTGGCTCCTTACGGTTTCTGGGCAATGTAGTCATACAAACAAAAACAATACATCTGGGCGTTGGGATCCGAATCTCCAAATAATATGACCATTACCAAATTCCTCTATTGTTTTACAACATTTGAGGGTACGTTACCGAGATATTTAACAAATGATGATTTGTGCATGGGGATCGCGCGGACAAATACTTTTTCATGCTCGCAAGATCAATGATTTACCATGCGCGTGCACAAAGTAGTATACGCAATTGACCAAAGAACACGTGCACAAGCACAGTCTTTCTTGTCGGTTGCAGTGAATTTATTGTGTTGTCGAAGAAAGTATTGAGCATGTCACTGTTTAATGAAGATTACATGATGTTTAATGAAGCCCATAGTGGAACGCCATAAAAGTTAGGAACCGTAGCAATTTTTATTTATTTTCTCGTGGGATTATTGCGCACTTATCGCACGCGCGAGATTTTCACGAGTGCTATCGTAGTTGGTTCCCAAAAAATGTATGGAGCCACCTTCGTCGTCGAAAACCGTCCCGTGTAACATGAGTTTAAGTAAACCATTTTAAATATTTTTGTCTTAAAATTTTCAGATTCAGTTAACGAAGTCAAGATCAGACTTATCCGACGGACGTCAAGATAATGCTATCATCGTCCCTATTCTTTACTACCCAACAGATGGTACCATAACAAGTCTTGATGCTGTACAAAATGACTCTTCAGTAACGCTTAGTCCACACACCTTATCAGTGATAACACATCTTAAAACTTGGAACGAAACAGTTGCTCGTGTTCCTGGTTAGTATTTGACATACAGGCGTAGCATGTGGATGGCGGGGGGGGGGGGGGGGGATAGGTCCAGGGCCCTTCGGCAACGCTCACTCCTCACACCTTGCAGTGCTAACTCGTTTAAAACTTGGAGCGAAACAGTTAGGCGTGTTCCTGGTTAGTATCTGACATACGGACGTAGGAAGCATGTGGATGGTGGTGGGGAGCCCCTCCACTTTTTAACACAGAATAGAATAGAATAAAACTTAATTTCATGAGGGAAAAGACGTGTTAACCATAAAGGTTATCTAACATACGGCCTTCGACATACTACAATATTTACAAATACAACAGAAATAACTAATACACTATATATACAGTGGGACTAATAATGTGAAGTAAACTAATTAATTTGAAATACATTTACAATTCAATAAAAATTTACAGTTGAAGCAAAATAGCTTTTCTAGATGGTCAATACAAGTTAGTTTTTACGGAATATGCGTTTCATGGTAGTTATTCTTAAAGAAAAAGCATCAGAAGTAGATGCAGGTGACATGGCGAGCTGTTTGCAATTAGTGTCTAAGGCATTAAATAGAATCGAGCCGCTGTAGAGAAATGTATATTTACCAAAATCAGTACGCCGGTAAGGCGGCTTGAGATCATACGCAGGCCCTAGTACGAGAGTGTTGTCGAGTGGCTGATAGGAAATTGAACCTAAGTTTAAAGGAAGGTGGAGCATTAGGGTTTATTAGTATATTAACTATTTAACTTAATTAGATCAAAAACTGGAATCCATTTTAGCTTGGAAAGAAGAACAGGAGTAGAATAGTTATCAGCTAAGATAATGCGTGCTGCACGCTTTTGAATGCGAAGGATTCGGAGCAAGAGCGTTTTGGAATAATTGCCCCAAGTGACAGAGCAATAAATAATATTGGCATGAATACAGGAGTTATAAAAACGGAGAGCACAGTCTTGAGTTAAGAAAGGCTTAATCTTAGAGTAGCTTTTAGAATTTGTATCATAATAATTAATATATTTATAATCAATGCATGGACGATTGTCACGCTCAAGTCCCGGATAAAGATCGAACTTTTAAACTTCTGATTGCCGGTGAGACACTCTAACCATTGAGTTACCAAGACTCAGGTTCGATTATATGTACTTCCTATGCGGCAGTCGCTGTGTGTTTTTTGTTAATCTTTGTTAATTTAATTTTTGTTAATCTGATGAGGTATCTGTATACCAGATAAGCAGTTCATAGGAATTCTTAGGAATTTATATGAATTTATAGTGATTTAATTATTTTCATAATACAAGGTTCGTGGTGGTCTTTACATTCCTCGAAAGTCTTTTAATTTGTTGGAAATTCTTGATTGTCTTTGAATTATTGCCGGTCTAGCTTGATTTGTCGCATTAAATTCTGCGTGAACTGATCTGTTAATCTTTGTCAAACATACCAATTCACTTGGCATCAGTTTGGATCCTGTGTGAGTGTGAAAGTCTTTGAAAATGTGTCGTAATAGTCAGTGAAATTCTTGGAAAATGTGTGCTGGAAATATAGGTGCGCGTCTTTGGGCTAGGTTAATCAATCTCCAAATAGTGTTGCTCACTTATTTATATTTCTTGTTTTAGGTTGTCCAATTTATCCAGCTGTCGTGTCGTTGCTAAAAAATCTGGTTGTTCCAGTTTAAAACAAATGCCTAAGAAATAAAATTACGTATGAACATCAAATAATGATAGTATATTGTCGTTTTTATACATGTTAACCTCGCACTGAGGTTAATTGAGGGGTAGTATAACAGAGTGGCGATTCACCTCAGTCCAGTGGATCACGGTGGATCTTGACGTCACTATTTCTAAGTTGTATGTTAATTTATTCATATTTGTAGTGTTTATTACGTATCCTAGAAATAAATTATAGACTGTCGATAAGAACAAATGAGCGTGCTCAAGTAACGTCGTCTTTAATGCCAACAGCAAAAAGTGACTCACGAAAACTGACTCACAAAAAGTTACTCACAAAAAGTGACTCACAAAAAGTGACACAAAAAGTGGCTCACACACAGTTGCTCACAAAAAGTTACTCACAAAAAGTGACTCACGCACAGTGACTCACAAAAAGTAACTCACGTACAGTGGCTCACAAAAATGACTCACACAAAGTGACTCACACAAAGTGACTCACCAAAAGTGACTCACCAAAAGTGACTCACCAAAAATGACTCACCAAAAATGACTCACAAAAAGTGACTCACAAAATGTGACTCACAAAATGTGGATCACAAAAGTGACCCACAAAAAGTGACAAACAAAAAGTGACTCACAAAAAATGACTCGCAAAAAATGACTCTCACAAAGTGACTCACAAAATGTGGATCACAAAAGTGACTCGCGAAAAGTGACTCACAAAAAGTGGAAAAAAAACCACGATATATAGATATATAGCCAGAAATATATGTATGTGTGTATGTTTATTTTTGTTCTTTTTACTTTGTTCTTTCAAAACAACAAATACACTGTCAAAATCAGCCAAGATATTGCTACCAACGTCTGCACGTAGACGGTAGAAAGTAATGAATACCTTGTATCATTCGACGTAGTATCTCTATTTACATCTATTCCTGCTTCTCTGGCACTAGAAATTGCAAAACAACGACTTCAATCTGATCCATCAACAACAGGCATATATTATAAACAAAACATGAGATTTCCTATCAGCACCATTCTTGTCAACCTTGTTATTGAACATATTGAAGAAATAGCCATAGCATCTGCTCCACACCCGCCGAAATGGTGGTACAGATGTTTTGACGACATCAACGGGTGTCTACCTCAACTGTAGACATCAATACATTCAATTTTACAGTTTAAGAAGAGCGCAATGGTTCTATCGCATTCCTCGACACACGAATCGATAGAAACGAAAATAGCTATTTGGATATAAGTGTGTACAGAAAGGCGACGCACACGAATCCAACAAGAAAACAGAAAGAAATTATGTAATCAACACACTTAAAAATAAAAATTACATGCAGTAAACAAAAAATAGCCAGCGGTAAGAGGAAAAACAGGCGACGATTAAGGGGGTCCTATACCAAACATTTTTTCCTCTTCTTTTTAATATAATTAAAATCTACTTATACCTGGTTGTTGGGCGAGTTAGTCTGACTGAAAAATATGTTGCAATACATCGTTGCCATGGTTACCAAGATATGACACCCCATGGTGAAAAGAGCATACTTTTATAAACATGATAACTAGATAAATAATTTTAAATTAGTCAAAAATAACATTGTCTAAGAGGTGAACTAGAACTATTGACATTTTAGTGAGACCAGTTTAAACAATTGGTCTCACTAAAACTGTTACTATTTCATAACAATTGAACATAATTCAATTATGTTAGTTCATCTCCACGAGAAATGTATATACTGTTAAATTTGATCAAGATAGCTTAAATACTCGTAATATTAGGAATCGTTTTTTTGTCAAATTGAGAGAAACAGCTTTAAAGTAATAGCAACAATAGACAGTCCAATAAAGATATATAACTGTTTAAAAAGCTACAGCCTTATAAGTTATGCCCTTCTTTTTCTTAGTCTTAACCATTTCATTTCGATGTCAGGTTATTCTTTTGGTAAGTCATTCATTTGTGACTAGTTTCAATAGGTATAGGGCTTCGCGAAGTGGACGATTTAACGACAATTGTATCTCTATTTACACAATTTTCGCAGTGGCGTAACTACTATGGGTTCGGACCGGGCGGACCCCCAACCCCAATGGCCCAAATGGGGGCCCGCAGGCTCAGGCTGTAGAGAAAAAACAAATTGCCAGCTAGGGAGGCCTCAGAGAAACGAAAACCGCATGCACGCAGCAACAAAATATCCATTTGATGGTGGGATATGCTTTTTTCTTCTCCTTCACGTGCCACGGTGACGTGTACGACATTTGGCGTTTTCAACCGTAAGAAAATCGAACATTTTACGTAAACATAAACTCCACGATTCATCTATAAATGTAAATTAAAGATTTATGGTAAAACCGTACTAATTTCTAAACAAATTGTAAATTTTGATATGTTATGTCGTTTTCTGACCATCAGAACTCTGTAAAATCTTCCCTGAAAGTCCAGGAAATGGCATTTCAGAGACTCTAGATTTAAAAAATTTCGGGGGGAGCATGCCCCTGACCCACCTAGAAAACTCACGCCTACGGCGCTCGACTCGTGCCTAATTCGGCACTCGTACTAGGGAGCCTTCACAAATTTTGAACCGAGGGCCCCTTGATATAACGTTACGCCACTGAATTTTCGGTGGAGTATATTTATCTTGGATTGCCTTTATCATGTTATTCTCAGTGGATATACATAATGTATATTCTGTATACTTTAGAGTTGTTTGCTTTGGGTATAAGAAGAAAGTCTAATATGGTTCACATGGTTGTAGTTTACGATTACACGGATCGGTTTCGTAAAATCATTATTTCATCTTCAAAACGTTAGACTTGAATACCAAAGGACTGATAATCACGAAGTGATAACGTTACTGTTGATATTTTTGTGAGTGTTCTTGTTGATATCGTCATATTGTTGTTTTATATTGGAGAAGAAGGTCGAAGGGACATAAGAATTGGCGCGCAAATTGGGCATGCGTGGTTGTTATTAGTGTGTATACAGTATACTAGTTCATTGTTAGTATACAAACATGTATGCATCAGCCGGAAAAATAAGACCTATATGGGGCATCATGCCTACTCGTAGCCAAAAATTAGATGAGCCGTAGCCCGATTTTATCAATAGGGTAAAATTATACCTAACTCAAGTCGAAAAGGGCACTCCAAATACGGGATACTGACAAAAAACCCAAATGACAAACATCCCGCCGATAAAACCCGCATAGACAAAATCCCCTGTGACAAAAACCCCAAATTACCCAATTCGACAAAAAACCCACTACTATTTTTTCATATTTTTCATATTTTTTCATATTTTTCATATTTTTTAATTATCAGAACAAGCTTTTAGCACAAGATAATTAGTATAGATAAAAAGTAGAAATACTGTTTAGAATTATTAATAAGTAATAGTAAATATAGGTATTATTTAATATAAGTATAATATAAGTATTTGTTGCTCCGAATGACTTCCATGATTGATAGTTAGTTTGTAACTGGAATTGAGAATGTCGGCAGGGTTTTTGTCATGTGGCTCCAAATACAGCTTAAGCTCATTTATTCTAAGTTTAAAAAAAATCTTTTCTTCTGCACTTTAGACCTTAGGGTCGTGTTTATGTTTTACAACAATGGCGGACGCAGCCTCCCTCGTTAGCAATATCCCGTAAATTATTTTGCAGGGATCGGGTCATTGGTCTTAATGATGTCCTCGCCAACTGTGAAACATGGCAATGTGGAAACTTAGCCCTATTAAATTAAAAGTAGTTTGATTCTCATCAAAAGCGTCCGCCCGTTGCAAAACTTTTCTCGCTAATATCTTCAGATATGCCCGACGACCTTTCACGTGACTAGCCTGCACGCAACAAAGATGGAAATCAAAGCAGTTTTTATATCCAAATATTTATTGGTAAGGTGACAAATGCAGTCCAGCCTGGAATTTGTTGAATTTTCAACATTTCTATCTTTGCAATCGAAATAATTCTCAATTATCTATTCTAACATGGTTAACCATTTAAGTTATGGGTAATTTAAAAATGTGTTCAAATATGTTTTTTGGGGGTATAAGACCACCTTAATGAAAACTCTGATTTGAGTCTTGCATAATTATAAGTCAACCTTGCCCTGGGATCGGTTGGTCACATGACAACCAGAATTTCTGGGTGTTTTGATATGATAATTTTGGTGGTCTTTGTTCCATTGCCTTTGTCTACTTTGTTGATCTGAATAATTGAGAAATATGAAATGCTTGTCAGAGTTGTTCATGTCAGCATTCGTCCGGCATAAAAGCAGCTAACAAGCTCAATAATCCACCATACATCCATGGTTATCTGTTACAAAAGGTATGAAGAAGCATATCAATTTAGCGAAAGCTATCACTTCTAATATGCTGTAAAATTTGAAGACATTCAGATTTAGATGAGTAAATTATACTTGGCCGAATTGATTGAGTTTTATGACAAGCCAGGGCAATTTTCGCCGACATCCGTGGAGGCAAAATGCCCTGGGAACGAGGTTGAATTATAAGGATGTTTTGCGCAAATGACAGAAAGTATAATTTGATCACATGTTAAACCAAACCCGAATATTTTGTTTTATATTATCATTGCGACTTTTATTATTAAGAGGTGTCGCATTTAACAATAATTGGATGAGGTAAAGCATGATATCGAGAATTGTCAAGGCCGAAGTTTGTGTTATTATGCTAAAGCAATGCCGTCGAAATATATTTTCAACACTTCACCGATGAGCAGCTTCTTTATTCGGGTATTTCACTTATTTTCTTCGCTTTCAAATAGTCGTAGAAGACTCGCGGAGCTGTCTTCGTAGCTCGTTTTGTGTTCACTGCCTCCTTGCCACGTTGGCGAATTTTTGCCAAGAACCCGCATTTTCTAATTTTCTTTCGCCGTAAACAAGCTGGCAACAGCACGCTAGCAACAAGATATTGGAATAATGATGTTATAGCTACACATTTTGAGCCATAATATCGGAACATTGACGTCACATGAAGCTTGCTTAATTCAATTGATTGTTTCTTTATGTTTCTTGGTTTGCAGCATGGAATAATTGTATCTGACCTTTTAGGTGGCATAATGTTGAAGCCTTTTATATTCTTTTTTTAAAGATGCGAATTTTTACTAAGTTAGAACATACATATCTCAGGAATATTTTAATTGAATATTGGCAGTGGCTATTCGTACGGTATCCGTCGCCAACATTTATTTGCTATTCGTACGGTAGTCTCATCAACGAATTTAATTTAATTCAACGAAATATCACCAAAATACCAACTCTAAACCTAACCAAAAAAACTGCAGAATAGGCAAATTAATTTTTATCGAACTCGACCGGAAATAGCGGGTTGGGAAGCCTGAAGCGTGTGGCAGTTTTTCAAAATTTGCCAAGCGAACTGCATTGTGGTTGTGCGCAGTATGGATTCAATCTGGGATTCAAACACCACGAATCACTCCGTATTGGCCCCATGCAAGCCAATGGAGAAGCAGAGCGTTTTATGTGAACTCTGCAAAAACCAGTCCGATCTGCCCAAGTGGATGGTAAACCTGTATACTCCTTCCTCAGAAACTACCACTGCACCCCACACATGCAGTACAACCCAAATACCACCAGCAACTCTACTCTTCAATCGACCAATGCAAGCAAAGCTTCCACAAGTAATCAACACTCCACCGAAAAAAACATCAACAAGAAATAAATCGCAACGCATAGTTGAAAAACAAAGTATATGCAGATAAACGAAGACAGGCAAATCCTTCAAACATTGACATCGGAGACACAGTATTGATCCGAAACCCAGTAAAAGGAAAGTTACAACCGCCTTTTAAACAAGAGAAGTATAAAGTGGTGGCAAAGAATGGTTCTATGGTAACAGTAGCCAATGGTAATCATGAAGTTACCCGTAACAGCTCACAGTTCAAGCTACTAAGAGACAAAGAAGATAGTGACGCAGGCAATGAAAGAAGAAAAGAGAAAGTCAAAGTGTAATCAATGGTACAAAGCGTAAAATGCCAAAAAGAAACAGAAAACCGCCAGACTACTTTGTGTAATACAATAATCAAATGATTGAACATGCAAATAATGTTTAACAATATCTGACAATTTCTTAAAGTGCCTATGACACGAAAATTACGGTTGTCTATATGAAAGAACACTTAAAATGACAGAGTAACATCTTTTGTAGTTTTTCGTTTTCTTGCTTCGTTGCTGAGATATTTCTGTTTGTATCATATGCAAATGACAATGGCGTGACGTACACGTGCATAATGACTTATCAGAGAAGGCTATTTATCTTTGCTAATATAAAACCAAATTTAATTTGAATGAAGCATGTGCGTGAGTACTTCCCACAACACGGAACATGTACAATTTCAAGTGATTTTGTGTGATAATAACAAAGATATATAACCTTCTCCGATAAGTCATTATGCACGTGTACGTCACGCCATTGCATTTGCATATGATACAAACTGAAATATCTAAGCAACGAAGCAAGAAAACGAAAATCTACAAAAGATGTTACTCTGTCATTTTAAGTGATCTTTCATTTAAGACAAACTTAATTTTCGTGTCATAGGCACTTTAAGACTATCAAACAGTTCGTTGACATTCATGTTATAACATAATTATATAATAGACAGTAAAGAACTATACAGTACTATTCCAGGATGGAAGGGATGTAGTGATGTAATGCCACACCCACTATAGTGCAATAATCCCCCTTGCTCGTCTTTTCTATACCCCTGCTGGATTTTCCCGTTTTGCCCCAACTGATACGATTTCATATATACAGACCAAATTAAAGATGCTTCTATGCAACCTTAAGAAAGGCTATCAACGCAATAAAAACTGAACACGGCCCAGCTACAAACTGATCATTGGTCGGGTGATTTCAATCAGCAACAATAGGCAAAGACTGTGAACCAGAGAGATGGACATGTGTGGGTTATAATAACGATCCAGATCCCACAAGCTCAAATGGAACCAAACTACTTAGTTTCGCAGAAGAACAAAACCTGTTTATTATGAACTCTAAGTTCGGCTATAGAAACATATACAGATGGTCATTCTAATCTCGGGTACAGGAGGCGACTAGACTATATCCTATGCGAATGGTTTGTCATGAGATTCTTGTAACAACTGTAGAGTTTATCGAAGTGTCAGTGATGGATTTGATTCATGGACTGTGCTTTTCCATCACGAAAAGTTAGAAAGCAAATCTTCCACTGGAAGAAAACCACTGGAATTATGCGTGATATCAAACACCTTACGAACGATGATAATGTAGTGAAACGTTACTCAGAAGCACTGCAGGACACCTCTCTTGCATGGGGAAGCTGTAACATAGCTGACATCGATGAACTGAGTAACAAGATTACAAACTCCATTCGAAGATCGTCAGAAGCTACAATTCCAACCAGAGAAATTATGAAAGACACCAAACCCTGGGTTGATGATACTTTCCTTAACCTTATTGAAACACGTAACGAATGCAAAAAGAAAGATGAACGATTGTAATTCAATAAAATGGTGAAGAAACATCGAGACAAGATAAAAAACGAGTATTATGGTAAGAAAGCAGCTGCCATAAATTTGGCAAGTGAGGCTCGTAATGTTGAAGCAGAATTTCGAAAAGCTAAAGACTATATTGCACCTGAGAAACTGAAACAACATTTTCAAGCTCATTTTGCCCCGAGAGAAACGAAGATGCAACCCGAAATCGAAAACCCAGATCTGTTTCCACATATCCTACCGCCAGAAGATATTTCTATAAATGAGGAAGCATCAACTGAAGAAGAACTAAGTTCTGCCATTAAGACGTTGAAAAACAACAAATGTCAAGGAACCGATAAAATATATGCTGAACAATTGAAAAATGTAAATTCCAACAAGCTAATTGTGGCCGTGCCGAAGACTTGGCTGTCTGCTACAATAACATGCCTGTTTAAGAAAGGGTTGAAGAACCTTGCGAAGAACTATCGTTCAATCTTCATAATGAGTACAATATCAAGACTGTTACCTGCAATGATCATCTTGGAACGGTTTCGTAATGCGTATGAACGATTACTCATGATGAAAAACCAATTTGGTTTGCGACAAAACCTTTCTATATATACAATCGACGCAATCTTTATTGTCCGAGAGGCAATAAAATCGACAAAGAATCTCATCTATCTTTGTATGATAGACCTAAGAGCAGCGTATGATCATATAGATAGAAATATGTTATTCAAAGTAATCTCCATCAGAACCTGCAAGGCTCTCCTATATTAATTTCTTTACTCATGGAAGCATTATATACATGCAGAGACAGTTGCCACCATCAAACACACTGTTGACCAATTTCAAGTTCACACTGGCTGTCGGCAGGGTGGAAATGAAACACCGGTACTTTTTAACATTTACATGGATTTTGTTCTTCGTTGTGCCGAGCACGAGGTATTGGAGAAATATCCGAACACTGGTTTGAAGTATATGTATCAAATAAAATCTGAATGTACAACAAGAGAATAACGCAGGATGCACGTACTCTCTGGATATGATCGCTTACGTATATTGGTATATGCAGATGATATCGCATTATTTTGTGAAGACATCGACGAACTACAATGTATCATTAACATCTATGATGCAACATTTCGGAGGTTTGGTTTAACCATTGCATGCGATAAGACAAAAACTATCGCCTTCAATGTACCAGAAGAAATCATGAAGAGAGAAACGTTATCCCTGAAGGAGGAACCGATTGAAAACGTGAAAACCCCGATTTCAATTCTGAAAACAGATTTGGAATTACCGAGTCTAAATACATAACATACGTGTACATATCCTTCGTAAAAATCTGTTATGTACTTAGAAATTAATCGGCAATGAGGAGGCCGCTTCGTCGTGTATTATTTTGAACGTTATCTCGGTCAATATTTAACAGTTTTCAATTCTGAAAACAGCCATTTGGAATTACCTAGTCAAAGTACATAACATATGATATACGTGCCTATCATGGTACGCAAACGTGTATGAAAAAAATACCTGCTTTTGTTTAGGCTGTACGTTATCCCCAGCCTGTATAGAGACGCGAACGCTAACTCCATTAACCCGGCCGTGGGGCTGACATGTAGGTATAAAACACGCGCGTGTTGACCGCGTGTAGTGTACGAAACAGCCACTCGGCGACGTTGTAGGTATAAAACACGCGTGTTGATTTGCGTGTAGTGCACGAAACGGCAGTGGGCCGTGGCAAGGAAATAATCGTAGGAACGGAAAATGTTCAACTTTTTGGGAGCTAGACTGTTTCCCAGTTGCTTTTTAAAAAGGCAAAATGCAATACGTTGGTTGAGCTTTCTTTTCAAGAATTTCTAGCGATGGATGTCGCTTAACAAATAAAATATCCGTCAAACAAAAGGGAAATATGCACCGAAATTTGAAAACACAGGTTTCTCTCTTGATTTTCTTTGCTGTCTTTTGAACTTTTGAAGACGTTTATGACAATATTTATTAAGATAAATATCAAAACACAATTTAAAATTACTTTTTGTGTGTGTTCCTGCTAAATCCAATATTTGACGACACGAAAAATAATTCAGTACCTCGAGTAACTACCTCAGTTTGTGTAAAACAACAGTGCTCTTCTGTTATTGTTCCTCTAAAATGTCTTTTTGTTTGAAAATGTGTCAATGTGAATCTCGATGTTTTTTCCCAAATTATTCTTGATCAAAAAAGAAGTTGTGACCTTGCATTATTTACATTTGTTTGCGGGTTAATCTTTCCTATATTTATTTGCGAACAAGCATTTACTCTGCTTTTGGCATAATTTGTCGGACGAGAATATTGATATTTTTAATAGGAAAGTCTTTACAAAAACTGAACAAAGGGGATATTGTAATAAAGGAGCATCAATATGAAGCGCTCAAGAGTATAGTCGTCCGAGGAAAAGACACAATTTGGGAGCAATTATAGAATACCCGGCCGTCCACTTTTGAAACCGCACTTAAAGGCAGAAATACAAACCAGGTTGCTCTAAAATCTTTTTAAATATGTGTCGAAGGTTCATATTATGTGTACTTGTTTATAGTTATTAAAATTAAATGTGGTTTTACAATAGAACGAAGCAATTGTATATGATGAACTTTCCGTAATTTGACCCTTTTACTAACTGTCAATTACAGATACAAATAGCGAAAGTGGACGGGTATCTACAATTTAGCGTATACGGACAACGAAAGGTGGAGTATCTTCATATGAGCAGATTGTCCAGCCAAGCCAAATAATATTTATTCCAATTATAGTCAGCCAATCAAAATACTTCCGGCGATGGATAATCTCCCCCCGCAGGTCAGGGGGGACGCAGGCTCTGGGAACGAGATTGCCTCACTGGATTGCCTCCATTCAACCCCGAGTTAAGCCAAGTCTGAGCCGATTTTCTCCCCAACGAATATTGGCCGATTAAAACGGATCACGCAAAAGGCGTACTCGGAACTTACCGGTTGTTCTTAGCCAATCATGTGTACGAGATTTGGTCCTACTATGTACGGCTTATATATACAACTATAAGGAGTAATCAAAGATTATGTAAGTGCGTTCAACGCATGTGGACCAGCAAATGGCGAATGAAGATTTGTTTACAAACATAAAATTGTACTGTAACCAATTATGAAAATAAATATAGCTAATAAATATATCACAGCGTCTTAATTGATGGAAACACTGTAACCTCAATGTTTTTGACAACGGTGACATCCCGCATGATTTCCGTATATTGTTTTGATGTTATGTCTCGATCAATTCCAAGCGTGACCATCCCCCCGGGCGTTTGACCGGGCATTTGACATTTTGGCGTCAGGCCATTGCAAAGTCAGCTTAATTATACAAAATACCCACAGTTGGGCTCTTGAAATAGATACAAATTCCCCACCCACGGGCATATAATAAAAGTTTTCCAAATAAAAGAGCCAAGAAGCCAGAAACTTCCCTCGAAATTTTCCAAAGCAATTGTGCTCCTTCAATTAAGACGCTGTAAGATATTTATTCACGTTTGTAATATTTCTCAATTGAACTATTTACAAGTATCTGGCGGTCAAGCGGTCATATTTCAAATCGAACAAACGAACGGGAAATATACCAGCGTGACCATGCCTCCGGGGTCGGGCGTATTTGTGGGGAAAATAAAGTGGGGTATTTGGCGCTCCGCTGAAAGAAAGTAGATGCCTATCCCATAGTCACAAAGTTTGAGGCAATGCCAATATGGTTACCAGTGATTGGCACACCGCACATTTCATATCAAAGTCCGATATCATTTGCTCTAAATATTTCAATGATGTAATATTCTGTGTCCGGTATACGAAGTAGCAGCCCCAAACGAACGTGCATATTTAAAACGTAAACAAATGCCAAAAAAATCGCATGCCAACCGCTATTTAACCATGTTTATTTTAGTACACCATGTGTAGTAAACAAAATGTTATGAACCCCCCGAATACAAAATGAAAATCCCATGACCCCCTTGCACCGCTAGATATTAGTCAGCAAATATTACAAACGTGAAGTTCGATTTGGCGAAAGTGCCGCTTCGCGAGGCTTGCTCGTTTCGAGTAAATGTTGTTCGAATTAATTAGATGTATGGCGTTCAAATGGTCATATTGAACTTTGACATTATAAATAACCCTAACGCTCCATATGATTACCGTAGTTTAATATTACAAGGCTATACGATCGCCTTTATACGTGGTTATTATTCTACATTCTATTTATTTGATCCTCCATGCTATAGAAAATTTCTAGCATCATTCTGCTGGCATCCCTGATCCTGAACACTTCTACAGGCAACCTCGTATCCACTGCGCCTAATGCGATAATTTATTCCAAAACGGTAATTTATTCAAAAAGGGTAAAGATTTTATCTTGATTTCTTTTAGCTGTAAAGCACAGGAACCCATAACATGCAAGATTAGATTACAAATTCTCCTTCGTCGAACGCAAATATATATACAAACTTTTCGTGAGAAATGGACCCTTGCCGCGGCGAGGACGAGACCGGATGTAAATAAACAAGTTGTATGATAGTATCTTGAGTGATCAATACACCCGCGTGTTTGGATCACAGTATCCAAACACGGAAACCATTAGGTATTTCTTTAGTACAAATCAGCTTTCGCTGTAAATTGTAAAACGTCCAATTAAAGAATCAGGATTAGTAAGTACAAATATAAATACTGAAAGGTTGGTGTACTCCCGAAATATAGAATATGAGGTTTAACGTTACGAGTGAAGGTTTTACGTTAGCGAGAGTTTTACTCTGTGACGAATGGTCTTTGCTAGAAACATTAGACCTCGTTTTCCGTATTTAGGCAGTACACCAACCTTTCAATATTTTGACTTGTAACAACTCGGTTCAGTGGAGCGCGGTGATGACCTACTCTATGATAAACATCACTTGAAAGTTTTAGCGACTTCGGGTAAAATCTTTGGAAGATATAGGTTTTTTTTTAAAGTCTGGAGCCATGCCTTAATGGCGCTGAGTGGTTTAGTTTATCACTCTTAGGTGATTCCGAGGGCCTACGATTTAAGGTCGTTATCCGAGAAGTGGTCTCGGCATCTCAAACTTGGCACGCGGGCCTGTAGTTTTGCGTGACACGACAAAAATCAGGAGTGCTGTACTGCTGTGCCTTCCCAAAAAAACGCTTGGTTTATAGACTTCTATAGTAATGTTAGTATTAAACCTAGTGTCATCATATAGTTAATGGCTTAGTTATTCAATTGGAATTACGCCACCCCGTCGCGTGGCGGCATGGTCGACCTCCGCTTATTGAAACTTTACTTAATATCATGATTGAAATTTGACATATTATTTTCAGGTGAATATATATATTGGTTTTAATACTTTGTGGCAAGATGTCACGAGTTTTTCCAAAATTGTTCTACAACGGAACCCGTCAAATTGTTTTTAGAATTTCCGCTTCAACCTGATAAATTCCTTTTTCGTAAAGGAAACTAAAAAATAATCGAAACAGCGGGCGTTATAACCTATAGTATTGATAAACAGCTGGCCAAATCCAGGGGAAACGGGTTTCTGATCAAGATAGCGGGAGTAATCGAGGTATCGGTGCTGTATATAGTTTTCATATCATGAATAGTCTGTTGTCAATTACATTCTTGAATCTGATTGGTTGCTACGTGTGATAACGCACCGCCAAATAGAAAATTATTCTGATTAGCGCGAGGTCTTTTGTTTACGTTCTGTCGTAGTATTGCTTTCTTATTACGTTCAAAAATAAAGTAGCCTGCGTTGGTATAATCTAGGGATCTTTTAGTGAGTATGGCTGTGCGTCTAAAGAGAACTCCCGATCCAATTTGGACAACAAATGAAGTCGAAAGATTCTGGGCGATAATAGAACCGTATTTGAGACAGCTGGTAAGCGGCGAAATACCGACTCCGTTTGACGACTTTCAGTTTATTGACCTGGACTTTGCGAACGAAAATGATCAAAGAAAACTGTGTTACCAGAAAGTACATGAGAGTATGTGGCATGGGGAATACAGTTCAGCTGTTGCTAATCTCAAGGCGTTTCGAAAATATTTTCAAACCTCCTGTGGACAGCCAGTTAACAACATTGATGATAACTCGGATCTCAGGGAACTCAAGAAAATTTTTATTCGAAGGCCTTTGATGAAGTAAGTAAATCTTCAAAGCAGTTATATCCTCGTTTAGATCCAGTTAAATCCAGTGAAATCACTGTTTGTGTACATCAGTGATATGAGCGATGCGTTTCTTTTGTCATCAACTACAATGCCGTATTCAAAATTTTTATCATTAATTTTTGATGTTGCATCATGCGATTCTTTGATCACACACTCCTCGAGTTCAGCAATTGCAAATGTGGATTTCAATTTTGATAATACATCTTTAAAGGGGCTTAGCGATAGTTCATAATCCTTTCACATGGCTGCCACGCGATAAGTGGCATCATAATCTCACAGATTCCGTAGAAATGAAAATATTACTATTCAGAAATATTCTATTTAATATTTGGGGTCGCTTTACGGACGTTTATTCACACAACAATTTATAATATCGGGCCGACTTCTTACCCAGGTGCATGTTATGTAGAGGATTTACTCACGAGAGTATTGAGAGAACATGCGAGAATGGTCATGAGCGGTGAGCCTTGCTCACAAGCTATAGGCAGGCAGTTTAAATATTCTTTTATGTGCATGCTAATTAATTAGCCTTTCTAGCCTCGTTTACAAAGCAAAGAAAAAGCAAAGATTCTTTGGAATTACAGACACGAACGATACCTTTGCGATTATATCACATCGAAATCCGCACGATTAATAATAATAATAATAATATTTAATTCTTATATAGCGCTTCTTCCACAAATGCCCAGAGGCGCTTTACAATTTATGATATGTGTACACGAATGTATGATATGTGTACACGTGTACACGAAACCGGAAATACATGCACAATCTAAGATTTCCCTGGGTAGGGGGTCCAAAGTCAATGCGTTTTGGTATTCAATCTCGGCCTCTGCAAATGCAAAATATTTTTTAATAAAACGTGTTATGGGCTGACATGCAGTTTGAGTTTATTGCCTGAATATTCTAAGCGCAATTTAAGTCGTGAAGGAAACAGATCGTTATGTTATTTCATAGTCTACTAGAGCCTGAGGATATAACAACCATATGTTATTATGTTTGTAACATGTCTGTGTTGTATATTTGTATTTTGTGATCATGAAATGTGATATAGCGTGCGTGTGGGATTTTCCCAATTAGGTTATACGTTGAATGTAATGTTACTGAGTCCAATAGGTCATGTGTATACTCAACGCATGTAGTTTTACTTTAGAATAAATAAGGCAATAAGGTCTTCAATCAAAATACTTGTATGTAAATATTTGTAGTTTTCCGTCATCGTCAGAGAGGTGAAAGTGAAGAACACTTCTAGGGCCTTCAGACTCGAAACATTAGACCTCCTACACACTATTTCCATAGTACACCGACACACCGACAACAGTCGAACCTCGCAAACGGCAACCTTCCTTACAACGGCCACCTCTCAACAATGGCCACGGTTTTTCAACCAGGCCGACAATCCAACATTTACTCTTTTGCGGCAATAATTTACATGATCCCAAATTGCAATCCCAGCCAAAACATTGCTCGCACAGTTTGACTCGGAAAAAAGAAGCCACAGAGTTGCCTGTGGAGGAGGCTACCAAATCCCCTCGGGGTCCTATACATAACAATCCACACGTAACATCATTCTGTAAAGCAAGCAAATTGCATTGTTAGCTTGGTCACGAAGATTGAACTCGACTTGATCCATCACGCTCAGACACCTGATTGAACTATCGAGTATCACTTGAACAGCCTATATTGTTTTTTATTAAAAATGGGCTGTCGTAATCAATGAACCTGCGCCGCAGACGAAATATTACGGCGCAGTACTGACGTGTTTGATATAAAAAGTTTAGTGGGAAAACGATTTGTGTGCAAGTATGTTTAACGGCATGTTTATAAGAACTCTCTCATATCAATAACACATGCAGCTTGTCTAGAAACCATTTGAATCTTTTCGACTTGGAAATAAAATAACTGTGGTGTCATATTACAATGAACGTCCAAACATGCATAACACAAACAAAAAAATCTCGATGCCAAACAAAGCCGTTAGGATATCGTTCTTTTTCGTCGAACGCAATAAGTCAGATAAACTTGGAAGTTATTGCATGGGAAGTCATAAAACTCAAGTAACCAATATACAATTATGGTCATTTCTCCGTGTTTTTTAAACGTTTACGATTTAGATCGTACTGGTTTCTCCTCCGCGGGGGTCAATTACAATCGTAAGACAGAGTGGTGTGTGATGAGCCTACGGGACTGGACTCTCAGATTAGTAACCTGTAATCCTAACAATAAAACTAAATTAATTCATTTTAATTCATTTTTGGCAAACTCGACCGGAAATCGCGGCATTGGAAATCAAATATCTAAAAAGGTTGGTGTACTGCCGAAATAGCGTGTAAGTTGTCTAACGTTTCGAGCGAAGGCCCTTCGCTCGACACGCTATAGTCTACTTGTACGCTATCCTGAATCGAATACAGACGAACCTCTCTACAACGGCCACCTCGGAGGTATGTCAAATTATGCGAAAAAAGGTTCGAAATCAAAAGTAAAAAGATCAGTGGGAATGGGGCTTTCCGGCGTCACCGACGAAGCTCGAATATCCAATAATGACAACCTAAAATAAAAAATAAGGCTATTTTTAACGTGTTGTTCTAGCGTAGGTAGTGTAGAAATACAAACGAAATATCTAAAAAGGTTTGTGTATTGCCGAAATAGCGTGTAAAGGCGGATTTCCTGTCCTCGCACAAAACAACTCGCAGCTCGCTGCGGGTACTCGCATGGTTTCCACTGTATTTCCACCACATGCAGCTCGTTGCGATAACTCGCAGGGTTTTCAAGACTGATGAAGCAATAGCAGAGTTTTTTTAACAAACTTCAAGGTGTTTGGATATCCTGATGAAGCACTCTTCTGAGTGTTTCAGATATAGCACCTCAAATAAATCGGTATTTACGAGAAAATCGAGGTGAAAGTTCGATTAATTTATGTAATTTCTTCCCCTTCAATATCTATGCAAATACACACTGACACCTGCCTCGTACCCAGGCGTCTCAATCTTTTCCCCATAAATTACTAATGATTTAAAATGTTGACATAATTTGTTTTGATTGGTTGTTTACTGCGAGTACTTGCTGCGAGTAAAAAATAGTTCAACATTTTCAACTATCTGCCACAACGGCTAAAACACTCGCAGCGAGCTTGCGAGTGCTCGCAGCGAGCTGCGAGTTGCTTCGTGCGAGGATTGGAAATCCGCCTTTAAGTTGTCTAACGTTCGTCAGAGAGTGAAACCGTAAGACAACTTACACGCTATTTCCACAGTACACCAACCTTTTTAGATATTTGGTTTGTATTTTTATATTAACGTTTTGTGCTGAGTAGGCAGCAGGGGCGTAGGAAGCAAGTTTAAGTTGGGGGAAACCTTTAAAGCGTTCAACAGATTCAGGGGCTGATTACATGGAGAAATTTCAGCCCGGCTACATGGTAAAGAGGGAGAATAGAAATCACGGTGTCGAAAGCGGTCAAGCGGTAACAAATATGGCATAAAAACAAAGCTATTTAAATTATTTTCCATACTCCGTAATTTACCATACCTCAGTAGCCGGGCTGAAATCTCAGCCCGGGCTGGAATTTCTCCATGTAATCAGCCCCTAAGAAACTTCATTTAGACGATTTGAAAACATTCAAAAGTTCTGTCTGTGATAGTTTGATTTGTGAGACCATAAATGAAGTCAGCCGTACCGCCATTGAAATGGTCGCGGCATTCGGCGAATAATTACTCCGCCTGCCCGTAGGTAGCGCGGAGGTTTAAAATGGCCGCGTCTGTTTTCGTCGTCGGTGTCAGAAACTGGCACGTACACGTAGTGACATCAATAAACATTTAGGGACTTTATAGTCTTGAGCAGTTCCATTAACCCCCATTTATTTTGCCACCTTGTGTATATTTCGTTGCCTGCAGGCGGAGTGAACGCCTGAGCAGGCGTCTTGTTATACATTAGCATTCGCTTAAAAAACTGACGAGTTTAACATGCGAATTTAACATTACAATTCTGCGCGCGCCCTCCAACTTTCATACTTTCATGGAAAATTATGTTTATATGTAAAATCTTGTCAGACACAAAGTGTTGCGGACCGAGAACTGTTTTTAATCTATCATATAATGAAATTAGTTTTTATATATATATATATATATATATATATATATATATATATATATATATATATATATATATATATATATATATATATATATATATATATATATATATATATATATATAAATGTGCAGATAGATGCGTCTGACAAGCCATGGATGACGTCTCATATACTAAATATTAGAGAAATTAAAGCCAGGCAGAGAGCTTTTACGATTGATGATAACGCTAAATACAAGCAGCTCTCATGTGATAAAGTATCTATGTTTAGAACGAATGCTAAAACGAAATACTACAAGTCGAAGGCTGAAGGTCTCCACAAACATAACCCAGCGAGTGGCACAAGCCAATATATCGGCTGGCTTGTACAGAAGAAAGAAACGCTACTGGTCTCCCCCCAGACGGAGCAGCAAATTCCACAGAGCTACTGCAACAAATTTTCACCGAGCCATTGCAAAACATCTCGCCAACAGCGGTCCCGGCTCTTGCTGATCTAGCCGCTCTTTTGCGTGACTACTCCCCCACACCTCCAGTAGGTCAAATCAAGGCCATGGTTCCGATAAGATCCCTGCTTGGCTTTTGAAGAGATTCTGTGAAGAACTAGCTCCTGTAATCCACGATATCATTTGCAGCAGTATCACACAATCAAAATACCCAACATTGTATGTGCATGCACTGGTAACTCCTGTGCCAAACGTTTTCCCTCCAAACGACATTGAAAGCGACTTCCGACAGATTTCCATACTCCCTCAATTGGCTAAAGTCCTTGAAAAGATACAACTTAAATTGAACAGATCTGATTTACAGATCAATAACAGTCAACATGCATTCACAAGTGAACGATCTACGGTATCTGCGCTGGCATGTATCTCTCAGAACTGGTTCAATGCAACAGACAACTCACGTGATGGAAAGAACGGTGTTCATGCATTGTTCATAGACTTTCGGAAGGCCTTTGACCTGGTGGATCACGGAATCCTGTTGACAAAGCTGGCTAATATGAACGTGATAAAAGGCTTCTGGCTGTGGACTCGAAGCTTCCTAGAGGGAAGGAGTCAACAGGTAAACCTGGGAGGTATCCTATCCTCGATTAAACCTTGTCCTACTGGTGTTCCTCAAGGGTCCGTCATATCCCCTACACTATTCAACGTGCATGTAAACGACCTCAAAAACTCGGTTCCTGATCATTTCTCTATTAATACAAGCAAATACGCAGACGATTGCACTCAGTACGAAATTGTATCCATAGGATCATTAAGTCACATACAAGAAGTTCTTGAAGCGATACAAAACTGAGCTGGTAGGAACAAGATGCTATTGAACTCAAAAAAGATATGTGGATATGTTTCAGAAATTCCATTCCGGAACCTCCCGCTCTCTTCATCGACAATGACATAATAGAAAGAGTAAACTCGTTTAAATTGCTTGGAGTATGGCACGAAAAAACCCGAAATGGAATTGTCACATAGAGAAGATGATTAAGAAAGCCAATAAACTCTTGTCCTGTCTGAGAGAATGCCGCAGATCTAATCTACCTTACGTGTTACCGGATGAAAGTTAGGCCAATTCTGGAGTACGCTGCACCAATATGGGGAGGACTGCCAAAATATCTCGAGGAGGAAATCGAGAAAATAGGATTACCACACGATTATCTACCGACATTAAAACATAGGAGGGACCAACTTACCACACGAGAGTTTCGACGGCTCCAAAATGATACAACTAATCCATGCAACAGATTTATCCCCATGCCAACAACACATCGATACGAACTAAGAACGGATGCTAACAACCCCTCTATCACCTCGCGTACTGAAAGACACAAACTATCCTTTATTCCCAGAGCAATATCGCTCTTATAAAATTGTCATAATGCCAACTATATATATGTGCATGTTTATATAAATATACTGTAAATATAGTTTTAATCTTCTTTAATTAAGGTTCCTTTCTGTTGATATAGTTTTAATCAATTTCATACTGATTCTTTTTACGTATACGTACTTCATTAATATTACATTAAACTAGTAGTAAGACTGTTATTGTAATACACTTTTTAACCATTTATATATTATTCTATATATATAGCTATACAACTTATACTCTATTCTTGTAAATCCATTGTACTTTTATTACCGAAGATGGGTTAATAAAACAATTATTAATATTACATTTTGATGTAGTTGCCACGCAAATGCTTCGATCGCACTTAAATAATCTTTGATTACAGCTTGCAGTATATATAAAGATAGTGTGATCGAATAGCGAAACGCGGTAATGACGTCAGTATGAATGTTTGTCTGAGTTTGCTATAAATTCTTTCATTCCAAACCATAAAAAAAGAATCATTAGGAACCATTGAGAGTCAATTTCGGTTTGTTTGTCTGAGTTTTGGTTCTATAAATAGCATTAACGCGCTCCGCTATTACTCTGAATGACGTTTATGCGTGAGGACTGAGGATGGCTGCTTTACGATCATCCCAATGTAAAAAAACTCTGTCACACAAAATCACGGACATAATTTCTGTAACACTGCAAAATATTTCAATTTTCGTTTCTTCTCTCTTTTCTTTCTTTTGATTTCTTTTCTCTCCAGTTGCATAACAGGAATTTCCGGTTTGGGAGGGAGTGCAAGGATTGTCAATTTCCGACAAACTTTCAGACACAACGCATCAAATATATCACAAAACGTCTTATTAATAGAACTTTTTTACCCCCACTAAGAATTTATAACTACCCCACTGGCTGTAGAAATTCTGATCGGGGAGTTAGAAGTTCTAAATTTAACGTGTAACTTTTTCTTACCAGTATATTTAACGCTCCCTTTTTCAATTTTCATTTCACTTTCTTTAGTTTCTTGCCTCTTCATCTGATAGACCTAACATTTTCAGTGAAATTCAACAATTTCAAATCAAATTCAAATCTGTCATAATTAAGAATGTCATATAAAAGTGTTGTTCTGCGTGGGTATGAGTGTTGAAATACAAATCGAGGTCTCTAAAAGGCGTTGTCGGTGTGTTGCCGAAATAGTGTATAGCACAGCAGGAGGTATACGGTTTTGAGCGAAGTCCCTGTGAGGATATCACGTGATCAGCGGCTCGAGGTGGCAGAGAACGTAGACAACGAGATGCGCGTCACTGTATATAGTTTATATTTGTAAAGATACTCAAATAAAGTCTATGAAAGACAAGTTGACAGTCCCTTCGTCATAGTGTCGAGAGGACCTTGGAAGAGCCCTCCCTCTCTGACGATGGCCTTCGTTAGAGAGTCGAGAGGCCCTTGGAATATCCCCTCTCCGACAAACGCCTTCGCTTGAAACCTATTTCCTACACTCTATTTCGGCCAAACGCCAGGCACCTAAGATCCACTCACACGCCAAGTTTGATTTCATAAAAAACGCTGCGATTATACACCAACCTGCAGTGATGGATTTCTCTGACGAAGTCTTTGGCTTGAAACATTTCCTACACTCTATTTCGCCATTATACACCAACCTCTTAGAGATTTTCATAAAAAGACCTAAAAACAATTCGCTGACGTTCTTTAGATGTTCAATTCTGTCATAACTAAGAATGTGCATTCATCTGATAGACATAAAAATATTTCTCTAACATTTTTAGACATTAAATCTTTCCTGTTTCGCGCAGTCAAGACTGATGAAGTCGTGAATCGAAAAACACGGCACACGGTAACGCAAGATTAAAAATTAAAACTCGACAAGCGCCAGGCACGATTTGATTTCATAAAAAACTCTGCGAATGGTGGCATTTTGAATTTTCATGATGCTACGCGGGTGTGCAAGATGGCCTTTTCTAGAAAAATGAAAGTTGGAGTAGTCAAAATTAAGAAGGATTTTAACGTTTCATATGTGAGACCGCGTCATAACCGGAAACACGTTACCATGTTCTCGAAAGTACTTAAAGTTCGGAATAGAAAAGCTTTCTCTTGAATTTATATACGTCACGACCTTCGTTCAGAACAAAATTATATATTTTTATATTTGGGCAGTTAACCAAGCCTTTTTTAAAACGATTTCTGCCTAACCTCCATTTTAATAACTCAGTTTATTTTTTCCCTGTCCGTATCCTACGCTATACCAAATCCTGATTTCTGATTGACTAACGAGCGGTCCGTATGAACCCACACGGATCGCTCGACATAATTTCAGTTTTAAATGCGTTTTATAAGTCGTAAAATATTCTAAAAACATTGGAAAATTAACTCAAACGAGATTGAACATATTGAAAGATATATAATTTCCTTTGACGAAGAAAAGCACAGACTTTTCTTTTTGTCCACTAGAAATACTGATGACGACCAAAAATACAAGTCAGTCGTTTTAAACTTGAGGGTCTTTTCGTTTGCAGAGCAGCTGGTCAATGCACTCGATGCTTTAAAGGGGAACTGTACCCAAAAAATAAATTACTTTTAAATAAAAGGCCTTTAAGAATAATGTTTAGAAATATTAATAGTTTTACGGTATTTGCTCTTGTACTCGAAATCCCGTATTTTATGCTTCTGGACGCCGCCATTTTCGAATTTGTTCGACGGCTCAAGATTGATGTACAACGGTGGTTTTCTTTTCAATTTTGACGTCATTGAGTGCTTGTCTTTTTTCCTTGTCTTTTGCACTCAATGACGTCGAAACTGAAAAGAAACCCCGCTGGACCTCGAATCTGAGCCGTCGAGCAAACTCGAAATTGGCGGCGTCCAGAAGCATTAATTACGAGAATGAAAACGTTATTACTCGAGTACGAGAGCAGATACCGTAAAACTATCTTCAACACGGATTAGCCAATAATGTCTCGCCAAAGTTAATACAAAATGAAAGAAAGCGAAATCTGGATCATCTTCTGTCTTGATCATCTTCTGTCGGATCATCTTCTGTCTTGGTATTGCTAATTGAAATGTTCCACACATGGTTCAGTGCTTTGGAGGATCTGAAATTTGTGATACGAATTGTATTTTTAGATTTCTCCTAGGAATTTGACCTCATAGATCATAACATTCTTCTTTCTGATTTTAAAACTATTGGTGTCTCCCCAGCTGTTCTCCCGTGGCTCGCCTCATACCTTTCTGGTCGGTTACAGAGAATAAAATGTGATGGAATGGTATCTTATTTTAAATAATTACTTGCTGGTGTACCGGCAAGGAAGTAAAATTGGTCCATTTGCATTTATCACAAAGATAAATAAACTTCCCTTGGTCGCTATAACTGACAAAAACTCAGGAAAGGAACAAGTATCTGTCTTTATGGATGATACAACACCTCGTTGAAATACTTGATTTGCGGAGTCATGTATCCGGTAGAGACAAATTGGTAACACTCAAGCTAATGTCAATAGGATATCGTATTACTCGCAGCAAGAGAAAATGGTTCTAAATCCAAAAAAAACTAAAGAGATGATCATCGATTTACGAACAATTAAAACTGAGTTACCAATAACTACGATTGCTGATTATCCCATTACATGAGTAACGTCCTACAAGCTCCTGGGTATTTGGTTAGATTCCGATCTCAAGTGGCTGTGGCATTCCAATACTTGTTCAATTATTTAAAAAGGCAGGAAAAGACTGTACTTTTTGAAACTTCTTAAGAAATATGGTGCCACGGCTAGTGATCTAATTGCCTTTTACTGTGCAGTGGTGAGATCGACCTTGAATATGGAGATATTTTGTGGCATGGAGGTCTAACAAAATCACACATTTTGGATATTGAAAGAATTCAAAAACGAGCCTTGAGGATAATTGAGCCAAATTTAAATTATGAACAAACATTGGAACATTTAAAAATGGAAACCTTATCGGAAAGGCGTGCAACTCATTGTATTAAATTAGTTAAGCAAATGTCCTCACCGTTGCATAAACTTCATCATTTGCTTCCAGATAGGGTAAATGACGTTAAGCAAAGACAAACAAGATATGATGGCAACAAATTTTACAATTTTAAATATCGAACAGATCGCTTCAAAAATAGCCTTTGGTCTACGCTATTACTAGTTATAACAATACTGTATCATCATAAAAATTTTAATTAACTTGTAATAATAGTAGTTTTTAACCTGATGGTTCCAAATAATATTGTATATATATAATATATATATATATATATAATATAATAACAGTGAACCTTCTTCCACCAAAGTTAAAAAACAAGTAAAAATTGATCAAGATAACTTTTAAAAACTTTAATCTACGTTTCGGGGCTCTGCCCCTTTGTCAAGATACACGAGTTTACAGAGAGTTCGAGCATTATATAACATAAAAAAGCTAATTACAAAGTAAAATCAAGTAAAATCCCTAATATTCAGTCCCCTAGGGACAAATGAATTAAGTTTATAAGCCCAGAAGTTGGTTCCCTAACATCCGTTTTGTCAATTAGTATCACTGTCATATCATGAAGGAGTTAGCTTCAATCGCGCATACTTTCCTACTATCGCAAGTCGCCCTCGAAAAGCTGCTAAACCGCGATCGAAATCACAGCAATCGGGAAAATGTGACATACTTAACAAAACAACGTTGGGGGGGGGGGGGGGGGCGCCAGGGGAAATTCCCCCTCCCCCCAACGTTTTAAAAATGAAATTTTCGGGCACTTTTTGAAACAAATTTCGGGTAATTTTGGGTAATATAGCTCTTAAATATTCATGAAAATTTATATTTTGAACTGTTTTAATATTAAAGAAATATTTTTATAATTAATATAATATATTAGAGTTCAATCTTGCAGTTGCCCAGTTTAAAATTGTATTAAAGGCTATATCACATACGATAGATGAAGTACTCCCTATTTCGGTGAGGAAACCGCTGAGAAATCTAGTCACATATGAAGATGCGCCTGCCACACTGCATCCGATGATCTACAATCGATTTTTTTCGATCATCGGATGCAATGAGTATGAGTTTTAGTTACTAGATAAGTTATGTTTCCTACCATAAATGCCAAATATTAAAGCCATTATATGAATTTCTTTGATTTTAGAGTGCAGATGCTCCACCAAAGCTACTGTTATAGCTAGCCATTATATATACTACTTCATTTGGTCGGCACTGACACATTGTGTTTGGGATATCCAGTCTCTTAAAGAGTTATATTGCGAGAAATTAGTGAAGTGAGACAATATTGCGACGAGTTGTTTGTTTTATAAAAGATTGTTAATTATATAATGAATCTAAGTACGTAATACACGGTAGAGGTGTCGAACTGGTAGCACAAGCCATCATTTTTATATTTGACAATTATGATCGACGAAAATTATATAAATGCTCGATGAACTTTAGCATGGTAGAATTAACATTTTTTGCTTCTGAGACACCACTGAATTTAGGGAAATCTGTGACTTGTATATATTTATATAATTCTATATATTTTATCTACATACCTATATTCTATTTATATATCATTGTAAATATAATTTATTGTAAATATCATTTAATATTGTGAAAATATCAATTTTGTAATATCAAACGAATAGTCTGCAAACAAGAAAATTCAATTTATGGATTTTACTTTTTGTTCTTATTCTTTGTCTTCTTGTAGTCAAATAATTATATGATGATAAACCTTTACATTCGTCCAGGGGTATGCTCCGTTTACTACTCTGCCATTATTTATTAATTCTAAATGCCTGAAGATGTATAGATCCATCTTGTGACCTACCTTTTACCTCATAATAATTTCGAATAAGTAAGAGATAAACACCGAGAACGGAGGTATTCAGATATATAAATGTCGAGGGCCGTAGCTCCGAGGGATTTATGTGCCTGAATACCGATGGTCGACTAGGTGTTTATCTGACTTAGTTCATCATCTTATTCCTGAGGTATTTTTGTGTAAAATCTAAATATATTGAGGGATTTATCTATTTACCTCATCAATATATTAATGCTCACTTTCAGTTCTTAAAGTTTGTATCTTGCAGATGGTCAAATTTTCTACCTGTCTGAATTTTCAGTCACTTTCTGAATTAGCGTAAAATTACAAAGCGATGAAAACGATACTAAAAATAGGTACGCAGTGCGTAGATGTGTCTACAGGTATGCATGTAATAAAATGCATACCAAGCGTCATCATCGTATAAATATTGATGTTATATATGCTAAATATAACATCTTACCGTCAAATAGAAGGTTACATCTAACCGTCAAATAGAAGGTTTACATCTTACCGTCAAATAGAAGGTTACATCTTACCGTCAAATAGAAGGTTACATCTTACCGTCAAATAGAAGGTTACATCCAACCGTCAAATAGAAGGTTACATCTTACCGACAAATAGAAGGTTACATCTTACCGTCAAATAGGTGGTTACATCTTACCGTCAAATAGAAGGTTACATCTTACCGTCAAATAGAAGGTTACATCTAACCGTCAAATAGAAGGTTACATCTTACCGTCAAATAGAAGGTTACATCTTACCGTCAAATAGAAGGTTACATCTTACCGTCAAATAGAAGGTTACATCTTACTGTCAAATAGAAGGTTACATCTTACCGTCAAATAGAAGGTTACATCTTACCGTCAAATACAAGGTTACATCTTACCGTCAAATAGGTGGTTACATCTTACCGTCAAATAGAAGGTTACATCTTACCGTCAAATAGAAGGTTACATCTAACCGTCAAATAGAAGGTTACATCTTACCGTCAAATAGAAGGTTACATCTTACGGTCAAATAGAAGGTTACATCTTACCGTCAAATGGAAGGTTACATCTTACCGTCAAATAGAAGGTTACATCTTACCGTCAAATAGAAGGTTATATCTTACCGTCAAATAGGTTACATCTTACCGTCAAATAGAAGGTAACATCTTACCGACAAATAGAAGGTTACATCTTACCGTCAAATAGAAGGTTACATTTTACCGTCAAATAGAAGGTTACATCTTACCGTCAAATAGAAGGTTACATCTTACCGTCAAATACAATTAGGTTACATCTTACCGTCAAATAGAAGGTTACATCTTACCGTCAAATAGAAGGTTACATCTTACCGTCAAATACAAGGTTACATCTTACCGACAAATAGAAGGTTACATCTTACCGACAAATACAAGGTTACATCTTACCGTCAAATAGAAGGTTACATCTTACCGTCAAATAGAAGGTTACATCTTACCGTCAAATACAAGGTTACATCTTACCGTCAAATAGAAGGTTACATCTTACCGTCAAATAGAAGGTAATTACATCTTACCGTCAAATAGAAGGTTACATCTTACCGTCAAATAGGTTACATCTTACGGTCAAATAGAAGGTTACATCTTACCGTCAAATAGAAGGTTACATCTAACCGTCAAATAGAAGGTTACATCTTACCGTCAAATAGGTTACATCTTACGGTCAAATAGAAGGTTACATCTTACCGTCAAATAGAAGGTTACATCTTACCGTCAAATAGAAGGTTACATCTTACCGTCAAATAGAAGGTTACATCTTACCGTCAAATAGAAGGTTACATCTAACCGTCAAATAGAAGGTTATGGGTTCGATTCCCATCTGGGGCTCTGACATTTTTCATTTTAACGTATAGCTCTACGATCTTCCACATAGATACGTTATCTAGCAGTATATTGGTTAAGGTTTTGAGTAGACGCAATGTAATAAATGTTGTATGGTGCGCAGGCAATATTGAAATACAAATTAAAATATAGAAAGGTTGTTATATTGTATAATTTTTTAAACATAACATGTATTATTATGCTTTTTGGTTTTACAACGCACATGGCTTGATGGCTTCTTTCGTCATTTTGTGTCAATTATGCAATTTGTTTCTATAAAAAATGTACCATTTTGACTCGGCTTGACTTTGGTAATATAAATTTGAAATTATTGGTTCATTTCTGTCTCTTAAGTTTGTGTATGTTTTCAAAATGAACATAGTTGAGAAAAATAGAAAGTTCCGTGGGAGACTGAAACTAACGTACAAAATCTGCACCGCCATGTTTTGCCTCACTTTTTGGGTCAGCACTAGAGGCAATCCACCGAGGGTCTTCCACCGATGCTTTTAGATTACCAATGATGGGTAATTCCAGTACGTGCATATCACTGGCAATATCACTAGCAAACTGAACAATGAACCGTTTCAAACGTCGAACTTCTCATGTGCCGAACATTAGGTTCAAGTTCAACCATGCTGATTAATATTAATATCAAAATATTATCGCATAGGCATAACAAAAATTCTTGTAACGAATAAATCACCTAAACGCAGCGCGCAGGTCTATATATTATTCTCGTTAAAGCGGCTTTTTGTTTACATTCGTATTTGGTTCGTATATTTTACCTACAGCCGGCCATCTGAATTTATAAGCATATCAACAGGAGGATTTACATATATTCAACCAATAATTATATTAAGACTTTAATACCTCCAGGCGATGCTTTAGACGTCCCTTTCGTTTTCCTTGGGTACCTTCTTTACGGAAACCTTAGCATTCTTTTATGATATTATATATGTAGTGCTATGAATAAGAACGGTGTGACACCTCGCTGGCACAGAATAATAATCAAATTCCGGTGGATTTGACACTGGCACTATTAAACGTGCACTTTTCAGTATTTCGAATGAAAAAACGCGAATGGTGTGCATATAGTATAGTGCATTGACAAACGGGGGAATTGTGATTATCATGTTTAACAATGAAGCAATTTTCGCGTGGGCTAAAATGACACTTCAAGCGTTTGGTTGTTTGTGATAGTTTAATAGGTTGTGGCAAATGGGGCCAAACCGCCAAAGTCGATTTTAATAACAATAGTTTCAGACTTTTTGCTGTGCGAAGTTACTCCGGAACATCCGAAGCACGCGTTTAAAAGAAAACTGAACCGACAGTAAAGTGAAAAGATGATGAACCGCCAAATGGCAACGAAATACTTACATTTCTGCAAGCGGAGCCCTAGATCAGAGTATAATTACTGAAGGCCTCAGCACACACATAAATTAGTCAGTTCGCCACACATAAAGTCAGTTCGCTACACACATTAAGTCAGTTCGCTACAACTCATCATTTACTAAAAAACAATCAACTTGATTTGTTTAATACGTATTTACTAAACAGATCACCTCAAATAATGCGTTATAAATCTTAGATGGAATCTAAGCGATGACTCACAGAGATGCATGACGTCCATCGCCAATGCGCGCTGCCATTAATGCTCTCAGTCTTTTGCCAAGCTAATTTTAACGCAGTTTTGTTGAAATAGCTGCCATACAACAATAAGTAATAATAAATAATATATATTAATAATACACAATAAGTGTGACTCAGAGATGCCGTCCATCGGAATCGCCAACGCGCTTTCCGTTTATGTGTGTAGCGAACTGACTTTATGTGTGTGGCGAACTGACTTTATGTGTGTGGCGAAACCGACCGGTTACCTCCGTTCCAAACGTCACGGTGTTTTAAACGCGCGTTCGGAAGTTCGTTGGCATTCGACATTTATATGCTTAGTTCCAAATCTAAAACTGATCACGGCCGAGAAAAGAATGACACAATGCGGAACTTCTAATCGTCTGAAAGTAAACTGAAACCAACAGATCGTGATTTTGGACATTGGTGGTGCCATTTGCCACAAACTACAACTCGAAACCATATTCCAAACGCCGATCACTGTGTCTTTAACGAAAATATTTCAAGGAGATTGTAGCCCACGTGAAAACTATTCATTCATTCATTTGATATAATAATCACAAACTCACTGGTTGGTTTCACAAATCAAAAGTCCGCTGTTTACACAGCACTCTACTTTTTACACCGAGAGTAATATTTGATTTTGGATGGGACGGCATACTGTCATACTGTTATTGACACACGCACGTTACTGAATAGTCGGACAAGGTCGGAATCCGAAGTGTTTAGTCGACGTAGTTTTTCTCATGCGGTTGGTTTTGTCGACCGCAACCTCACCGCTAATCCACCGCAACCTCACCGCCAATTGACCGCTAATCCACCGCAACCTCACCGCTAAATGACCGCAACCGCAGTGTTAGGTTATTTCTAGGCAGTACTGTATGACATCACAATGCACAATTGACTTTTTTCAAATCTTCAATCGTTTGATGATTTGCATATTTGATGTAATTGGATACATCCACGCACATGCACCTGCTGCATTTCAAGTGATTTCATTACATAATATCAAGGATATATAAGCATTTCAATGCATGACCGTTGGCAATGACCCAATGAACTAGTAGTTCCAGGCCGACCGCGCTCAAACGGTTTTATGAATGTCCAAATAGAATGACACGCACCCTCATATCGATATTTTACCGATCATTTGTCAACTTTATAATGTTTCTAGACTCGTAAAGAATCTGTTTCTACTCTTGGCGATGGCAAAAGTTAGGAAATTTACTTACATTGTATACTTGCGGAGTTTGAATGTGATCGGACGCGTGATTTTGTCAACGAAATTTGAGACAATCGAGTGTGAGTCGGCTGGATGTTGTGATTGAGGCTTCCATTCTTTCCTTTTCTTATGTATATATAGTGCCGTAGGACCGGGTTTTGAAACTCGCATAAATTTATCAATATTATTCGAAATTGGTACCAAAAAGCAACAAAGACAACAACTACTCTTCATGTAAGTTATTTTTTATTTCATTTTAATAGTTTACAGTATTTTTAAAACAGATTTTGTCGTAACTTATCATAATATATAATATAATAATATAACATAATAACACTAATAGTTATAGTTTGATTTAGCTTGCTGTGACTGGACTATATTGCAAATCGTATAATGGTTTTTGTTTATTCGATCTATAATAAAATAATATACATAGCTCTAATCAATGCACAAATGCTATATAAACTAACGTTCATAATCATTTACTTACTTCTGTGACAATATCTAATCTTATACAATTCAGTCTCTCCGGTTAGCTTACATTTACGAGTTCTGGTTAGCGGTACAGTTACCGGTTAGCGATATACAGATTCAGGTTAGCGGTACAATTACCGGTTAGCGATATACAGATTCAGGTTAGCGGTACAGTTACCGGTTAGCGATATACAGATTCAGGTTAGCGGTACAGTTACCGGTTAGCGATATACAGATTCAGGTTAGCGGTACTATTATAAAAGAGGTCAACGAAATTCTTCTTCATGCCTTGATCACATGAATTTTCTCGTGTTAGCTCGCCGACCGGCGCGGTTTCGAAATACAATACTAATTAATACAAATGTCAATCAAAGTTAAATCATGCGATGTTATTAAACCCAAACTAATATTTAAACCCAAATTATGGACTATTTCGTATGTGGACGCAGTCCTTATAAGTCTTCTTTATATCCTTTGCCTGGTAGATGACAGCAATCTTTTTCACCGGTCTGTCGTACTCCAGTCGATGTCTTTACTTTAACATTCCTGACTTTACCATACGTGATCATACCAACCACTTTTCACGAATTACATTTGTATCTGCGAACGTCACCACGTCGTTCACTTGTACATTGCGTCGAGTCACGTGCTGGGTAGACATCTCTACTGCACTGTTTCCAGAAGGAGTCAACAATCTTTTGTATAAATTCCATTCTGTGCCGTGGGTTCTTTGTCTGCCTGAATGGGCCTTGTGGCACTTCTGATGTTGCTCGACCAAGGAGCATGTTGTTCGAGCATAGGTAGGATCCGTCGTCTGGGTCTCGTCCGTTGGTTGACCAAACGGCTTCTATTACATAGGTCTATAGTTCGAACGGTGTCAGTACTTGTTTACCGATAGCTTAACCTTTCTTTAGTGATTTCTTGCAGCTTTTCACTAATGATTCCGCGCACCCATTGTGATGCGGAGCTCTGGGAGTTGTAAATTTCCATTTGCATTCCTTTCTTTGCGCAACATTCTCGTAGTTGTTCCATGTTCCATCCTTTCACCATTTCACGAAGTTCTTTTTCCGCTCCGACAAACTCAGTCCCGTTGTCGTTCATAATTTTATCGGGTTATATCATGCTGTATAATTAATGAAATCGCGGAGTGTGCGGTGCCAGGAGAAGCTTGGGCAGATCCGCCATACGTTGCGATTTGACTTTGTGTGCCATTTCTCGACAAAATACACATCGGTACTTGACCAACTTGGCGAAGTCATTGGCCTTATGAATCCAGTATTTCCTCTTTGTTTTGGCAGTTGTTGTCGCTGCATGTGGCGTGTTATAAATAACGATAACCAGTGTTTTCGAGGATGTAACGCTGGGTGTTTTGTCTCGTAAGACACCATGGCTTCGGAGACTCTTCCTCCAACTCTGCAATACTCCATTTTCGTCCAGGAATTGACTGAGCGCTCGAAATTCCCCTTTCTTTAGACGGTTATGGAGGTCTTTCTGGGCTTCTTTGATCCAGAAGACTTCGGCTTCTAGTAATTCAGCTGGTGAGAGAGGACATTGTGTGGGTAAGCTGTGGTAGTTTTGTCCGGCCATTGGCTTGTCGTGTGGCACGCGCCTTTCGATTTAATCTCCTTATGTAGGAGGTAACTCTGATCAGTTTCCTCCAGCTAAAGAACTTCTTTTGGTTGATCGCTTGGTCAGTCTTCGAACTTGTCACATCACAAATTATCTTTAATTTTCGACGTTCTGTGTTGTCTTCTGGTATAGATCTTCTGCAGTTCTGGAGGCGCTGTTTCATGTGTCGTTATCGAGCCGTTCTTAGCGTGGTGTCATTTCGTGAGAAAGGTAGTAGCGAATGAGCGAGCATCACTTGTACGACTGGTTGGAAATGAACGAGAATGTTTTATTGATAAAGTAATGTTTATAAGTAACAGAAACAGGGACGAAAAAACACACAATTAAAATAGAAAAATGTCTTGCAGACTCTTGTCAGTCAATCACATCCATGATCGAGATGACATTGTAAACTCGTACTATCGATCTTTATAATTTTGTCTCACAACTGATCACGTTCACCACAATATCACGGCTCTTTCCCGAGGATGTAGCAGTTTTCCTGGACGACATCGTCTTTTCCTTAAAAAGACTACGATACAGACGAAGACATCTGCGCTTGAAAACAAACGCCACGCTTATGAAGAGGCCTTGAAAACTGACAAAGATAACGAAAAGATAGGTCAAGACGGGCGTCTCCGTTTTCACGATAACCTGCAGTAAGCCAAAAAGCCACGAGAAACCCATAAGAGTAGAGAGCTTCACGCATATTAAAATGCTTTGAATTTGCCTACTCTTCACAATGTCACTTCCAAGGGTTCGAGAAATGGAATTTTGATTCTTGAGGAAGCAGACGGCGGAAAAACCAAAAAGAAGAACATTACATAAGAGTAATACGCCAATAGGTACGATGAAAAGGAAGATCTTTGATTGACTAGTTGCAAGCCAACATACACGAGATCTACCGTAGTCTGTTATGAACAATCCAAAATAATCAAGGAGAACAGTCGTAAACACAAACAAAGCTGGAATTCCCCAGACTATGAGACAATAGCCGAAAAACTTTTTCTTATCGGAGGAGTTATTTCTTCGCAAGCTAACTTGTCTGGCCAACATCGAACACGAATGAAACGCGATAACTGTGCTTGCTGTGAACGAAACCAAAAAGAAATAATGGTTGGCGATGGCGATGCTAAAACAACCTGCAGTTACATTCTCCAGGAACACAATACGACACACCCATGATAAATCAGCGAGAAACATGGAGACTGCTAAGGCCAATATGTTTTTCCCAGGAAGTGTTCTCAATTCTTGAAAAATTGAATACGTCACAATCAAAGCCAGCAGAGAGATTAATGACAAAGTGAATCCCACTATTGTTATATATCCAAATACAACGTCATATTTTGTACTCAATGACGTCGTCATGTAAGTTCTCATATAATTCATCTTCACACAAACATAAACTGTCCCATTTAATTTTGCATATTCATTGAATTTGTACTTTTTCGATTTGTACATCAAAGTTCTATTTTCCATCCGATATTCAGAATGGCTTAACTTAATGTAAATACCATTACACTGAAATGGAATCCCTGGCAAACACACTGACACGTTTGATTTGTTGGCTGTTAAATTCCTGTCATGGTCGTCGCTTTTCTTATGAAACATCCCTGTTGCGTTAATATAAATCCACTGATCACCAAGTTCAACGTATTCGCCAAAACTGTACACCCGATAAATGCAAGGGGATCGAATCGGAATCACTATTTCTACTATCTTTAGTGTTACCGGTGCATACAATGTTTTCGTAATACTACTTTCGCCAAAAATGTCTATAGGTGAATTCAGAAAATAAGAACGTCCAACACCACAAACATTCTTCACTTCGTTGCATAACGCACAGTGTTCATTCTTAAAAACTCTTCTTTTTTCAACTGCTCTCACCAGCCCGACGTCGCCATTAATGCACGCATCTACAATGCTGGAATTACTAGCCACTGGGCAAGAGCTAATGGCGCTTGGGAAATGGCAATACCGAATCGGTTGCCCAACATTTGGTCGAAGACCCATGAAATCTTGTAGGTTATATTTCAAAAATTCTTCAAAACCTTTCGGTGTGTAATACAAAGAAATGGAAGACTTGTTTTTTGCGAACAACAAGTTCCAAAATTCATACTGAGAGACGTTGTTACAAAGCGCACAGTATCTATTTCTGTAGGTGAGATTGGTAACATGGCTATACACAGGAATATATGTAATGTAGTTCTCAACTTGTAAATGAAACGAAGGTGTTTGGCATTTCGTACGAACGTCATCATCTCGCCAATATGTTGGACATTTACTAATCATCCATACACCGGCTGAAATACGATCATCCATTCGTTGTAATATGTTTAATTTAGTTTCGCAATGCAGTAGAGTCCGTTGTTTATACAAAAAATCGTCAGTGGGTTGATCTGAATCGTGTGCCTTACACTCCGAAGCGTAGTCACTACAACAATCCATAAATACACTAACACACGCTCGATCACAGCTACAGACGCTGTCAATGTTAGGTTCAGTAAAGATTGTCTCATTTGAACATTGTTGTGAACAGGATTGTGTCAAATAACCTGTAAGAGAAGCGGAACACATCGGGTCTGTGATTTCGAGAATTCTGTGAGTTGTAGAGTTCGCTGAAGGATTGTCAGTTGTTGGTGCCATTGTTGTTGACCTGGTTGAGTAAAGTGGTGAACGTAATTGTGGAGGCGCTGTTTCATGTGTCGTTATCGAGCCGTTCTTACCGTGGTGTTTTTTCGTGAGAGAGGTAGCAGCGAAGAGAGCATCAGTTGTCCGACTGGTTGGAAATGAACGAGAATGTTTTGTTGATAAAGTAATGTTCATTTCTTTACTTTCGACCAAAAAGCTGGTTGTGAAGCAACTTTGGGTGAGGAAAAAACGAATGAGCAAAAATAAGCAACGATTGGCCATCATCTTCAGATCTGACCTGCGGCTTGATTGAAAGTCTCCACTTTTAATGTGTTTCGTATTTATATACTTTTACGTTAGTTCTCCCTAGAGTCTCTTGAAACACATCTGAATATTGCGATAAGACGTCCAGCAGCTGCAGGTCTTTATCTTTCTTACTTAAAGATGGGTGGTCTTTATCTTTCTAACTTAAAGATGGGTTAATTACATTGCCAGCATTTTCCTTAAAATCATCAATTTATTCCAATTCGGTGCAAACTGTTACTATAGTTGATAAATTCTGCAATTTTATTGCCTTAACTTCACTCTATATTGGTTTATCATGGGCATTTAGGATTCTAACAGGTACACGGCGCACCTACGGGGTAAAATAAGCAACGATTGGCCATCATCTTGAGATCTGATCGGCGGCTCGGTTCAAAGTCTCCACTTTTAATATGTATCTTATTCATATACTCTTCCCATAGATCTCATCTTAGATCTCATTAGATGTCCATACTCCACATTTCTGTTGTTTTCTTTTAAAAGACCATCAGTGCATGCATGATCATTAATTTGAATAATGTAATGGCAAGGTCAGCACCTGCGGGTCGGTTCAAAGTCTCCACTTTTAATATCTATCTTATTCATATACTCTTCCCATAGATCTCATCTTAGATCTCATTAGATGTCCATACTCCTTATTTCTGTTGTTTGCCTTTAAAAGACCATCAATGCATGCATGATCATTAATTTGAATAATGTAATAGAAAGGTCAGCACCTGCTGGTCGGTTCGAAGTCTCCACTTTTAATGTCATGTATCTTATTCATATACTCTTCAAATAGATCTCATTTTAGATATCATTAGATCAGAAAGAGTCAAGAGCTTTGGAAATTTTAGCCGTGTGTCGCGACGTTTACGTATGCACGGAAAAAATGAAAAAGAATTAAAAAGTCTCCGTTTTCGCATAAAAATAAGTACGTATATGGACGGTGCCTAAAACGCAATGTTAAGTTAATAAGGTGTTATCGAAGTATAAAGATAAGAGCCCAGCTCATTATACGTAAATGTATTGCTATAATAATATGGAAACAAGTCAAGTTTTAAAACATATTTACTGACGTTTCGTTGCGAACTTACAACATCTTCAGAGTAACAATTATACAGGTGTGAAAACTATCTATATATAACTATAAGTCTATATTTATATGGGAGAATAATTAATTAGACGGCTAATGGTGACAATTAACAGAAGGTGACATAATAACAGGAGCCGGGAAAAAACAACAACACACAATTAAAATAGGGAAAGCGGTATGAAAGAGATGGTCTCATTGAGAAACGGTAATGTGCACATTGCGATTAGTAAATTAATGTCGAATGTCAGCAACGGCTAGTGACTGAAGGCAACACATTTCGTTAGCCAAAGAATATTGAATTGGTGACGTTGGCCAAACGATGTAAAATGAGTATCGAATTAAGTGAGCGACAGCTATATAGCGACTGATAGCTAGCCTATACACTGCGAGATACCGCCGTTAATAATGCTCTGATCAAAAGGGAAAGATAGGTCCAAAAAGAGCCGCAACCATAATTACTTCCATATGACAGTTTAACAGAACATTAATAGGAAGATGTTGTTTTCCAACTTGTCTGAAATATCATACATTCATACTATTCGATTAATTTAAAATACTTTTACTTTCGAATTGCATTTTTTTGCTGGAATTTTTCTTTGAAATTCAATTCTTTTTTTTTTTTGGGGAGGCGAAAGCTATTCCGGCCCCCCTTTTATAATATTGGGGGGGCCGCGGCCCCCTGCTTCCTAAGCCCCTGAATTTCTTTGATTTTAGAGTGCAGATGCTCCACCAAAGCTACTGTTTTAAAAGCTAGCCATTATATATACTACTTCATTTGGTCGGCACTGACACATTGTGTTTGGGATATCCAGTCTCTTAAAGAGTTATATTGCGAGAAATTGAAGTGAGACAATATTGCGACGAGTTGTTTGTTTTATAAAAGATTGTTAATTATATAATAAATCTAAGTACGTAATACACGGTAGAGGTGTCGAACTGGTAGCACAAGCCATCATTTTTATATTTGACTTATGATCGACGAAAATTATATAAATGCTCGATTAACTTTAGTATGGTAGAATTAACATTTTTTGCTTCTGAGACACCACTGAATTTAGGGAAATTTGTGACTTGTATATATTTATATCATTCTATATATTTAATTATCTATCTATACCTATATCCTATTTAATATTGTAAATATCATATTTAATATTGTGAAAATATATTTAATATCAATTTTGTAATATCAAACGAATAATTCAATTTATGGATTTTACTTTTTGTTCTTATTCTTTGTCTTCTTATAGTTAAATAATTATATGATGATAAACCTTTACATTCATCCAGGGGTATGCTCCATTTACTACTCTGCCATTATTTATTAATTCTAAATGCCTGAAGATGTATAGATCGATCTTGTGACCTACCTTTTACCTCATAATAATTTCGAATAAGTACATTGTAAGAGATAAACACCGAGAACGCAGGTATTCAGGCATATAAATGTCGAGGGCCGTAGCCCCGAGGGATTTATGTGCCTGAATACCGATGGTCGAGGTGTTTATCTTATTTGACTTAGTTCATCATCTTATTCGTGAGGTATTTTTGTGTAAAATCTAAATATATTGAGGGATTTATCTATTTACCTCATTAATATATTAATGCTCACTTTCAGTTCTTAAAGTTTGTATCTTGCAGATGGTCAAATTTTCTACGTGTTTGAATTTTCAGTCACTTTCTGAATTAGCGTAAAATTAAAAAGCGATGAAACTATACTAAAAATAGGCACGCAGTGCATAGATGTGTCTAGATACATGTACGCACTGCGTACCTATTTTTACCAAGCGTCGTCATCGTATATATATATATATATTGATGTTATATGCTAAATATAATATCTAACCGTCAAATAGAAGGTTATGGGTTCTATTCCTATCTGGGGCTCTGACATTTTTTATTTTAACATATAGCTCTCGACAATCTTTCACTTACACACGTTATCTAGCAGTATATGAAAAATTCAGTTGTAAAATAAATATTTTGTTTGAAAGAACTCTTGAAACTATAAAGACTAACCATTTACAACTTTTTCATGTCTCACTTCACTCTTGAGATATTAAGATTTGTTTAATATGTAAATGATCATACTTATGACATCACAATGCATGACTTATTGAAAAAATTTGCGTATCTTTACAATTATCACATGGAATCGTTTGATGATTTTCATATTTGATGTCATTGGATACCTCCAGTCCTCCACTCACATGCACCTGCTGCATTTCAAGTGATTTCATTACATAATCTCAAGGACATTTCAATGCATGACCGTTGACAATTTAAAACTATAGCTTTGAACCAATGAACTATAGTAGTTCCAGGTCGACCGCCGGCCAACGGTTTTATGAATGTCCACATAGAACGTCACGCACCCTCGTGTCGATATTTTACGGATCATTTGTCAACTTTATAATGTTTCTAGACTTGTAAAGAATCTGTTTCTACTCTTGGCGATGGCAAAAGTTAGGAAATTTACTTACCTTTTGAGTGTGAATGTGATCGGACGTGATTTTGTCAACGAAATTTGAGACAATCGAGTGTGAATCGGCTGGATGTTGTGATTGAGGCTTCCATCCTTTCCTTTTCTTATGCCTATATAGTGCCGTAGGACCGAGTTTTGAAATTCGCATAAATTTATCAATATTATTCGAAATTGGTATACCAAAAAGCAACAAAGACAACAACTACTCCGTGTAAGTTATTTTTTATTTCATTTTAATAGTTTACAGTGTATTTAAAACAGATTTTGTCGTAACTTGTCATAATATATAATATAATAATATAATATAATAACACTAATAGTTATAGTTTGATTTGGCTTGCTGTGACTGGACTATATTGCAAATCGTATAATGGTTTTTGTTTATTCGATCTATAATAAAATAATATACAGAGCTCTAATCAATGCACAAATGCTATATAAGCTAACGTTCATAATCATTTACTTACTTCTGTAACAATATCCAATATCTTATACGATTCAGTCTCTCCGGTTAGCTTACATTTAGGAGTTCAGGTTAGCGGTACAGTTACAGGTTAGCGATATACAGATTCAGGTTAGCGGTACTATTATAAAAGAGGTCAACGAAATTCTTCTTCATGCCTTGATCACATGAATTTTCTCGTGTTATCTCACCGACTGGCGCGGTCTCGAAATACAATACTAATTAATACAAATGTCAATCAAAGTTAAATCATGCGATGTTATTAAACCCAAACTAATATTTAAACACAAATTATGGACTATTTCGTTCATCCGACGAAACATCCTCCCCCCATGAGGACGCAGTCCTTATAAGTCTTCTTTATATCCTTCTGCCTGGTAGATGACAGCAATCTTTGTCACCGGTCTGTGGTACTATCCAGTCACTACGTCGTTCACTTGTACATTGCGTCGAGTCACGTGCCACTTCTTTCGCACTTCTTTCGCGGTACGAGTGCTGGGTAGACATCTCTACTGCACTGTTTCCAGAAGGAGTCAACAATCTTTTGTACAAATTCCATTCTGTGCCGTGGGTTCTTTGTCTACCTGAATGGGCCTTGTGGCACTTCTGATGTTGTTCGACCAAGGAGCACGTCGTTCGGGCATATGTAGGATCCGTCGTCTGGATCATTTGGGTCTCGTCCGTTGGTTGACCAAACTTGCGGCTTCTATTACATAGGTGTATAGTTCGAACGGTGTCAGTACTTGTTTACCGATAGCTTTCTTTAAAGCTTTCTTGCAGCTTTTCACTTATGATTCCGCGCACGCATTGTGATGCGGAGCCGGTAAATTTCCATTGCATTCCTTTCTCTGCGAAAAATTCTGGTAGTTGTTCCATGTTCCATCCTGTCACCATTTCACGCAGTTCTTTTTCCGCTCCGAAAAACTGAGTCCCGTTGTCGCTCATCATTTTATCGGGTTGGCCTCGGATCGAGAAGAACCTTCGCAGCACTTGGAGGAATTCCATCGTGAAACAGTCGATCGCCAATTCCAGATGTACTGCTCTTGTATTAAGACAGGTGAAAAGGACTCCATATTGTTTCGTCGTCTTGTTGTGCCCTACTTTAACCGAGTATAGGGTCCGAAGTAGTCACATGCTGTATAATGAAATCGCGGAGTGTGCGGTGCCAGGAGAAGCTTGGGAAGATCCGCCATACGTAATTGCTATTTGACTTTGTGTGCCATTTCTCGACAAAATACACATCGGTACTTGACCAACTTGGCGAAGTCGTTGGCCTTAAGAATCCAGTATTTCCTCTTTGTTTTGGCCGTTGTGGCCGAATTGGTCATGCATGTGGCGTGTTATCAATAACGATAACCAGTGTTTTCGAGGATGTAACGCTGGGTGTTTTGTCTCGTAAGACACCATATATGGCTTCGGAGACTCTCAATACCAATATCAATATCCAACTCTCGATCAATACTCCATTTTCGTCCAGGAATTGACTGAGTGCTCGAAATTCCCCTTTCTTTAGATGGTTATGGAGGTCTTTCTGGGCTTCTTTGATCCAGAAGACTTCGGCTTCTAGTAATTCTGCGGGTGAGAGAGGACATTGTGTGGGGTACAGTAAGCTGCACGCGCCTTTCGATTTAATCTTCTTATGTGGGAGGTAACTCTGATCAGTTTCCTCCAACTATAGAACTTCTTCTGGTTGATCGCTTGGTCAGTCTTCGAACTTGTCACATCACAAATTATCTTTACTTTTCGACGTTCTGCGTTGTCTTCTGGCAGATCTTCTGAAGTTCTGGAGGCGCTGTTTCATGTGTCGTTATCGAGCCGTTCTTAGCGTGGTGTCTTTTTGTGAGAAAGGTAGCAGCGAAGCGAGCATCAGTTGTACGACTGGTTGGAAATGAACGAGAATGTTTTGTTGACAAAGTAATATTTATAAGTATAACAGAAACCGGGTAGAAAAAACATACAATTAAGAGAAAAACGCTTTGCAGACTCTTCTCAGTCAATCACATCCATCAAGATGACATGATTGTAAACTCGTACTATCGATCTTTATAATTTTGTCTCACAACTGATCACGTTCACCACAATATTACGACGCTTTCCCGAGGATGTAGCAGTTTTCCTGCACGACATCGTCTTTTCTTTAAAAAGACTACGATACAGCCGAAGACATCTGCGCTTGAAAACAAACGCCACGCTTATGAAGAGGCCTTGAAAACTGACAAAGATAACGAAAAGATAGGTCAAGACGGGCGTCTCAGTTTTCACGATAACCTGGAGTATGCCAAAAAGCCACGAGAAACCCATAAGAGTAGAGAGCTTCACGCATATTAAAATGCTTTGAACTTGCCTACTCTTCACAATGTCACTTCCCAGGGTTCGAGAAATGGAATTTTGATTCTTGAGGAAGCAGACGGCGGAAAAACCAAAAAGAAGAACATTACATAAGAGTAATACGCCAATAGGTACGATGAAAAGGAAGATCTTTGATTGACTAGTTGCAAGCCAACATACACGAGATCTACCGTAGTCTGTTATGAACAATCCAAAATAATCAAGGAGGACAGTCGTAAACACAAACAAAGCTGGAATGCCCCAGACTATGAGACAATAGCCGAAAAACTTTTTATTATCGGAGGAGTTATTTCTTCGCAAGCTAACTTGTCTGGCCAACATCGAACACGAATGAAACGCGATAACTGTGCTTGCTGTGAACGAAACCAAAAATAAATAATGGTTGGCGATGGCGATGCTAAAACAACCTGCAGTTACATTCTCCAGGAACGCAATACGACACACCCATGATAATTCAGCGAGAAACATGGAGACTGCTAAGGCCAATATGTTTTTCCCAGGAAGCGTTCTCAATTCTTGAAACATTGAATACGTCACAATCAAAGCCAGCAGAGAGATTAATGACAAAGTGAATCCCACTATTGTTATATATCCCAACACAACGTCATTTTTTGTACTCAATGACGTCGTCATGTAAGTTCTGGTATAATTCATCTTCACACAAACATAAACTGTCCCATTTAAATTAGCATATTCATTGAACTTGTACTTTTTCGATTTGTACATCAAAGTTCTATTTTCCATCCGATATTCAGAAGGGCTTAACTTGATGGAAGTACCATTACACTGAAATGGAATCCCCAGCAAACACGCTGACACGTTTGATTTGTTGGCTGTTAAATTCCTGTCATGGTCGTCACTTTTCTTATGAAACATCCCAGTTGCGTTAACATAAATCCACTGATCACCAAGTTCAACGTATTCGCCAAAACCGTACACTCGATAAACGCAAGGCGATGGAATCGGAATCACTATTTCTACTATTACTGTTAGCGATGCAAACAATGTTTTGGTAATACTAATTTCGTCCAAGTTCGACCGCCCGCCGACTGTTACCGGAACGCAAATATAAACCATTCCTTTGACATACCAGTAATCACCATAGTTATATCTCGATGACTTGAATACCAAAGTTAAATTTGGCAGAATATTGTATTCTGATTTGTTCAGTACGCGCGACACACAGTGTTGAGGTTTAATTTTCACACAAACAGTGACACTTGCATTATTTGTATCAGTATAGTACTCATTTGGGTTGTAAATTACCCCGGTTCGGTAAACGTAAATATTGCTCCCATTCCGTACTTCATATTCTTGAAAACTGTAAACTTGTTGGCGAATACACGAAAGTTGCCGAGCATGATAACGATAAACAATGCACCAACGTCCTAAAAACATTAACCCAGGAACAGAAAACATCGGGAACAGATTTTTAAGTCCACCATCTTGCGTGCCAATTATTGCACTTTGAAGAGGCGTGAAACTCACTGTAAAACGGATAAGAACTTCTGAGGTTTTTGAGATTATTTCTTCGTTGGAAATTTGAGATTCGTTCATCCTGGTGACATGTGATATCTCTTTTCTTAGAAAGCCTCTTTTCTTGTGTTGCATGCTAAAGTTACCAATATTATCCAGTGATAAAATCACTTCGTACTTGTCTGCTGTGGTGTTATTTTGAAACTGCCACGTTCTTTCGTAGTTTCGGCGACATTGACCCACGAATGGGTCGTAGATAGAGTCATGCATGTGTACACAACAGTGTCTTCAAGAAATTACCAAAATCTCGTAGGTTTATTTCAAGGAACGACACAACCCTAATATATCTCAGTGATATACTAGGTCCAACACCACAAACATTCTTCACTTCATTGCATAACGCACAGTGTTCATTCTTAAACACTCTTCTTTTTTCAACTCCTCTCACCAGCCCGACGTCTCCATTAACGCACGCATCTACAATGCTGGAATTACTAGCCAGTACTGGGCAAGAGCTAATGGCGCTTGGGAAATGGCAATACCGAATCGGTTGCCCATTATTTAGTCGAAGACCCTTTAAATCTTGTAGGTTATATTTCAGAAATTCTTCAAAACCTTTCGGTGTGTAATACAAAGAAATAAAATACTTGTTTTTCGCGAACAACAAGTTCCAAAATGCATACTGAGAGATGTTGTTACAAAGCGCACAGTATCTATTTCTGTAGGTGAGATTGGTAACATGGCTAAACACAGGAATATATGTAATGTAGTTCTCAACTTGTAAATGAAACGAAGGTGTTTGGCATTTCGTGCGAACGTCATCATCACGCCAATATGTTGGACATTTACCGATCAACCATACACCGGCTGAAATACGATCCATTCGTTGTAATATGTTTAATTTAGTTTCGCAATGCATTAGAGTCCGTTGTTTATACAAAAAATCGTCAGTGGGTTGATCTGAATCGTGTGTCTTACACTCCGCAGCGTAGTCACCACAACAATCCATAAACACACTAACGCACGCTCGATCACAGCTACAGGCGCTGTCAATGTTAGGTTCAGTAAAGATTGTCTCATTCGAACATTGTTGTGAACAGGATTTTGTAAAATAACCTGTACGAGAAGCGGAACACATCGGCTGTTCCACTGTGATTTCGAGAATTCTGTGAGTTGTAGAGTTCGCTGAAGGATTGTCAGTTGTTGGTGCCATTGTTGTTGACCTGGTTGAGTAAAGTGGATCACGTAATTCTGGAGGCGCTGTTTCATGTGTCGTTATCGAGCCGTTCTTAGCGTGGTGTCTTTTCGTGAGAGAGGTAGCAGCGAAGCGGGCATCAGTTGTACGACTGGTTGGAAAAGAACGAGAATGTTTTGTTGACAATGTAATGTTCATTTCTTTACTTTCGACCAAAAAACTGGCTGTGAAGCAACTTTGGGTGACGAAAAAACGAATGAGCAAAAATAAGCAATGATTGGCCATCATCTTGAGATCTGACCTGCCGGAGTGCCGCTTGGTTGAAAGTCTCCACTTTTAATGTGTGTCGTATTTATATAATCTTACGTTAGTCAGCAGCTGGTCTCTATCTTTCTTACTTAGATGGGTTAATTACATTGGCAGCATTTTCCTTAAAATCATCAATTTATTCTAATTCGGTGCAAACTGTTACTATAGTTGCTAAATTCTGCACTCTATTGACTTCACTCTATTGGTTTATCATGGGCATTTGCTGGGATTCTAACAGGTAAACGGCGCCCCTGCGGTGTAAAATAAGCAACGATTTTCCATCATCTTGAGATCTGACGCGCGGCTCGGTTCAAAGTCTCCACTTCCCATAGATCTCATCCAGATCAGAAAGAGATAAGTTCATATACTCCACATTTCTGTTGTTTTCGTTTAAAAGACCATTAGTGCATGCGTGACCATTAATTTGAATAATATAATGGAAACATTTGACAGCTGTTAGAGACCTAGCTGTCATTATCCAAGGCTTCGGAAATTTTGTTTAACAGAAGAACACATTATTAAAATAGAGAAAGCGGTATGGAAGAGATGTTCTCATTGAGAGACGGTAACGCGCACATTGCGATTAGCAAATTAATGTCGAATGTGGGCAACGGCTAGCGACTGAAGGCAACACATTTCGTTAGCCAAAGAATATAAAATTGCGACATTGGCCAAGCGATAGCAAATGCGCACTCGAATTAAGTGAGCGACAGCTATATAGCGACTGATGGCTAGCCTACACTTCGAGATACCGTCGTCAATGCTAATATGATCGAAAGGGAAAGATAGGTCCAAATAGATAGGTCCAATTCGGCTAGTGCTTCCTGGGAATGACGCCAGATTGATTAATTTGCATTTTGGAAAACGGTGGCGTTTTTTGGAGGGCCAAGAACTCTACCTGCTTCTATTTCGTGTGCGAGTTATCACTTCGGGATGTTCGTTTGCCGACTAATAGTGCTACTGATAATTAGTGCTAAACTTAGCTTTGTTCGTGCGGTGTTCGACTGAGTAATGAAGTCTTATCGAAACGTTAGCCGCGTTCTTTCTTGCGCACTAGCTGTCAACAAAACTGTCATGTTTCCTCCATGGGTATATTATACTACATAGTCATAGGTCATATTTTCGTTATTCGATCGGCATTGCGAGCTATGTGTCCCTCTTTGTTTCACGGTCATGTTATATCGCATTTGCTACTTGATCAGCCCTCGTCTTTGTCAATTGCCGGCGCATAGAGGTTGTAATGAACACGCACATACATCTGCAGTTTCGTGCCACTAGCGTTTCCGATTATCGCACCGTCGCGCTCTCCTTTGCTTTTAACCTTGGTTATTTCATGACCTCATTTGAATTTAGAAATCAGTAAACTCTCTGGAACGAGGAGCTCAAAGTTGGAAGAAGAACAAGAAGAAGAAATAATAAATTATAGCCCATGGCTACACCATCAGATTGTTCGTAAAGACAATTATTAAATACAAATAGGTACGCAATACGTACATGTGTCTACTGCTAATTGACTTACAGATAAACAATGAAAATTTATGTAATGATGCAAACACAGAAAGGTAAACTGAAAATATTAAAACAGGAAATGGCCCATTTAATGTGAAGATATAAAAGCGTTCTTACAAAATGTTCCTCAGTACACGAATGGCTGCTAGAGTATAGTATTTTAATAAGATAATCTTATAATTTATGATAGTTATAATATACTAATTCAAGATACAATAGGTTACATCGGATGCCATATTTATTTATATGGTTGGAGAGAGGACAATGAATACACTGACAAAGTATAGTCACTGTCACAACAAAATTAAAGTCAATACTGGCAATGAAGTATAGTTTACTTATAGTTCATTTCAACCGTCCAGTGTGCATAGATTGATCATTGTAAATGATCATTTATTGGAATTTGGACTTGAATAACTACTGTAGACTAGTGAAGAATTGTGATGACCAGTCTGGTTGGCTTGCAGCTGACTAGTGTTTGTTGTTCCTGATGTTAATTGTTAATCTTAATTGAAAACATTCAGCTCAATAATGTTGATCCAATATCAAACCAATATCAATTTTGATTTCATATTGTATATTATACTTTCACCGTTTCATGATTTTAAAACAGAGTTACCTAATCAGGGAGAGCGCTTAATAAATTTTTCCTTAAAGAAAGGGGGGCTTAATAGAGAAATTACAGTAGTTGGTGGGCCCCAACTTGATTTAGCTTACCAACTTGGTTGAGTTGGCCCCAACTTGATTGAGTAACTTGATTTAGCTTACCATAATCTTCGCAAAATCGAAACTCGCCATTGCCATGGACTCGTGCTATGCTGAATTACACCCTGAGCCAGTATTTCATCAATCTGTCGCTCCGCTTCTTCTCGGTGCGCATAGGGTAAATGGCGAGGGCGCTCTCTCCTCCGCAGAGGCGTCTCTTTTTTTTACTAATTCCGTGGAAGCGAGGGAGGCGCGACAGGGAACTGGGGAAGGCGCGGGCTGTCGCGCGCCGGACGAATGCGGCGGACAACGGGAGGCGAACGCCTGTCCGCGCCTTGAACCTTCCCTGTCGCGCCTTCCACGGAATTAGTAAAAAAAAGAGAAGCCTCTGCGGAGGAGCGATGCGAGGGCGTTGACGAATTAGGGAGTTATCGCCGATGTAATTATTTTGTGCGTCACGACGTTAGTTCTCCCTAGAGTCTCTTTAAACACATCTGAATATTGCGATAAGACGTCCAGCAGCTGGTCTCTATCTTTCTTACTTAAAGATGGGTTAATAGCATTGACAGCATTTTCCTTAAAATCATCGATTTATTCCAATTCGGTGGAAACTGTTACTAGTTGATAAATTCTGCAATTTTATTGCCTCGACTTGACTCTATTGGTTTATCATGGGCATTTAGGATTTTAACAGGTACACGGCACCCCTGCGGGGTAACGACAGCATGTGCGAGATGAAAAATAGTTTGGTGGCTTGTTTTATTGTCAGTACATAGGGATGAGATCATAGCTGAATCGTGTGTACGCGCTTTTTAGCTTGCATGACAACCAGTGTGTAGTTCGGGTATGGAGAACGCATTTCTCTCGACCGAATGAGCAAATCGTTTCGCAAAAACAAGCGATCGTAGTTGTGCCAAAGATTAAGAGAGATATTCTTATCCTGTCGTTGAGTATCTTTAAATTATCCGTCGGATTGATAGCAATTAAACATTCGTCATGAGTTATCTCGTTCACTGCTGTCGTTGTCGCCTTATTATAGACGACATCTGGTACGTTGGAAAGGATGGCGTGATGAAGTAGTTGAGGTAGTTGGATAAGAAATAGGAAACATTGTAATGCGGCGCTAAACAGATTACTTGCCAAACTTTATGAGGATTAACACGCAATATGTGATTATCACTGAGACGAGTGTCGATGGATGTTACGCGCAAGAGATATTAGAAGTCTGATCACTAGTTTCAGGCGTTATTAGTCGTGATGCATCTGCGTTCTGATGGATTTTGCGGGCCCTATGTTCTACTGAAAATTGAAATTCTTGTAGGTCCATAATCCAGCGCGCTATTCTTCGTTTAGGCTGAATATTGGAGAGCCACTTAAGCGCACTGTGGTCTGTATAACGATCTTAAAATGATTGACGGAGATAACGTTCAAAAATATACGACGAATCGGCCTTCTGATTGCCGATAATTTCTGAGTACATAAACAGGTTTTTACGAAGTGTATGCACGACGTTCGCGTAATGTAATAGATACGTATTTTATGTATTTAGACTCGAGGAAAATACGTAAAGAAATCACATGAAAAATTATTGGAATTAGTCGTAGACTGACCGACTCTTTGTATTCGCTACCGTAGTGTTCCCAAAATAGCGGCCCCCGTCACTTTCGGGATTTGTACCAGTTAGGGGCCGCTACTTTCGGGTAGCCGCTACTTTCGGGGGGCCGTTATTTTCGGGTGGTTAAGTAAGAGATAAAGCCCGAGAAGGAGGGCTTTATGCTATATAAAGATGCTTTGTATAGCAATAGCATAAAGCCCGACGTTCGAGGGCTTTATCTGACTTATTTCACGAGTGAGGAGGTTTTCCAGCAAAATTTTGTCCATTTTATCCACCTTGGACAAAGATTTCCCTTAGTTTTTCCTTCATTTCTTATTGGTCCTGGCCTACAATTTTGTAGCAATAAACAAGCATTACTATGTATACTTGTCAGTGTTAATACTTAATATATACACTGCTGTAGTGAATAAGGGAGAGCTTGGGGGAAACAGACGATACAGTACATGGATGATTGTCAAGCAAGCTCATATCCTCAGAAAAATTATTCTGTGTCTCGGACAGGGATAACTTTCTGATTTCCAGTGAGAGGCTCTGACCATTGAGCTGCCAAGACTCAGATGGCGAGTGAGGTTACATTGATGTACTGATTCTATTGATATAACAGCAGTGTATATATTAACACACCCAATGATTACTGATATATATAGTAACTGCTTTGCATAGGCAGTACATCATTAGAACGAGTACATCATTGTAACCTCTCTCCATCTGAATCTCGATGGCTCAATGGTTAGAGGCCGTCACTGGCAACCAGGAATATTATGTTTCTGATGATATGATCTTCACGTCCATGTTTTGTATACTGGCATGTATTCCATATATAATCTGTGTTTACAGCGCTTCAGTACAGATGAAATTGGTACGCTTAACATACTGAAATGTTGGTATGGCTCGGCTAAATTTACAATGTAAACGATATGTCGGGCCAAACCAATTATTAACGCTATTTTCCCGACTAAGCCGTTTCGCTCGCCGCCGCAGTTTTCCGTTTCGTAAACGGTCGTTGTCAACCGAAATGGTCGTTGCCAACAATTCCAGAGAAAAACCTGGGACCGAATTTCTGTCGAAAGACTATTTCATTAAAGTGCCCCTAACCTCAAAATTTTTTATTGTCTTATTTGGAAGAACTTTTAAAATGATAAAGTAACTTCTTTTAAAGATTTTCACTTCTTCGCTTTCTTTTTGAGATATATCATGAGTTTGTTTGATATGCAAATATCTGGAATTTCGTCACACATGCATGCATAATGAGTTATCAGAGAATGTTATATATCTTTGCGTTCATGAAATAAAAACATGACTAAAGTGTGAATAGCATGTGTGTGCGTTTCTTCCACAACAGTATGGAATTATGGAACATGTTAGACCTACAGTACTTAGCTGGCCTAGTGGGTCACAACTTATTCTGTCAATGTAAAATACAGCTTATTATTATTATGTTCGCATTGGGTATGTAAAGAGACTTAACTATGTATGCAGAAATTGTTAGGGATTGAACAAGTACTGTGTTAGCTAGATCATTGTCGACAAGCAGACTAGGCATGTCATCCTGAATATAGGTTATAATATATATGTGCATGGTGATATAATTTAGATACTATAACACTGTATATAGTACACAATGCCATATATATGCTTTGTTACATGGCAAATATGGTATCTGCAATCTGCATTAGGCATCATTATTAGTAGTATTATTGTTAATGCATTATTATTATTAGTATTATAATAATGTAAACTTTATTTATTCATAATTGATATATACTACAATGATAAACCTCTCTTTTACAGGTAGTTCACCAATGTCTACTTGAATTAACGATATATATGATATATAATATTAGTTTTGCATTAGTGTTGGGTTGTCCCAGGTTTTGTTACGTTTACAGAAAATATAGTATGAGGTTCTTATACAAATGTTAATTATTCTTTTCATGAAGTACTTTCGGCAACGTTCGTCAAATTTGAGATCTTTCAGCATTTCAATAAATTCTAATGATGGTTGACTGAAGACTCCGAGTGAGCTGATGGACAGATTCACAAATTTAACTTGTTCATAATTGTTGTTCTGTTCCGTAATTAGTTCCTGATACTTCTGTCTCTTACGGGTGGCATTATTGAGTAGATTGGATTCAAATCCGACTGTGAGTTCGAGAATATATATACATTAATTGTTTTCGATTGTTACCAAAAGATCGGGGCGTAATCTATCTCCGGTGAGAACAGATGGGCTGATGTAGCCAGGTATGTCAGCGTAGAGGCTATAATTTTGTACGGAGTTGAGTGAGGAGGCAATAAAATTTAAAACAGAGTCATGTCGCCAAGTAAACCGCCCTTCGTTTAGGTATGTTTGGCAACCAGCAATGACGTGAAGTAGGGTCTCAGGTTGCAAGCAGAATGAACAGTCAGATGTAGGTGATATTCCCCATTTCACAAGGTTTTTGCGAGTCGGAAGCGTGTTGTTGATGTATCGGATGGTGAAGTTAAATATGTTCTTAGGGAGTTTGCTTTGGACTGAGGACCATGTGGAGTTGAACGAGAGAGTCGAATATTTAATGATGTTGGAAAAGAATGAACCTTGTGAAATAAGGTGATGTTGAAGCCTTTCTTCGTGTTCTTTTCTGAAAGTGTTTAGTACGTCCTTTGTGTTTTTGTACTTGTCGTATTGCACATTCTTGTGATTACTTGTGACAGTCCATAGGTTTCTAATTTCTTCATTTGGTGATAATTTTAAAGCTTTTCGCGAAACAGTTTGGCATTGAAGAAATTTCGTTGAAGGGAGAATGATATTTAGACCGTACTTACTGCGAGGAAGTAGGACGTTGCTAAGTGTTGCTGAGATGGGAAGTTCAAGCCATTTCCGTATATATTTCGACGCAATACCATCTAGTTTTTCATTCACCCAGGTTTTACCTATGTCAGAAACAGTGAAGTGCCAAGAGATTTTTGCAAGTGCGTAGCGGCTGTACAACATAATTTTATTTTTTGGATGTAATGGCAGTTCGTCAATTTCATTCATGATGTCGGTTAGTGTGTCGTGTAGCTCAGATTTGTGATTTTCTTCGGACATATTAAAGTCAAATAATAATAATAATAATAATAATAATAATAATAATAATAATACAATAATAATACAATAATATTTATACAGGATAGCCCCTTCAATGCTAACACTGGTATCAATATATGGGGGTCTTGTTTTCTAACAAATTACAGTTGTTACAAATCTCAACACATATTCATAAATGTACAGTACAATGTTACAAAAACTAATTTTAACTCAAAATTTGTATATCCTTCACATATTGTCAATTAAGGCAATAGATAATGGTGCTACAACATGTATGAACAGATTAATTGAAACATGGAAAATAGCTCTTTACTGGTAGATATGATGTTAAAATGCCATGGAATTTCCTAACTAGCATTACACAATGTAACTTTCTTCTAATACAAGAGGTACAAAACTTGGGATTTCTATTAACCAATCAAGTCCCGACTTAGGAAAGATCAGTTTCCCTGACATGCATAGAGACCTCTGATTATGACCATCAATATGTAGTGATCCATATTCCTACAAGCTCCACATCACAGTAGTCCAATGTGGGTAGAATTATCAACTTACTGTATATAATCTATCCACACCAACAATTGGAGTAGAATCCCTAATACGTCTTAGTAAATCTAATTTGAATGGATCCCTATACATTTGCACTATATGCATCCGTAGACATTTGAACGAATTTGATTTTTTTAAAGGACACTCATTTATGATAGAGATGCACTTTCTTCCTTCAACAGCCTTTGGTGTCTATATAGTAAATACTGCATTGATTATTTCGTGAGTCATCAATATTGTGATAAAAGTAATTTCTTTCTTAGTGATTGATGGTAGAAACAGCAGTAGACCCCCCACTATTCTGTTGCTGCACTCAAAATGTTTGGGCTGCATGTATTATATTTATTTTGATGTCCTATGAAACAATTAAATTCAGACAAATAGACAATACAAAGCTCTGAGAGATATTGTCCACTGAAAATTTATTTAGTTTGGCAAATGAAGTGGCTATTATCTAATTCAAGTAATTTAGAACTAAAAGAAGTACTGTACTGTAAGTTTCAAACAGCAATTGGGCGAGGGGTTGTTGCGTATACATATTTCTAGTTATATAATAAATCTAAGTACGTAATACACGGTAGACGTGTCGAACTGGTAGCACGAGCCATAATTTTTTCATATTTAACTTATGATCGACGAAAATTATATAAATGCTCGATTAACTTTAGTATAGAATTAACATTTTTTACTTCTGAGACACCACTGAATTTAGGGAAATTTGTGACTTGTATATATTTATATCATTCTATATATTTAATTATCTATCTATACCTATATTCTATTTAATATTGTAAATATCATATTTAATATTGTGAAAATATATTTAATATCATTTTTGTAATATCAAACGAATAGTCTGCAAACAAGAAAATTCAATTTATGGATTTTACTTTTTGTTCTTATTATTTGTCTTCATATACAGTGGAACCCCGTTATAACGAACCCCGTTATAACGAACCTCCAGGTATAACGAACTAAATTCTTATGCCCGGAGAAAGGTATAGTTAATTGTATTGAACAGAACCCCGTTGTAACGAATCCTGATATAACGAATTCCGCGTTATAACGAACACAATCCAGAGGCCCAAATGTCAACTTTACTCGGATATAACGAACATGTTATCATGGAAATAAAGTTGAATGCGAAACAGACGATAATTCTAAAGGAATCACAATTGTTATTAACATTTTATTTAGGCATCTTTTTGTTTTATAATTTATCCTCTTTTAATTATCAATTCCATCAACTTCTTCATTTAGACAGCTTTTTGTGTTGAAAGGTATAGGTTCCACAGAAAAGACACTGAACTCATATTCATATGAGAAGTGACTGTACCGTGTAGGAAAAACCTCAAAAACCGCGTGATATCATATGAATGTGTAATATTTTAAATCAGATTAAATCGAATGCTGTGTGGGCCAACTTATATACCCGGCTGTTTCAATTTTTCAAAAGTTAAATAATTAATTATCAACAAACTCCGATATAACGAACGCTTTTGTCATTTTCCCACAAATTCGTTATAACAGGGTTTTCGATATAACAACCCTCGTTGTAACGAACACATTTTCCGGTCCCCTGCCAGATCGTTATAACGGGGTTCCACTGTAGTTAAATAATTATACAGTATGATCATAAGTTTACTACTCTGCCATTATTTATTAATTATAAATGCCTGAAGATGCATGTTTAGATCGATATGCTTACTTTCAGTTCTTAAAGTTTGTATCTTGCAGAGTGGTGAAATTTTCTACGTGTCTGAATTTTCATTCACTTTCTGAATTAGCGTAAAATTAAAAAGCGATGAAACTATACTAAAAACAGGTACGCAGTGCGTAGATGTGTCTAGATACATGTGCGCAACGCGTACCTATTTTTACCAAGCGTCATCATCGTATATATACTCTAATGAAGGGCTCCGCTCGAAACGTCAGTATCTCGTCACTAAATTCTTGGCAGTTTACCACCTTTTCACTTTGCTATACATATATATATTGATGTTGCATATATGCTAAATATAATATCTAACCGTCAAATGGGTTCTATTCCTATCTGGGGCTCAGAAATTTTTTATTTTAACATATAGCTCGACGATCTTTCACTTACACACGTTATCTAGTAGTATATGAAAAATTAAGTTGTAAAATAAATATTTTGATTGAAAGAACTCTTGAAACTATAAAAACTAACCATTTACAACTTTTTCATATCTCACTTCACTCTTGAGATATTAAGATTTGTTTAATATGTAAATATTTGATCATACTTATGACATCACAATGCACAATTGACTTTTCGTTTGATGATTTGCATATTTGATGTCATTGAATACATCCACTCACATGCACCTGCTGCATTTCAAGTGATTTCATTACATAATCTCAAGGATATATAAGCATGTCAATGCATGACCGTTGGCAATTTAAAACTAGCTTTTAACCAATGAACTAGTAGTTCCAGGCCGACCGCGCGCCAACGGCTTTTTGAATGTCCACATAGAACGTCACGCACCCTCGTGTCGATATTTTACGGATCATTTGTCAACTTTATAATGTTTCAAGACTCGTAAAGAATCTGTTTCTACTCTTGGCGATGGCAAAAGTTAGGAAATTTACTTACATTGTATACTTGCGGAGTTTGAATGTGATCGGACGTGATTTTGTCAACGAAATTTGAGACAATCGAGTGTGAGTCGGCTGGATGTTGTGATTGAAGCTTCCATCCTTTCCTTTTCTTATGTATATATAGTGCCGTAGGACCGGGTTTTGAAACTCGCATAAATTTATCAATATTATTCGAAATTGGTACCAAAAAGCAACAAAGACAACAACTACTCCGTGTAAGTTATTTTTTATTTAATTTTAACAGTTTACAGTGTATTTAAAACAGATTTTGTCGTAACTTGTCATAATATATAATATAATAATATAATAATATAATATAATACACTAATAGTTATGGTTTGATTTGACTTGCTGTGACTCGACTATATTGCAAATCGTATAATGGTTTTTGTTTATTCGATCTATAATAAAATCATATTCTAATCAATGCACAAATGCTATATAAACTAACGTTCATAATCATTTACTTACATAATGATTTTCTGTGACAATATCCAATATCTTATACGATTCAGTCTCTCCGGTTAGCTTACATATAGGAGTTCAGGTTAGCGGTACAGTTACAGGTTAATGATATACAGATTCAGGTTAGCGGTACTATTATAAAAGAGGTCAACGAAACTCTTCTTCATGCCTTGATCACATGAATTTTCTCGTGTTAGCTCACCGACTGGCGCGATCTCGAAATACAATACTAATTAATACAAATGTCAATCAAAGTTAAATCATGCGATGTTATTAAACCCAAACTAATATTTAAACCCAAATTATGGACTATTTCGTTCATCTGACGAAACATCCTCCCTCCATGAGGACTCAGTCCTTATAAGTCTTATTTATATCCTTCTGCCGGGTAGGCGACAGTGCAATCTTTGTCACCGGTCTGTCGTACTGTCCAGTCGATGTCTTTACCTTGACATTCCTGACTTTACGATCCGGACCTGGATATACTTCTGTGATCCTACCAAATGTCCACTTTCCACGAATTGCATTTGTATCTGCGAACGTCACTACGTCGTTCACTTGTACATCCGGCGTCGAGTCACGTGCCACTTCCTTCGCGGTACGAGTGCTGGGTAGACATCTCTACTGCACTGTTTCCAGAAGGAGTCAAAAAATCGTTTGTACAAATTCCATTCTGTGCCGTGGGTTATTTGTCTGCCTGAATGGGCCTTGTGGCACTTCTGATGTTGCTTGACCAAGGAGCATGTCGTTCGGGCAGAGGTAGGATCCGTCGTCTGGATCGTTCTAGTAGTTGTTCCATGTTCCATCCTGTCACCATTTCACGCAGTTCTTTTTCCGCTCCGACAAACTCGGATCGAGAAGAATCTTTGGAGCACTTGGAGGAATTCCATCGCGGAACAGTCGACCGCCAATTCCAGATGTACTGCTCTTGTATTAAGACAGGTGAAAAGGACTCCATATTGTTTCGTCGTCTTGTTGTGCCCTACTTTGACAGTATAGGGTCCGAAGTAGTCACACGCTGTATAATAAAATGGCGAAGTGTGATATACGATGTGATTCGATTTTGTGTGCCATTTCTCGACAGAATACACATGGGCACTTGACTACTTTGGCGAGGTCATATTGGCCTTAAGAATCCAGTATTTCCTCTTTGTTTTGGCAGTTGTTGTCGCTACTCCATTATGACCGAACTGGTGCATGTGGCGTGTTATCAATAACGATAACCAGTGTTTTCGAGGAGGTAACGCTGGGTGTTTTGACTCGTAAGACACCATGGCTTCGGAGACTTACCTCCAACTCTCAGTACTCCATTTGCGTCCAGGAATGGACTGAGCGCTCGAAATTCCCCTTTCTTTAGATGGTTATGGAGGTCTTTCTGGGCTTCTTTGATCCAGAAGACTTCGGCTTCTAGTAATTCAGCGGGTGAGAGAGGACATTGTGTGGGTAAGCTGTGGTAGTTTTGTCCGCAGTTGGCTTGTCGTCTGACACGCGCCTTTCGATTTAATCTTCTTATGTGGGCGGTAACTCTGATCAGTTTCCTCCAGCTAGAGAACTTCTTTTGGTTGATCGCTTGGTCAGTCTTCGAACTTGTTACATAACAAATTATCTTTACTTTTCGATCTTCTGCAGTTCTGGAGGCGCTGTTTCATGTGTCGTTATCGAGCCGTTCTTAGCGTGGTGTCTTTTCGTGAGAAAGGTAGCAGCGAATGAGCGAGCATCAGTTGTACGACTGGTTGGAAATGAACGAGAATGTTTTATTGATAAAGTAATGTTTATAAGTAACAGGAACAGGAACGAAAAAACACACAATTAAAATAGAAAAATGTCTTGCAGACTCTTGTCAGTCGATCACATCCATGATCAAGATGACATTGTAAACTCGTACTATCGATCTTTATAATTTTGTCTCACAACTGATCACGTTCACCACAATATCACGGCTCTTTCCCGAGGATGTAGCAGTTTTCCTGGACGACATCGTCTTTTCTTTAAAAAGACTACGATACAGATGAAGACATCTGCGCTTGAAAAGAAACGCCACGCTTATGAAGAGGCCTTGAAAACTGACAAAGATAACGAAAAGATAGGTCAAGACGGGCGTCTCCGTTTTCACGATAACCTGGAGTAAGCCAAAAAGCCACGAGAAACCCATAAGAGTAGAGAGCTTCACGCATATTAAAATGCTTTGAATTTGCCTACTCTTCACAATGTCACTTCCAAGGGTTCGAGAAATGGAATTTTGATTCTTGAGGAAGCAGACGGCGGAAAAACCAAAAAGAAGAACATTACATAAGAGTAATACGCCAATAGGTACGATGAAAAGGAAGATCTTTGATTGACTAGTTGCAAGCCAACATACACGAGATCTACCGTAGTCTGTTATGAACAATCCAAAATGATCAAGGAGGACAGTCGTAAACACAAACAAAGCTGGAATGCCCCAGACTATGAGACAATAGCCGAAAAACTTTTTCTTATCGGAGGAGTTATTTCTTCGCAAGCTAATTTGTCTGGCCAACATCGAACACGAATGAAACGCGATAACTGTGCTTGCTGTGAACGAAACCAAAAAGAAATAATGGTTGGCGATGGCGATGCTAAAACAACCTGCAGTTACATTCTCCAGGAACGCAATACGACACACCCATGATAATTCAGCGAGAAACATGGAGACTGCTAAGGCCAATATGTTTTTCCCAGGAAGTGTTCTCAATTCTTGAAAAATTGAATACGTCACAATCAAAGCCAGCAGAGAGATTAATGACAAAGTGAATCCCACTATTGTTATATATCCAAATACAACGTCATTTTTTGTACTCAATGACGTCGTCATGTAAGTTCTCATATAATTCATCTTCACACAAACATAAACTGTCCCATTTAATTTTGCATATTCATTGAATTTGTACTTTTTCGATTTGTACATCAAAGTTCTATTTTCCATCCGATATTCAGAATGGCTTAACTTAATGTAAATACCATTACACTGAAATGGAATCCCTGGCAAACACACTGACACGTTTGATTTGTTGGCTGTTAAATTCCTGTCATGGTCGTCGCTTTTCTTATGAAACATCCCTGTTGCGTTAATATAAATCCACTGATCACCAAGTTCAACGTATTCGCCAAAACTGTGCACCCGATAAATGCAAGGGGATCGAATCGGAATCACTATTTCTACTATCTTTAGTGTTACCGGTGCATACAATGTTTTCGTAATACTACTTTCGCCAAAAATGTTTATAGGTGAATTCAGAATATAAGGACGTCCAACACCACAAACATTCTTCACTTCGTTGCATAACGCACAGTGTTCATTCTTAAAAACTCTTCTTTTTTCAACTGCTCTCACCAGCCCGACGTCGCCATTAATGCACGCATCTACAATGCTGGAATTACTAGCCACTGGGCAAGAGCTAATGGCGCTTGGGAAATGGCAATACCGAATCGGTTGCCCAACATTTGGTCGAAGACCCATGAAATCTTGTAGGTTATATTTCAAAAATTCTTCAAAACCTTTCGGTGTGTAATACAAAGAAATGGAAGACTTGATTTTCGCGAACAACAAGTTCCAAAATTCATACTGAGCGACGTTGTTACAAAGTGCACAGTATCTATTTCTGTAGGTGAGATGGGTAACATGGCTAAACACAGGAATATATGTAATGTAGTTCTCAACTTGTAAATGAAACGAAGGTGTTTGGCATTTCGTACGAACGTCATCATCTCGCCAATATGTTGGACATTTACTGATCATCCATACACCGGCTGAAATACGATCCATTCGTTGTAATATGTTTAATTTAGTTTCGCAATGCAGTAGAGTCCGTTGTTTATACAAAAAATCTTCAGTGGGTTGATCTGAATCGTGTGCCTTACACTCCGAAGCGTAGTCACTACAACAATCCATAAATACACTAACACACGCTCGATCACAGCTACAGACGCTGTCAATGTTACGTTCAGTAAAGATTGTCTCATTTGAACATTGTTGTGAACAGGATTGTGTCAAATAACCTGTAAGAGAAGCGGAACACATCGGGTCTGTGATTTCGAGAATTCTGTGAGTTGTAGAGTTCGCTGAAGGATTGTCAGTTGTTGGTGCCATTGTTGTTGACCTGGTTGAGTAAAGTGGCGAACGTAATTGTGGAGGCGCTATTTCATGTGTCGTTATCGAGCCGTTCTTACCGTGGTGTCTTTTCGTGAGAGAGGTAGCAGCGAAGAGAGCATCAGTTGTCCGACTGGTTGGAAATGAACGAGAATGTTTTGTTGATAAAGTAATGTTCATTTCTTTACTTTCGACCAAAAAGCTGGTTGTGAAGCAACTTTGGGTGAGGAAAAAACGAATGAGCAAAAATAAGCAACGATTGGCCATCATCTTGAGATCTGACCTGCGGCTTGGTTGAAAGTCTCCACTTTTAATGTGTGTCGTATTTATATACTTTTACGTTAGTTCTCCCTATGGTCTCTTTTAGTTTAAACACATCTGAATATTGCGATAAGACGTCCAGCAGCTAGTCTTTATCTTTCTTACTTAAAGATGGGTGGTCTTTATCTTTCTAACTTAAAGATGCGTTAATTACATTGGCAGCATTTAAAATCATCAATTTATTCCAATTCGGTGCAAACTGTTACTATAGTTGATAAATTCTTCAATTTCACTCTATTGGATTATCATGGGAATTTAGGATTCTAACAGATACACGGCGCCCCTATGGGGTAAAATAACGATTGACCATCACCTTGATAGCCTGCGTAGCCGGCGGTTTTTTAGGGTTGGGGTGCGTTGGGGTTCTAGCAATTAAAGGCGGAATCCCGCTTGATCACCTTGAGATCTGAACTGCGGCTCGGTTCAAAGTCTCCACTTTTAATGTCATGTATCTTATTCCATACTCTTCAAATAGATCTCATTTTAGATCTCATTAGATCAGAAAGAGTCGAGAGCTTTGGAAATTGTAGCCGTGGCAGCGACGTTTACGTTTGCACGGAAAAATTGAAAACGAATTAAAAAGTCTCCGTTTTCGCATAAAAATAAGAACGTGTGGACGGGGCCTAAAACGCAATGTTAAGTTAATAAGGTGTTATCGAAGTATAAAGTTAAGAACCCAGCTCAATATACGTAAATGTATTGCTATAATAATATGGAAACAAGTCAAGTTTTAAAACATATTTACTGACGTTTCGTTGCGAACTAACAACATCTTCAGAGTAACAATTATACAGGTGTGAAAACTATCTATATATAACTATAAGTCTATATTTATATGGGACAATAATTAATCAGACGGCTAACCAAAGAGGTAACGGTAACGAGGTGACAAACAGAAGGTGACATAATAACAGGAGCCGGAAAAAACAACAACACACAATTAAAATAGGGAAAGCGGTATGGAAGAGATGGTCTCATTGAGAGACGGTAACGCACACATTGCGATTAGGGCAAATTAATGTCGAATGTCAGCAACGGCTAACGACTGAAGGCAACAAATTTCGTTAGCCAAAGAATATAAAATTGCTACATTGGCCAAGCGATAGCAAATAAGTATCGAATTAAGTGAGCGACAGCTATAGAGCGACTGATGGCTAGCCTACACTTCGAGATACCGCCGTTAATGCTCTGATCGAAAGGGAAAGATTGGTCTAAAAAGAGCCGCAACAATTCGGCTTGTGCTTCCTAGGAATGACGCCAGATTGATTAATTTGCATGTTGGAATACGGTGGCGTTTTTTGGAAGGCCAAGATCTCTATATTGTTTCTATTGCGTGTGCGAGTTATCACCTCCGGGTGTTCGTTGGCCGACGTATACAGTTCGTCTTGGCAGATTTCAATCAGATAGTCCCTGTGCGATAACCAAAGAGCGCGTGGCCGTCGCGTGCCAATTGAGATCTACAAGTAATGTTAGTGTTAATTTTTTCGGGTATTGTTCCATTGGCTGTTTACTGCGTTGATCTAGGTTACTGTGAGGTGACTCTGCACGACCGGGAGAGGCGTTCCGGTGACCTTTTCACTGTCGTGAAGTCCGATGCTGGGCCATCACCCATAGTTGTGAGAAACCTCGGGGCAAAAAGCCTTTGAATGTGCGCCGGGAGTTCTTGTTGTATGCCTTGTCGCGAATGCGCCAGAACCTAGTTGGGCCTCTTTTGTCCTTGCTTCGTTGTGACTCGGCTCTCCTATCTGTTCCGGTTGGGCAACTTGGAGACTGATGACGCACGCAGGATGGTGGCGCACTGACTCTCCCAAACGTCTAAGCCATGGCAGTTTAAAGGCTGGTCAAAATTCGCGTGACTGAAAGGCCGCTCCCCAATCGGTCGTGTCATCGGTCCTGGATGCTCGTGCTCGATCGACATTATAACCACTATTCTATATATATTCAATGTGTTATTTCCTCAGACGTCAGAATAAACTTCGCTTTGTTCGTGCTGTGTTCGACTGAGTAATGAAGTCTTATCGAAACGTGAGCCGCGTTCTTTCTTTCGCACTGTCAACAATGATTCTCCTTAGAAAAATTGTAATATATCTTGTCAGCTGAAAATTTCATCTTCATAGACTTTTTTGCTGTTAAAGTTGACGGAAATGACGTCTAGCGGGAATCTGTAAAGAGGTTTTCATATAGACAGATGCCCGCTATGACATCATTTCCGTCAACTTTAACAGCAAAAAAGTCTATGAAGATGAAATTTTCAGCTGACAAGATATATTACAATTTTTCTCAGCAGAATCGATAGATTACAAATATGTTAAATCCCCACAGACGTTATATGCACTTTAAAGACAATTATTAAATAAAAAATAGGTACGCAATACGTACATGTGTCTACTGCCAGTTGACTTACAGATAAAACAATGAAAATTTATGTACTGATGCAAACACAGTAAGGTAAACTGAAAATATTAAAACAGGAAATGGCCCATTTAACGTGAAGATATACATGAATGGCTGCTAAAGTAGTATTTTAATAAGAGAATCTTATAATTTATGATAGTTATAATATACTAATTCTAGATACAATAGGTTACATTGGATGTCATATTTATTTATATGGTTGGAGAGAGGACAATGAATACACTAACAAAGTATAGTCACTGTCTCAACAAAATTAAAGTCAATACTGGCAATGAAGTATATATTACTTATAGTTCAATTCAACCGTCCAGTGTGCATAGATTGATCATTGTAAATGATCATTTATTGGAATTTGGACTTGAATAACTACTGTAGACTACTGAAGAATTGTGATGTGATGACCAGTCTGGTTGCCTTGGCTGACTGGTGTTCGTTGTTCCTGATGGAAATTGTTAATCTTAATTGAAAACATTCAGTGTGGTACGATCAACATCAATGGATCCAATATCAATGGATTTTGATTTCATATTGTATGTTATACTTTCACCGTTTCATGATTTTAAAACAGAGTTACCTAATCAGGGAGAGCGCTTAATAAATTTTTCCTCAAAGAAAGGGGGGCTTAATAGAGAAATTACAGTAGTTGGTGGGCCCCAATTGTTTTGAGTAACTTGATTTAGCTTACGATAATCTTCGCAAAATCGAAACTCGCCATTGCCATGGACTCGTGCTATGCCGAATTACACCCTGAGCCAGCATTTCATCAATCTGTCGCTCCGCTTCTTCTCGGTGCGCATATGGTAAATGGCGAGGGCGTTGTCGAATTAGGGAGTTATCGCCGATGTAATTATTTTGTGCGTGACGACGTTAGTTCTCCCGTGGGTCTCTTTAATTCTTTAAACATATCTGAATATTGCGATAAGACGTCCATCAGCTGGTCTCTATCTTTCTTACTTAAAGATGGGTTATAATTGCATTGGCAGCATTTTCCTTAAAATCATCGATTTATTCCAATTCGGTGGAAACTGTTACTAGTTGATAAATTCCGCAATTTTATTTCCTCGACTTGACTCTATTGGTTTGGGCATTTAGGATTTTAACAGGTACACGGCACCCCTGCGGGGTAACGACAGCATGTGCGAGATGAAAAATAGTTTGGTGGCTTAGCTTGTTTTATTGTCAGTACATAGGGATGAGATCATAGCTGAATCGTGCAGTGTACGCGCTTTTTAGCTTGCATGACAACCAGTGCGTATAGGAGAACGCATTTCTCTCGACCGAATGAGCAAATCGTTTCGCAAAAACAAGCGATCGTAGTTGTGCCAAAGATTAAGAGAGATATTCTTATCCTGTCGTTGAGTATCTTTAAATTATCCGTCGGATTGATAGCAATTAAACATTCGTCATGAGTTATCTCGTTCACTGCTGTCGTTGTCGCCTTATTATTGACGACATCTGGTACGTGGTTGGAAAGGATGGCGTGATGGAAGTAGTTGAGGTAGTTGGATAAGAAATAGGAAACATTGTAATGCGGCGCTAAACAGATTACTTGCCAAACTTTATGAGGATTAACACGCAATATGTGATTATCACTGAGACGAGTGTCGATAGATGTTACTGCGCAAGAGATATTAGAATTTCAGGCGTTATTAGTCGTGACGTATCTGCGTTCTGATGGATTTTGCCGGCCTTCTGAAAATTGAAGTTCTTGTAGGTCCATAATCCAGCGCGCTATTCTTCGTTTAGAATCAATATTGGAGAGCCACTTAAGCGCACTGTGGTCTGTAACGATCTTAAAATGATTAACGGAGATAACGTTGAAAAATATACGACGAATTTCGCGGCCTTCTAATTGCCGATAATTTCTGAGTACATAAACAGGTTTTTACGATGGGTATGCACGTTCGCGTAATATAATAGACACGTATTTTATGTATTTAGACTCGACGAAAATACGTAAAGAAATCACATGAAAAATTATTGGAATTAGTCGTAGACTGACCGACTCTTTGTATTCGCTACCGTAGAGTTCCCAAAGTAGCGGCCCCCGTTACTTTCAGGATTTGTACCAGTTAGGGGCCGCTACTTTCGGGTAGCCGCTACTTTCGGGTAGCCGCTACTTTCGGGGGGCCGTTATTTTCGGGTGGTTAAGTAAGAGATAAAGCCCGAGAAGGAGGGCTTTATGCAAAATAAAGACTTTATATAGCATAAAGTCCGACGTTTGAGGGCTTTATCTGACTTATTTCACGAGTGAGGAGGTTTTCCAACAAAATTTTGTCCATTTTATCCACCTTGGATATTCATGGTCTTTATGCTAGATAAAGCCAGCGGTACATCAAAGAAAACCGACTCAATCGTGTAATAAAAAGTGTTACTACATATATACACACTCCTCCGCAGAGGCTTCTTGCGCTTTTTTAGAGTTCGGGTAATACTATAGGTGGGCTATTATTGGGCTCACAGGGTGTTTTGGGGACGCGTGCAGAGACTTCCCGAACTCTAAAAAAAGCGCAAGAAGCCTCTGCAGAGGAGAGTGACATATATATACTGATGATGTTGCGCTTCGACGAAACGTTCGATCTTTACTACACCATCGTACCATATGGTTTTTATTCGTGTTCTATTCTGTGCTGGGCTTTGATATTTATACTTCGTATATGACAGCATATTTGATACTGTTGATGCAATTATACAGATGAATTACCACACATGAACATGTTTATTTAGCGAGTTTATTGTTTCTTTCTGTTTGTTATATACAATAACAGAAAATAGGTTCGATTTATATAGTATTTTGATGTGTATATTTATTAATCTTAGGTAGCTTCCTTTGTCCTTTGTTAGCTTTAAAGCTTTGAAGATATTTTCAAACAGTATCGTCGGCATTCTTCTTAAGAGATTTAAGTTGTTCTTTTAAAGTTTTCTGAAGATCTTTCAATTCTTCTTTAATCTCCACATCGTAGTAGCATGCTGCATGGTATTTCTATTCCTCCTCCCTGTATACCCAAACCCCTTCTGGGGCATTTCTTGACTGTCCAGAAATTCTGCATGTTACAGTGATATAACCGTCTCGTAAAGGTTGGTACAAAAGATCTGCCAAAGCATCTGGAATGTGCCCAATTGTTTGCTCACCATTTAGTTGATTCGAGCTTTCACTTGAGCTTGGCGAATTATTTTCTTTGGTCTTCACTATAATAGCATGCCTTGAATGACGGTTTTCTGGTTCCGGTGTCACAAGAGCATTTGGCGTTTAGTTTTTTATTTAACTAGATTGGTATATATGGTCTCCTTTAAATCTGTCTTCTATAACTACACCCACATTAGTAGAGTGTCCAATAAGGTATTTATTTGACATTGATTAATATGTTTACTGGTTTGTTATACGGAGCTGTTGAGAACAAGGATTCCGACGGGAAAAGGAAACGCATGATATCTCAAATTTTCAGGTTAGGATTCCGACTTCCGAGTACACACCACACTTAGGTTAGACTAGCTCGAGCTAGCCTAACATTTCTTCCATTCACAATATGGACAAACCTTGTTCTTTATGTGAACGGATTACAAAATATCAGTGCATTCGATGTGCAGTATCTGAAACGGCAAATGATGCGGAATACATCCCTATGCGACGGGTAGGAATTGACTGCAAGAGAACGATAAGATGCCAAAAGAAAAAGATACCCATCCAAGTTCAATGTCAAGTACGAGTGCTGAAAAGAGCCCATCAGCAACGAGAAAGCAGTGGACCCGCGAGCAGAAACTAGAGTTTATAGACTTGTATAAAAAATACAAAAAACAAGAGCCATGCCGCAAGAGAATTTAAAATGCGCTACAAGTTGGAGTTGAAATCCAGCACATACAGTACAATCCCTGGATTAAACAAGAACTAGAACTCCGAAAAGCGCCTTTCATGTCAAGAAAGAAAGGGGTTGGCAGAAAAGCAGATCACCCAGAGATGGAAAGACGACTAATTCACGCTAAATTCAAGGCTGTGCGCGAAAAAGGCGTTCAGGTGAAAGAGTGGTGGTTCCGGACAAGATGTATAAAGAGCTAATGAAAGAATTACACCCTGAAGCCGAGTTTAAGATGTCAAACCATTGGTTTGCCCGCTTTAAGGCACGTTTTGATATATCATTACGCAGACCCACAAATGCAGCTCAAAAACCTCCAGAAATGATACGGACTATCATTCAGCACTTTCACCGCTATATGTCCGCCAAACTACAACCAAGAAACAAAAAGACCTGTGTGGAATTAGGCTGGTGTTGTCGGCCCTTGGAACTTAAGTGACATCGCCAACATGGATCAAACACCCCTAGAATTTTGTTTCAACACCAAAGGAGCGACCTACTCCACAACAAGAGAGAAGACCGTGTGGACTCGAACGACGGGCAGCGGTCACGAGAAAAGGCAGTGCACCGTTCAGATAACGTTGTTTGCCGATGGCGAACCAAGGGTGAAGCCGCTGCTTATTTTTAAGGGCACTGGGAAACGTATACCAGAAAGGGAAAGCAAGCAATACGACTCGAGAGTCGTAGTGAAGTTCCAGGAGAACGCTTGGTGTGACGAAGACATCATGCAGGTGTTCTGGTTGAGACACATGTGGAACGCCCAAAGTAATTTCTTTGGTTTACAACAACCCCGATCCAGGCTTTTGGTCTATGACCAACACAAGGCACAGACCACACACTAGAAGGTAAAAATGATCTTAGAGAAGAGTGCAACACCACCTTGGCACTAGTGCCACCAGGAGCCACCAGCAAGATACAACCTCTGACGACGTGTTTAACAGCGAATTTAAAAAAGGTGCAGACCGCCAGGCAACCGAGTTGATGGCAAAAGATCCAGAGGTTTTTCTTGCAAGTAATTGACTGCCAGTGAACGGCGAGTTTTATTTACAAAGTGGGTTGGGCAGGCATGGCAGGAAACGGCTCGTCATTTGAAAGACACAGTAATTCGCTCGTTTGCAAAGTGTGGCATTGCACTTCCAACGTCGGGCGACAGAGATGAGGAAATAAATCTTGAAGGCATTCCAAATTATACCATTGGTGAATCTGCCGATGTAGAGGATATGATGTTTTAGGACGACAATGATAGCGATCTGGCTGTTAGCGACATTGACGAAGACTGAAAATTGCATCCATCCATGTTATAAGTACCACTAATTCATTATCGGCCGCCTATGTTTTATCATTGCAACAGACAACATTTTATCTAACAGTTACTTTTACCCGTATCGTTATTAGTTCTATAAATTTAGAGAAAGTATCTTGGGAAGTTTGCAACATGTTTGTATTAAAAGAGTTTGCAACATGTTTGTATTAAAAGTGTTAACCACTGAGTCGTTACTTTCTTTTCTGCACGCTTTACATGCATACATACACATTACACACATACATACATACATACATATACATACATACATATATATATATATAATATATATATATATATATATATATATATAGTTTAAGAAATAGAAAACATTTTCCGTGTTTACATTTAACAATTAGACAACGACGCCGTTTTCTATGAGCAGATAGTCAACGAGGCGGAGCCGAGTTGACTATCGCTCATAGAAAACAAGGGCGAGTTGTCCAATTGTTTTAGTATAAATTTGCAAGTTTCTAACCCAAGAAATAACTTTTATTTCAAATTGATCATGAAAAAAAGGAAATATTCTTTTGAAATCACGCGACTTTTACCGCAGAGGTTAATATCAGCGGATATAAAACTCCTCCAACAGCCAATGAAAATTGAGGATTTGTGATATAAACTTGTCAATTTATACTAAACAGTTATATAAACACGAGTGGAAGTTTGGGAGAACGAGAAATCATAGTGGGAACACGAGCCCGTATAGGGCGAGTGTTAATTTCCATGCGATTTCGAGTTCTCCCAAACTTCCACGAGTGTTTATATAACGTATCGGAACACGGATAAAAATGTTTTCTATTTCTTTTATAAAATAACCAGTAGAAAGCAAATAAAATGTACAAATATCTTTTTTATCAACACGTAAATTCTCCTTACTGCGTATGATGGCGCCGTGATGTCTAATTGATGGCGTATGATGGCTAATTGATGGAGTTATGATGGCTAATAGACGACTTTCACGATCATGCGCAGTAGCAACAAACATTCAAATTTTCATCGTAGGTAAAAACAACTGTTTCAGCTGGAAAGAGCATATTGAAAATAGTAGAAGTGCAAAGTTTGAAAGGAATTGTGTAAAAAAGGAAGAAGTTACACAAGCAGAAAGTTGGCCATTTCAAAAGGGATTTATTAATGATTTAATAAGGATTTTGGCTTGGCGGGCGGGCGTTACGCCAAGCCAAAATCCCTATTAAATCCATAGTGAAGAGCAAAACTTCCAAAGTGTGTAGCTTTCGCACTATTTGCCCGATTAGTTTCAAACTTTGCACTTTTACTATTTTTAATATGATCTTTCTAGCTAAAACAGTTGTTTTTACCTCATATAATGCAAATTTGAAATAAAATTGCTACTGCGCATGACCCTGAAACTCGTCTATTGATGGCGTATGATGGCTAATTGATGGCGTATGATGGCTAATTATGCCGTATGATGGCTAATTGATGGCGTATCACGATGGCGTAATCCATCCATGTTATATAGCCTGATATAAACACGGTAACTGACCAATCACAGCGTGCGTAAGACACGACTTATTTTATAATATATATATATATATATATATATATATATATATATATATATATATATATATATATATATATATATATATATATATATATATATATATATATATATATATATATATATATATATATATATATATATATATATATATATATATATATATATATATATATATATATATTGAAAGGAATTATGGTGAAGGGAAATTTCGAGTGTTGGAATACATACATTTTAAGACCAAACCGGGACCAGTTGCGAAAAATGCAACTTCAAGGCCTTCCGACTGGAATTGAACCCGCGACCCTGCGATGCTAGTGCAGTGCTCTGACCACTGAGCTACGGAAGCCGTTGCCGAGAGCCTAGTCACGAGTTCTGTATATATGGTGGTGGTAATGCCGGGATAAGATTCTAGGTATATTATAGGTAATATTTGGCATTTCACTCGATCAAACTACATGTTGAAAGGATTTATGGTGAAGGAAAATTTCGAGTGTTGGAATACATACATTTTAAGACCAAACCAGGACCAGTTGCGAAAAATGCAACTTCAAGGCTTTCCGGCTGGAATTGAACCCGCGACCCTGCGATGCTAGTGCAGTGCTCTGACCACTGAGCTACAGAAGCCGTTGCCGAGAGCCTAGTCACGAGTTCTGTATATATATATGGTGGTAATGCCGGGATAAGATTCTAGGTACACTGTAAATGAAAAAGGGTTGAATCGACCCCAAATTTCGTTTTAGCCCTGTTGGAGCCGAAGCTGTTTTGGCCCTACGTGAAAGCCATTTTGGGATTCGAGAGCTAGATCGACACTAACAGGGCCATTTTAGGTACACTAAAAAGCCAATTTGGCCCTACCCGTTTGCAAAACAGCCCTGCCATTTTTCAATTCAGCCCCACCGTTTTCCAATTCAGCCCCACAGATCAAAACGACTCTCATTCCCGGGGCTGTTACGGCTCCACTTGCAGCCCTACTTATGATGTCCATATCAGCCCCCAATGAATTCATTTTGGCTCTCTTTTTCCGAATCGGCTCTTACACATGTCAAATCGACCCACTTGTCAAATCGACTCCCAGTGGCAAATCGACTCCGCTGTCAAATCGACTCCCGCGTGCCAATTTAGCTCGCGTTCTTCAAATCGACGCCCGCGCGTGTCATATCGACCCCCGAGTTTCAAATCGACTCATGTCAATTATCAAATCGACTAACGCGTGTCAAATCGACTCGCGCGTGTCAAATCGACTCGCACGTGTCAAATCAACCCGTGTGTTAAATCAACTCCCGGCTGTCAAGTCAAATCGACTCGCGCGTTTCAAGTCGACTCGACCGTTTCTCAAATCGACTCTCTTGCCAAATAGTTCTCCCTGTGTAATCGGCTCGCGCGTGTTAAAGCGACGCGCGTGTTAAAGCGACGCGCGTGAAAGAATTGATATTATCTTCTCGATAGTTTTTATTGGTCGAGAATATCATCTATCTTTCAAGTGGCATGTTTGGCCACTATTAAGACAATAGTATAAATATGGGCCATTCTGGTTAGTAGATACATCATACATTTGAACCGTTTTGCGAGTTAGACTTAACCAGCTACATCGTGCTACATCAATATGGATGCTTCCAGACAACATTTTTATGTTCAGAAGTAAAAGATTGGTTGCTGTCCCATGATTTCCCAGATGGTCGTGGAACGTATCGGTAAGTTTCGCGATATTAGATTTTTTACTGGAATGACACTATATATTGCAGTTCTATCTTTTTGATCAATATTGTGTAATAAATGTGATTTTTTATATTTGTATATGTAGAAAGTGAAGAATTAAATGACGAGGACATGACAGCCTTGTACGAAGTTGACGAAGAAATGAGACACTTTTTTCCTTCATTCAAATTTCGCAAGAAATTTAAGGGATTTCTTAGCGACGTAATTAAAGAGAAGGTAAGAATTCACGTTAAAATTTTCGCTTTCGCAAATTTTATACATTGTAACTTTTTAACAATTTCTATCATACTAGACTAACAAAATAATGTGCTATTCGAAAACCCGGCGCAGACGACCCGGGCTCTGGGAACGAGAATGTATGCGCCCGCGATATATTCATTCAGAGGTTCAGAGCATGCGTAGAAACTATTTACGAATTTGGCGCCTACCTATTCTACAAGTGACCGTTGGGATATATATTTGCATTCGAAGAAGGAAAATCGGATAAAATATAACGCTAAACTCGCGTTGGATACAGTATTTTGTTCACTTAATATTTAGTGTTATAAGATGTTACTTTTCTCAGGAAATACGTTCAAGAAACGCCTCGTAGTTGGATTGTCCGCTGTGGAAGAATTTTCAACATGGCTGATCTCTCCGTGTCGACCTGATCACTCGACTGTCGATTACGCTACTAAGCTTATTGAAATTGTCGTACTGGCGTATGCAATTGTTTGCACACAACATAATTCTTGTTTCTGATTCGATGGTGAATGTTGACATGCGTGTACAGTTTGATCACATACACCAAGATGACAATCGTATATGATAAATCGTACTGTGTACAGATGGTCCTTTAAGTACTTTGGTCTAATATAGTTATGCATTCATGTTTAAAACCATCAGGGGCCACCTTAATTGAGTGTAAATGCCAAATATTCTCAGTAATAAACCCATTCACTTCATTCGTGGCATTTCCACCATGGTCGTACAGGTATATACTGAACTTGTAGCCAAGCTCCCATAGTTCAGTCGGTTAGTGTGCTGGTGTACTGTATATTGCCAGGGTCGCAGCGTTCAATTCCCAGTATTATCTAGTTTGAATTAGTTGAGGAAATATTGAAATAATATGTATTTCCCCCTGTACCGTAATTTAGAGAGTGAGATTTTACATTATATCGGTCAAGTTTTTGCATGGCATATTGAAGTGATATGTAGTTTCTTGTGACCGACACAATGTGCTATTTGCACATAGAAATCTATTGCTGTAATTCATGAAGACTTCCAATTTATTATCAACCTTATTTGGAAATATATTCTGTCCCAGTTATCAGTCACAGGGAAAAGCAAGGAAGGCCATCCTGCTCTGGACTGTGTGAAGGTCAAACTAATAATTGGTCAGAAATTGGCTATACGGTAATTAAAAAATTGAAATTGGTTATAATTACATTACAGCAAAAGATTGATTCACTAAGCAGAAAATGCAATCAGATTATAATAAATATTAGTGCCCACCACAAAACATGGATAAAAGCCAGGATATACAGTAATGTATGAAAAAATGTACGAAAGGGATTCTCAATTAATGCTCAGTGCCGATAACTTACTTTAGGACTTTCCTTGGAAAAAATATGTGTTGTTGTGCATGTGTTTAAATTTTATTATGCCTCTCTCAAAAAGGGTGCGCACTAGATAGTAGTCGCCAGAACCATGTTGAGCCCACCAACACCACTAACCCAGCGGTGACATGTTCGTCGTAAAACAGTCGCAAAACGCTCCTAAACTGATATGTAAATATTTAGTATCTTTATACGCGCACGTGGAGAAGAGCGTTCATGCAGAAGAATACATGAGAAACTCTCAATCCTAGACCAGTAAAATATTTGATTTTGTCATCGATAGACAAAACGGATATGTAGATACTTTCCAAAACTCAAAAGGCAAACGACGTCACTCGGGATTTCGAAATATAAATCGCAACAACGTATGCTGCATTGCTGCGAGGTTTTAAAATATGTCGACTGAAAAAATACATTTGTCAACTGACAAAATATATTTGCCGACTGAAACTATTATATGCGCATTGTATATACATTCATACCGTATATTACATTTACGGTGGTCCATATAGTTAAGCGTTTCTGCATTTTTGCCATAGAACACTCGTAAAGTCACTTACTAGTCATAAAACGTGTTGTGCTGCGTAGGACAGTGTAGAAATACAAATAAAATCACTGCCGAAATAGCGTGTAAGTAATCTAACGTTTCGAGCTAGCAGTAGGTAACCCCCCCCCCATATAGCGTATGAAAGGATGCCGACAGGAAGTGATTAAGTGTGAATTTTAATGAGCGTAGGAGAAAGTAATTAGTTTCGCACCTTGAATAATTAAAAAGATAATCCCCATGTGTTGCTATGTTTACTTTTACTTTGGCGTATTTTCTTCGCACGTTTTTTATCCGAGGCAGAACAAAGAGCGGTGCGTGCGAAAAGTAATTAGTATTGTTAGTGTGACGAGCGCATGACAGAATAATATAGAACGTGCGTACAGAGTGACAATGCATTGAAAGTAATTAGTATTGTTAATGTGACAAGCGCATGGCAACGGAAAGACATAACACTGCGAGCGTTGCCTTCTTAAACGCCGGCCAAACATACCACAGCACTCTACCTGAAGTGTTTCACCGTGCTGGACCATTCGTTTACGTATATTTCTGGCATAGATGGAATGTCTACATGGAAAACCTGCTTCTTGCTCGACAACAAAAAATGGTTCATTCTGGTTTTGTGGACAAAAACCTAGTTGTGGTTTTATTTGTTCTGAGGACGATGGTTACATATTTCAAAAAGCCATGGACGATTGGAAATCTACCAATTTAGGGCAGCCTATATGTCAGGGACATGGAAAACCTGCAAAGTTCCGTATTGTGAAAGATCAATTGAAAGAGAACTACGGCAGACCATACTTTACGTGTGCAGAACGTAAAAAACAGTGTTCCCTCTGGATGTGGGCAGACGAAAATCAAGTCGAGAAACCGAATTGTTATCACGGGCAGCAGAGCTCCATGAAGAAAGTGAAAAAGGAAGGTCCTAACAAAGGTCTGATGTTCTTTTGCTGTTCAAGCGAGAATGAAACGGCATGTAATTTCTTTCAATGGGCACCAGAGGAACCACCAAAGTCTTCCCATGCTGAAGAGACTTTCATACCTACATTCTACAATTGTTTTTCCAATCCTCAGCAGAACTGAAACACTTATAACAGTAGATAATATAAACAGTTTAAACATATATTACAGTGTAAAACCATTTTGTATTGTTATGAGATTCAAATACATAAATGAACCGTTTCACACGGTGTGCTCATTCACTGTTGTTGTATTAAATGGGAAAGATGGATTTAATTTTAGATGAGCTTCAAAGAAATGACATAGACTTTGATATGAAAACGCTATCGCATCATATAAATTACTTACTTGAACATCATAAGTCTGCATTTCGAAGTCGGGAAGTTCTTGCAAATTCTCTCGATCTAACAACTATATTCTATGAGATTGATGTTAACAATTTTGGTCGTGCTATGTCTTACCTAACATTGATATATTTGTTAAAAGACATTAACCCCGAGGAAATTACGCGTGGTGCTGTACAATTAGTTGCAACAGCTTTAAAAACCTTTGACTTTAGAGAGTTCAAGATCGAAGAAAGTTTTTACAGCAAAATGCTTTCTCTCGCCAAACGTTTTATTTCACTATAAACTAAAAGAACACATGAGATAAAACTCATTATGTGTTTTGTCTGTGAACACTATGGATGTGAGATTTAAAACGCCGGCAAATTTTTATATTTGCGGTCAAAGTCAAAGTGGGAAATCACATTTAGTTCGCTCTATGCTACATCATTTGGAAGAACTGTTTCATCCTGTTCCGACAAAAGTAATATATTGCTATGGAGAGTATCAAAAAGAATTTGATGAATTATCAAGGACCCTACCAAATGTTGAATTAGTGGAGGGCTTTCCGAATGACTTGTATGACATGACAGATGGATGTGAGAACTCCCTAGTAGTACTGGATGATTTGATGTCGCAGTGTTCTAGTGATCAACGCATGTCGGACCTATTTACGCGCGGTTCTCATCATCGTGGCATATCCGTGTTGTACCTTACCCAAAACCTGTTTCCACCTGGTAAATTGTCACGAACAATCAGTCTAAATTCTCACTACATGTTGGTATTTCGAAATCCACGCGATTCGCTTGGTATTTCGACACTTGCGAAACAAATGTTTCCTAAATATAGTAATTACTTTATGGAATCATATCGTGATGCTACAAGTAAACCTTACGGATATTTAATGATTGATTGTCATCAACTGACACCAGAGAACATGCGTCTTAGAACCAACATTTTACCTGGGGAAAGACAGATTGTCTACGTGAAGCGTACTTAAGTTGCGTGTGTCGTTAAAAATTCATCATTTGCAAGATGTCGAAGCGCCTGAGAGGAAGTCTTCCCTATCTTCAGGTTATAGTGAAATCTAAACCTAAATTGCGAAAATTACTTATCGATAACGTTCCTGCGAATGTTATCACGGCTATTTGTGAGTGTTCACTGAATTTACTTAAAGGCGTCATTCCAGTAACACCGGGTCAAAAACGACGTTTGGCGCGCTACAAGACACATCTCCGCGCGTTGGCAAATAAGAAAGTGTCGAGGAAACGGAAAAAGTTGTACCTTAATCAGAAAGGTGGAAATTTATTGACAGCTCTTTTGCCACCGGTTCTTAGTGTACTTGGAAGTTTGTTAGTAAAATGAAGCACGCAAAACGAATGGTTTTGGTCCCTGAGGATGCACTCCACAGATACGAACAAAGACAAAGACTTGAGACCTCCCCGATTATGGCCAACATGATGCATAAAGATACGGACATGTCAAATATTCTCCAACGTACGGATATGGATGATGCTGAAAAGCAAAAATTGTACTATGCAAATTTGACACGTTATTTAGACTTGAAGCGACAAAAGGACAGTCAAATACCAACCGTTCGGATAGCACCAGGCGCTGAAAGTAAAGAGAAGCCCAAAGAAAAGGCACAGTTACCTGATGTAACCGTAGTGGAGAGTATTCCGAAAACAATGCGCGGTAGAGCTACAGCACTTTTGAACCGTTTGAAAACAAGACCTGACGTTATTTCCTGGGATGAAACGGGACAAGTCAAGCTCGAGGGTGAAACCATCCCGCAATCAAACATATCTGATTTGGTTTCGGACGCTATGAGGGCAAGAAAAAATTTCAATCCTACGGGCTCAAAAGAATTTTTTCGTGTTTTATCCAAGATTAATATACCTAAAGATCTTGTGCGGAATGAGGAAAGATGGAGACAGTCCTTAGTTGACAATTCGTCTGGAGAAGAAGAGGTTCTTTACCACAGCCCACAGCGTGCAAGCCCACAAAGTGCAAGCCCAATGAAATATATCCGGTCTATGCTGAAGAGACCTGGAGAAAAACAAACTCAGAAACGTTGGCTTAATTATTAATAAATAACATGTAAATGTTTTCGAGTTATTCAATAAATCATGTTTTAATAAAAAAGTCTTCTAGTTGTCATTTTTGCGTTTAGGGGACAGTACAAATCAAGACACACACGATTTTACAACAACAATTATTTATTGAAATAAACGATACATTATTTTTCAACCCTCTTTTTACTAAACTGATTAAAGTTAACATTTGAACGATTTAACACTATTTTAAAATGCCTATTAACAAACTGAGACACTTTTGCGTCGTTTAACACAGTATCGTTAGTAAATAACTGCACGATTTTATTCATGCTCTGTCCTCGTGCTCTATGACTGAGATAAAATATGCAATACTGGCCACACACGTCTGACGAAACGCTTTGCAGTTTACGCGTGTTGAATTCCCATTCATAAGGCTTTAAAAAGTCTCCAAACGAATCCCTGTAGTGATCTGGTGGTTGTCCATAACTGTCAAAAAACTCTCCTCTTTGCTCTGAAGGAAAGTAAAAGGCCACCCAATGCGTTCCGGGTTCACTGCTCGGGTCTGTGTTTGCGACAAATCCACACGGCCATTTGTCGATCGTTCGAGGTAGTTTATCAGAAGGAAACACACCGCAAAATGTCTTGCTTGTTACAGGATCTTGTTCTAGTGCACGAGTTATTTGAGCAGTATTCATCTAACCAGAGTAGTCGTAAACAACGTTTCTTTCTGCGTCGATTTGGATCAGGTTTTCGAATTCCCCGTAACAGACGAGACTCACAGCTGCTGCTGGTGCCGCAGAGAACTTGATGTCAACTGCGAGATTTCCTCTTTGAACAGCGTTGAAATGGGGTGACGATCCACACATATCAGCGGACAGATCGAAAGCATAAATTGCATAACCATTTGGAAAGTCTTCTCGAGATATATCGTTTCCACTGTTGTAATACATTTTTCCCGTACCAGAAAACAACGTACTGAATGCTTCAACAAATCTAGGGTTTGCACCAAAGGAAAGTTGCATCGGCTTGAACGGCATGTCTTCCCCATTCACGGTTATTCCAATAGAGGACACGTTAAAATTCTGAAAGTTGTACGGATTCTTCTTGTATGCACCGTTGAACGCTTCGCTTTCGACCAATCCGAAGACAAACGATTTCGGTACAAGTCCATTAAAGACGTTATCTTTTCTCAGGGAGGGATTTCCTGCTGGAATGATAAAACTCTTGCACTCGACGCGACGAATAGGGTAGAATGCCGGTCCTTTTTTCAATGCAATCTCGTGAGCCATGGAAATGCTTGGGCTAACTTTCACTTTACGTATCTTGAGACGGGCATCGATTAGCTTTACTTTGTAATCGACATCATTCTCAGACGCCATCAGACAAAACTCGTTACCATTTCGATTCAGAATTACTTTCAGGTCTACAAAACTTAGTAGAAGACGTTCGGTGAAAAACACGTCGCTGAATATAGGTCCAGCCATTTCAACGGTTCCACTTTCTTTGCTAAACACATATCTCTTTTTAAGACCAATGTTGGCGTTGGCAACCGCTATTGTCGGATCTGCCACATTCATTTTCCCTGCAGTATCTTTGTAAAACAGCGCTGCAGTGAGTTGAGAGTCCTTTGCGGACGGACCATAGTTGAGAAGGGTCTCCAGGTATGCTCGGTACGCATAGGTACCCGTGGCCTGTGTCACTTGCTTTTCTTTCAGAAAGACATCGACTTGTTTGAACAGACTGTGCAGGAGATTGTTCACCACACCAACCTTTTGGTCTGCGTCAAGATTTGTGTCGTCTGCTTTGGTAACTTTTGCTCTCACCACGAGAATCGTTTTCGATAAATCGACATAATCTTCAGTGCCTGCAGACAGGAACGTGATTGGACCACCGTCCGATACACTGGATACAGGTTGATGATCTATCCAATGACCCTTCTCCAAACTGACTTGTGTTGGAGGCACCAAAAATATGTCAAGTTCGGTTTTGGTGCATTCTTGCGACTTTGAGTGTACGAAATTCATGTTTTAACCAAATACGTCTTCTGCACGAGCTGTTTTCCGCTTCTTGGTCTGATTGCTTCTGGTAGCAGACGGAGATGACTTTCTCTTTTTATTTGTTTTGCTCTTGGTCTTTCCGGTAGCAGATGCCTTTCTCTTTTTATTTGTTTGCCTCGCACGTTTTCCGCTTCCTGTCTGAGTCATCAGCGTATTGACAGCTTTCATTTTCGCAACATTGGCGGCCTGCTTGGCTCGTGCTTTTGCCGATTCTTTTACGTTTTTACCAGCTAGGACATCGCCCAAGAAGTTCGCACCACTATTCAGGGCAATATTTCCAAGAGCTCGGGCGCCACTTTTAACCATCGGCATGACTGCTCTTGCAACACTACGAAACAGGCCACCGAGTCCATATCCCATCTGACCATGGCCCATTTGCCAGGGACTACCTCTGAAAACAGACATCCCACGGCCTTGTTGTTGGTCAAGGTAGTAACGTACGTATGGATTATTCATCTTCAGGTAAAGTAATTATGCTGTCTGAAGTGCAGTGTTATCACCACCTTCCCACGTTCAAATGGCACAGCATCGCCTGTGTCGTTCCTTAAAAGAATTTCCACGTCTTCGAATGATTTGGTTTGGACAGACACATGTTGTATGTTTGTGAAAGTTTTAGTAATCACGTCACCAGACTTGCCCTCAACGGGAATGCTTCTGAGTAATTGGGCGTTCGTATCTCCGACGACCTGCGGTTGTACAATATCACAATAGATGTAGATATTCGTCATACCAAACAAGTCCGCCACGTAAGGGCTTTCGGTCGTTTTTGTTATCTTTACATCTTTTCCTCCAAACCCTAGGATAATCGACAATCGTCCAACTAAAGCCAACACGTAAGGTTTTTTTATAACCACTGTTACTTTTCCAGTTAAAGCACTAAACGTTAACTTAACGTTGTCCCTAACATCTTTCGCCAGAGCTTTATTGATGGCTTTGACGAGATCTTGCATTGTCTCGTAATAGCCATAATCCACAAATGTAGTTGAGAAAATGTAGCCATCGTCACTGTAGTATAGATGCGTATCGTCCTTTTGTAGGGTATACCACGTGTTAGGGTACGAGATGGAGTACAAACCCACTTCCCAATCGCCATTCAAATCAATGGTTTGTGGCAATTTTACACGATAACTTGTGGTTTTATTATCGGGAAAAGTAGAAAGCGATGCATTGCTAGGAAGCGTGAGATAAAAATGCGTTCCGCTCATTGTCAGTACTAAAGTATGAATAAAAGACACACAGTACACGCGCTAGTTTAAATCTTATTTATTTCAGAAGCAGGTACCCACGAATTAAACTTGTTTGGGTACCCTAACCATTTTACAAGATGTTGTACATTTTTGCCTCTTCCACGTTTCTTAAGGATTTTTTCGATTTCGTAGACGTCATCTGCACGTTTGATAATCTTTTGCAATTCTTTATCGTAAAATGTTCCTTTCAGTTCTTCGCCGTCATAGTCTTTGAGTTTATACACAGGTGGATCGCGAGGTACTTGTTTGCTTACAGTAAATATTTCTTTTGAGAAATTTGGCAGGTAGCCTTTCTCAAAAGTACGTTTTATTTTGCTAATTCTTACTTGGTCACCAATCTTAAACTTGTACTTTACATTTTTCACACCACTATGTTCGTCGTACAAAGTGTGCCATACTTTCTTTTCGTTTTCGACAGTAACATCTGCTGGCTTTGTTTTAATACTACGATGAACACTATGATTATAAGAGTACATTAAATCAGGCAGCATGTCAATGTACCGCATGGTTTTCTTGGCTGTGAAGTATCGCCACATCCTTGTCTTTAGAGTACGAATCAAACGTTCTACGATGGATGCTTTCGTTTCGTTATACGTGTTGTACAATTCTATGTCCTCTTCTTTCATAAGTGCTTGAAAATGTCTGTTGAAAAACTCAGTTCCTTGATCAGTCATGATCTTTTCAGGCTTGCGTCCAGAAGACAAAATGACTTTGAAAGCTTCAACCAGAGAAGCACCTGTTTTGTTTTTCAAAGGAACCACCCAGGCATACTTTGAAAAGACATCAATGCATACGAGAAGATAGCGATAACCATCGTTAAACTTCTGCATACTTTGCATGTCCGCTAAATCCATTTGCCATTGCTGGTCAATACCACCCACGATCACACGGTTTCTTTTAAAACTTCGACGAACAGGTTTATGTAAAGTGTATGCATCTTGTGACATCAACCATTCTTTAATTTGCTTACGACTTAAGTTATACTTCCCCTCTTTTTTAATATCATCATACAAACGATTCACTCCACCAAATCCTCCCGACCGTTTTGGATCGTAATAAACACTAGACAGGTAATCATCCATGTTGCATGCTTTGCTATCGCATATAGAATGAAAGAATATGTTAAATTATGAACTCTTTTATTCTTGGACTTCGACATTTTGAATACTGTCTCTTTCGTCTAAAATAGTCTCGTTTATCGGTTGTGCATTTTCAATATGCTCGTAGTTTTTGATGGTTTTACTATTGTAACCCATCTGTAAATGTCCCTCGAGATTGAGATCATTGCGCCCAAAACTTATACCTATTTTAAACATTTTCTGTCGGTTATGGTTTTTGTTTATCTTTGGATTTTTGCTAGCAGAATGACCCTTGTTTTATGTTTACACGATGGCTTGTATTGCACTATGAAGATGGCATACGTCGTGTCGTTGGCTCTTAATAAATTTTATAGTCATCAAACAAATATTATCAAACACGTGTCAAACTTGTATAGGGCATTATAAGACATTTTCAACTCGTAGAAAACTGTTAAACATTCTCTGATACTCTTCAGGTAAAGTCCTATTCATTCGAGCTGTTGTATTTTCCAAATGTCTAATTCATCACAAAACAAGCCTGATTCTTTCGACATTGACAATAAAGAATTATTTCTTCATCATCGTCAGAAACGTATCGAAGACAAACTTTTGAAGAGTTACGCTGTAGAAATAGGTTCGTTAATATCTCGAATTGTTGCTGAGAACTGTAATGGTTGCATCATTGAACATCCTTCTCAAAGACAACATGACTGTCTCATGATGGAAAGGGATGAACAGTTATGTATGTACTTCGACGAGGCATATTCAAAGATTTCTGAAGCAAATGTCATGGATGCTTTTACCAAAAGTTTAAACGATATTAAACCTAGCGTCAACGGTCTTGAACTGCTCAAGTATACATACTATGACTGGAGATCTGTCTTTTGTATAGATCAGAGACATATACTAAAACAAGAAATTTTTAAGCTGCTGGGGGCGGATAAGTACGTGATGTGAATTTGACGAGTTGCATGTGGTGAGAGCGCTAGTTCTGTCTGTATAGTTTTGAAAATAATAAAATGATTTTACGTACACCTTGGGTCAGAGTTCGACTACATTTTTTGTTTGCTAACGCGAACAGCAGTTACAGTATTTATAAATGGCTCTTTCACATATACTAAAAGAATGGTGACGAAACACTCGAAACGTGTTTATAAACGGCTCTTTCAGGAGCCACCATCTTTACTAAAAGAGTTCTCGGTGTGAAAGCAGTGTGAAACGTATATGGCCCGCCCGTCATGAAATCACACGATAAATAGTGTTAATAAAAAATATATAATTACAGTTCCCTATTTACAATCAAACTTTAGTGTTCAAAAATCCCCCAAACAAAGTATAAAATATATTTACAAACACACTAAAACCCGTAAGGCAACGTATTAAAATTATCTACAATTACGCGTTTATTATATACAACTCGATAGTCCTTTGTCTCACTTCGGGTTAAAACACTCTTATCACTTGTATCACGCACTATTTTAAATGGGATATCTACACTAACTCTCTCTGGCCCTACACCTGTAACCATATCACGCATAACATTGAAATTTACTGTTTCTAACGTCTGGAAATTTAAAGTAATGCCTCGTATCTTACAACATGTTTTACCATTATTCAACTCATAGGCATAGTTTTTGGGTCCCCCAGAAACGAAGGTCGTAATATACCCTCCATCCAGCTCGTCGGTGAGCTCGCCAAGGTAAACCCCTGTCTCAGGTTCAGGTTCCCCAGGTTTACTGGTGTAAATCACAGAGTCCGTGTCGTAATATAGTACCCTTTCATTCAACTGCTCCAACACGCTGTAAAGTTTAAGGCGGGCATGGGCCGTCGTGAAAGCGGCGATGACCACATTGGTTCTGGCGTTTGGCTCTATGAAATTTTCCTTGCTCTCGTATCGGAGTTCTATGACGTCATCGCTCACGAAAGATGCATCGGTTACCTCTATCTGGTCAGCCGTCAGCATATCGAAGTACTCTTGTGGCTCTGACACGAGTTTGGTTTTAGACATGTTCGGTTTCTGGGCGAACTTTCCTGTGAAATAAAATAAACGAAACAAAATACATGCATAAGTTTTCGTAATTAACCGAATCCTATTCTTTTTCAACATATTTATACGTACCCCAAAATGAATTAAGCATCAATTTCGCCAAGGCACGCAGTCCAGGGTTCTTCTGAATTTTGGCTCGGTCTAGAAGCACACCTTCCCGTTCAAAATACTCGTCGATGTATTGCTGTTTCTTTTCCGTGGTGTCACAGCCCTCGGGAAAACCGCTGGATTCCTGCTTGATCTTTAAAAAAGTGTCAATGTAATCTTTAAAGAGTTCATCACTCTGTTGTGGGAAGTGCCACACTTCGTGAATGGCAAGCAAACGGTAGCCCATCCCCAAAGCTTTCTGCAATTCATTCGTTACCCATGAACCCTGAATGGAACGCTCCTGATCGCTGTGATTGCATGGCTCCTGGTTCAAACCATCTGCACAGGACTGACATAATGGAAACATCAATTTTCCGTGGGCACGGTAGGGGAGAACAGGGTGTAGAAGTCGTCGGGGAGGAAGAACGGTACATTTCACCATACCGAAATATTGTGAAATATCCCCAAAGTTCTCTGTGATGATCTCGGGATGGCCAACGGGATAAGCACCATACTTGTTACACCAGGGATAGAGACTGGTGAAGTCCACGTAATGCACTTTCTCACCGGGTTGACACTGATGAAATAATTTCGTAGCATTGGTTCTTCCACCATAGAAGGCATGTCTTGGTTCAAGCGGCTCCACGATTGTGAAATTGTCGAAATAGGTCTTCATCTCAGGGTTGGTTTCGAGCTCTCTCCTCATGTCACACTCCCACATCTCAACGATATTATAACCTTGGCTTTTCAGATAACGTGTTTTCTCGAGAGTGTGTTGGTGTAAATCTTGCATGTTTTGTTGATTTACAGGGTTGATAGTGTCTCTTGCGTAGCAGCGGATGCAACCATGCCAAAAGCAGCCATGAAATTCGTAAACGGTGTTAGACTCTGCGTGAAAACCGTCGACGCGATACTTTCCTATGCGTTGCTCGCCAAAATTGCGGGAATGACGAATGGAAATGGCGATGCTTTGGGCGGTGTACGCTAACCATTTCAGGGCGATGACCGACTGTTTATCTTCAGGTCTATAACCAAGGGGCGGGATAATAGCGATGGAGTTCTCCCGGAGAAAATTCTTGCGGAATACAAGATTGCAGGCCGATGCAATAGTCAGGCATTTCTCAAACGGGTCGATGTCAGTAACGGAACGAAACAGTTCACGAAATTCAAGACAGCAACGTCGAAGGATATCGACGTCCGAACGACAATACATGAGGATTTCATCTTGGAAGTTGAACACATAATTGTTGGCTTTTAGATTATTATACCAGACATAAAATTTAGTACGGTCATCCGAAGTCATGCCATCAGGGTTGTAATAACTTGCGTCTGGAAGAGGGCCTTCATAGTCTTGGTTGGCTTCGGTGTTGAAATAGTGTGGGAAATAGCCTTTGGCAAGTTCATTTAGGCCGAATGTCTTGGGGAAATTTGCGAGTCTCATCGGGATAAAACATAACGAATCGACAAACTTGATATTTAACACTGGTACATTGAGTGTTAAAATTTTCGCCCCACGCATGATGACTTCGGGCACTAAACCATTCTTGTGTAGGTATTGCAGGATGAAATAACCGTCATAGCCTTGGAAATTATGGGCCATCACAATACTACCGGAGTTTTGCTCTTGAAACAGCCATTCACAAAAATCATCTCGAGTATTTGGGCCACTGAATACGTTTTCATCACCGCTCTCATTACAGACAACACATAAATTCGGAACGTGTTCACCGTCCTCTTGAGTGCATTCGAAATCAAAGAACAACATCTGGTTATAATCGCTCTCTCTACCCCCTCATCTTCGCTAACTTCTCCGTCTACGGCCGTCTCATCATCGAGTAAATTCGTGTCCGATTGTGTTTCGACATTACTGGTTTTTCTTTTCTTTGCCGGTTGCATGTAACATTTATGGTTCTCCGGATCTATATACAGCTGACAAACTGTACAACGAACAAGTCCACAGTGATGTGCCCGAGGGTGTTGATTAGCTCGTTTCACCACTTGGTTGCAATGCTGACACTTTACGACGGAAGCGCAAATAGGCCGCTTTTCGCCCACGATCGCTTTATGCCTATCGAAGCATTCTTGGCTTTTAAAGAATCGATTACAATCATCGCAAAACGTCCATTCGGTAATTGGGCAATTCGGTATATAGCACAGCTTGCAGGTATCGCCGCAAAGATGATCTTCGATCTTGTCGTAACCCTTCTTGCAAACATGGCAATATTTCTTACGCGCGAGGAATGCGGGCATGCTTGTAATTACATCATAGTGATTATCGTGGGCGTAAAGATAAATATGTTTTGACACTTCAGGTCCAGAATAAATTAATGTATTCAAATGTTCTTTCGAGATAATGTTAATTTGGTAATCGCTCAAATAGGCTTGAAATTTTTTCACCTCTTCAATACCACATTTTCCTAACGGAACCTCAGCTTTCTCATGTAATTCATGAGCAAGATCGCCTTGAAGCGGTCCTCGACCATCACTTATGGAACGGTATCGTTCATCATTGTCGACTTTGGCTTTTGCGACGACAATGGCTCGAGCAAGACAGAGATCGTCTTTGTTTTGCACACGGACTAAAGTTCTCTTGTTTGTAAGGTATTTGTCTAAATTGGCAATTTTCCGTTTCCGTCCCGTACCACCTTTTGGCATCTCGACATGAATAATATTGACAGTAATCGAATCATCTAAGGTGAATGTATCGTTGGATTGAATAACTCTCTCGATCTCGGCCAAGATACGCTCAGTGGTTAATTTCTCACGAGGCATAAACGGCAATGAAATAGGATACTCAAGTTGATGCGAATGCATGATAAATCTAACTTGATCATGCATAGCTATACCGCCCGTCACGCGATCAAGTAGACTTTCAAACACTTCGTGTAAATGACTTAGGACTCCTGAAATACCCCGTATTTGTAAATTATTGAACTGGATCTTATAATCAAGACCAGTGGTTTTAAACTTCTTTACCTTGACTTGCTTGACGGCCTTGACAGTAAATAACGGAACAGTTCTAGACTGTTTACTTGGTATTGTATCTGTCGTGCTTGGTTCGGCAGTTCGCTTGCGACTGCCTTCTCCGGTCTGGGTAGTTTCAGGCATTACTTCAGGTAAGTGTTCGATGAAAGAATCATCGTTCCAAGAGGTGTTGAACCATTCGGGAATAACTTCAGAGGTCGAAGGTAGACTACCTAGAATAGAATCGTCGTTCCAATCGTTATCGAACTCGGCGCGTTCTTCAGTCGACCAGCCTGTAAATAAATCGGAACATAGACCACGTCTCTCGACCTCTAAATCTCGTACCAGATTGTTCGACCATATCACAATACGTTGGTTGAAAGCCGCATCCTTTTCTTCTTCGTTGAAGTTGAACAGAACCTCCATCACTTCGATCTCTTCGATGAGGGTACACCCTTTGATTACATCGATAAGGGCCATTTCTATCAAAAGATATACAGCAGCATATTAACTTCTTATAAGAATGAAGCAACTGTTCAACTATATACTATTCAATTCACTATATAATCAGAAGGTAATATCTTACCTTCTCAATATCGCAAATATACGTCCAAATACGGTATAAATAAACTATATCCAATACGGTAAAATCACAGGCAAATCTCTATCCAACACGGTGAAACACTATAGGAGAAGTGCTTGTTGTATGTCTGGCCGGCGTTTATATGGGCAACGCGACGTTATTTCCTCGACAAAACGCGCCAGAATGCGGATGCTTCGCGGAGGTCCAACATAAAACTGACCAATGAGATTCCGGTTAGAGTTATCTGTTTATCACCCAAAAACGATCCGATTTCATTATAGCATGTGTCAGTTTTGAAATAAGTTGAGTCAGCCGAATAATATATCAACACTGTCTAATTAATACCACCTGAATCAATATGAACCTGTCATATATCAGACAACCGCCATGGTAATTTGGTTTCTGTGTTAAAGTGATGCGGGAAATAGCCTTTGGAAAGCTCATTTAAGCCGAATGTTTTTGGAAAGTTTGCCAGCTTCATTGGGATAAAACATAGCAAGTCAACAAACTTGATATTTAAGTTTGACACATTAAGTGTTAAAGGTTTTTCCCACGTCGTATACGCTCATTATTTATATTCTATACGCACGGATCATACTTTTGTTTATTCCCCTGAATGTGTACGCACGCTCGGTCTTAATCCCTTACGTTTGCTAACAAAGAGTTTATTGAAAAGGCTTAGGCATGGATATATTTCTGAAGAGTATGTTATAATGGGGAAGTTTCTTGACACGATGAAAGTTAGTCTATCAACAGAAGTCGAAGCATTTGGAGCGCAACATTAAAGACATATACAAAACGGTTCTTTTAAGAACCACCAAATTTAAAAAAAAAGAATGAATGGCTCAAATTATGTAATCAAATTATTCTGTAGGTTGGGCATGTCTAATAATGGCTGGTTTTGTGAGAATATAAATGCTGGTTTTGTGAGAGTTATTTCTGAACTGAGGCGGCATCCTTTCATACGCTATAGTAGGGCTCATTATTATTCACACTTAATCCTATTAAGTCACTTCCTGTCGGCATCCTTTCATACGCTATATGGGGGGGGTTACCTACTGCTAGCGAAGGACCTTCGTCAGAGAAGTTATTATTTCACAGTTTACGTTTCACTCTCTGACGAAGGGCCTTCGCTCGAAACGTTAGACAACTTCCACACTATTTCATAGACGTGCTCCAAATCTGCCTCTTAATTGTTTGGGGTTTGTTTAAAGACGGGTTTATTTCGAGAATATAACCCGTCTTCTCGAAACAAACTCGTCTTTGAAACCAAACCACTCTCGAAACAAACCCGTCTTCTCGAAACAAACCCGTCTTTAAACAAACCCAAAACAATCAAAGAGGCAGACTTGAAGCAAGTCTAACTATTTCGGCAGTACACCTAATTTCGCTTTCCGAATTCCGACCGTTTGGCGAAATGGTTCGTAATATTTACGACGAACATGTCACCGCTGGGTTAGTGGTGTTGGCGGGCTCAACATGGTTCTGGCGACTACTATCTAGTGCGCACCCTCAAAAAGTCCCCTCAAATCTTTAATAATACCACCAAAGCCATTGGATAATTATCATTCAATGGTATCAAGACAACAAACTTAAACTAGTGGTCTGTCGCCAATGCTAATTGGCTATGCTACTATAGGTCTATTTGTGATAGACCACTTATAGTGAGATTAAGCACCAGTTTTGAAAATCAAAACAATGCAGAAACTTTGCAGTTTGTCTTTATTTTCATATTTTAAGTTTGACTGACTAGTTTATTGATACAAAAACAATTAACTTGTGATGAGCGTTAGATAACTTGGCTTGCATCTAATTGTTAAATTGACTGGTACCGTATGTATATCTGCCTAATTTATCACTATGGTTCTGGATTATACTGTAGGTCAATGTTATAGGTCAAGTGAAGGGTTGATTCTGCATTCTCATCTCTATTACTTCTCTTTCATTATTTCCTTTCAAATAAAAAAGTAATTAACAAAAGCAAGTATTTAGAGCTACAGTACTGTACCTCTTCACTTGATTTTTTTAAAAATACCTCTAGAAATATCTCTTTTATACCTGTAGGACTATATCCCTCTTATTAATATTTTAAAATTTATATATTTATTTATTTTCAGCTCATGTCCTGAAGCACTTCTATAAAGCAACAGAATACACCAATGAGGCAACAATGGCATTATGGCACAAACATGGAGAAATGAAAGGCGTGCAATTGGTAGGAAGATAAAGGATGAAAACAGTTAGAACATTTTATTGAAACAAAACATTGATAATATAACTGAAAATTTCATGTTTTTATAATGTTAATTTAATTTTTAGTGAAAATTGACACTACGTTTAGTTATTTCTTGCAAAACTCTTCCAAAGTCTTTGACACATTGACTCATGCCTTCATTAGATCTATAATTCCTCTGATGAATTAGGACAGAGTAACTAGGTCCACAGCTTAGCAGGAAATAAATAAACGTAGTGTTTCAACCGAATATCGTTACTTAGTTTTAAATGGGCTTTTAGTGAAATATGTGTGAGTTACTAAAACAAGATGTTAATCTGGGCCAGTTGTTTGAATGTCCATTAATTGGGTATGATAATATCATGTTTACCTTGATTAGGACTGATAATGTACTATTGAGAAATATGTTTAAGTACATTTTAAAACCTACCAGTACAGTATGTTGTTGACATATTTAGTTAATAAATTATTGAAAATATTGACATATTTAGTTAATAAACTATTTTACACAATCTCTATTTTTGTTTCTGTGTATATGCAATATGCATGTATCATTCAAATTACAGGAATCATTCAAATAACATTGTTAATTTGCACAACTTGTTAAAAGTAGAATGAACTTCACAAAGGGTACCAATGACTCTTCAAAGGAGTTGAAATGACCCCAAAAAGGTTAAAATTGACTCCTTAAAAGGTGTCGTCTGACCCTACATAAGTGTAGAAATGACCAAAAAGAAGGGTCAAAATGACTCCTTCGAAGGTGTCGTCTGACCCTACATAAGAGTAAAAATGACCCAAAAGAAGTGTTAAAATGACTCCTTTAAAGGTGTCGTCTGACCCTACATAAGAGTAGAAATGACTCCTTCAAAGGTGTCAATATGACTCCTTCGAAGGTGTCAAAATGACTCCTTCGAAGGTGTCAAAATGACTCCTTCGAAGGTGTCAAAATGACTCTTGTAAAGGGTAGAAATGACTCTTTAAAGGAGTAGGTCAAAAAGGAGTCAAAATGACTCCTTCGAGGTGTCGTCCTGGGGTCAAAAAAATGACTCCTTCAAAGGAGTCAAAATGACTCTTTTGAATTTACAGTGTATATAAGCTACAAAACCAATACGAGCCTTGTAGTATTAAATTCCAGCTTCTCTGTTTGTTATATTATTTTGTAGTGTGCGAGTGACGGCGAGAATGAAGAAGATGGTGTTATGGTGTACATGTTTGTCATGTACCAAACACTAGCCGAGGCCCAGGCGTTATATCCAGTCACAATGATAATCGCCATCGTCTGCCGATAGTTCTCCCAACCAAGCTAGTTCTCCCGAGTAGGTGTATATACGGTGGCCCAGAACGGCAATGCAAATATATATTGAACTGAAATATTTATTTGTTCAGTACTGAGATATATATCTAACAGAGAACTATATATTCAACAGAGAAATATATATTCAACAGAGCAATATATATATATTCAGCAGAGAAATATATATTCAGCAGAGAAATATATATTCAGCAGAGAAATATATATTCAGCAGAGAAATATATATTCAGCAGAGAAATATATATTCAGCAGAGAAATATATATTCAGCAGAGAAATATATATTCAGCAGAGAAATATATATTCAGCAGAGAAATATATATTCAGCAGAGAAATATATATTCAGCGGGGAAATATATGGTAAGTACTTCATGTATGCCTATTATTATGGTAAGTACTTCATGTATGCCTATTATTATGTCTCAAGGCGGGTTAGGACTTAGGGGGGAGGGGTAGTATGTAGTATGTAGCATATAGTATGTAGGGTGCAGTAGAGTACAGTAGAGTGCAGTAGACTGTATTAGCTAGGGTGCAGTAGAGTGCAGTAGGGTGCAGTAGACTGCAGTAGAGTGCAGTAGACTGTATTAGGGTGCATTAGAGTGCAGTAGGGTGTATTAGGGTGCAGTAGCGTGCAGTAGGATGTATTAGGGTGCAGTAGGGTGCAGTAGAGTGCAGTAGACTGTATTAGGGTGCAGTAGAGTGCAGTAGGGTGTATTAGGGTGCAGTAGAGTGCAGTAGACTGTATTAGGGTGCAGTAGGGTGTATTAGGGTGCAGTAGACTGCAGTAGAGTGCAGTAGACTGTATTAGGGTGCAGTAGAGTGCAGTAGGGTGTATTAGGGTGCAGTAGACTGCAGTAGAGTGCAGTAGACGGTAGTAGGGTGCAGTAGACTGCAGTAGAGTGCAGTAGACTGTATTAGGGTGCAGTAGAGTGCAGTAGGGTGCAGTAGACTGTATTAGGGTGCAGTAGAGAGCAGTATGGTGCAGTAGACTGCAGTAGAGGGAAGTAGACTGTATTAGGGTGCAGTAGAGTGCAGTAGACTGAAGTAGACTGCAGTAGGGTGCAGTACAGTGCAGTAGGGTGCAGTAGACTGCAGTAGCCTGCAGTAGACTGCACTAGGGTTCAGTAAACTGCAGTATCGTGCAGTAGACTGCATTAGGGTGCAGTAGAGTGCAGTAGAATGTATTAGGGTGTATTAGGGTGCAGTAGAGTGCAGTAGAGTGCAGTAGAGTGCAGTAGACTGTATTAGGGTGCTAGTAGGGTGCAGTAGGGTGCAGTAGAGTACAGTAGGGTGTATTAGGGTGCAGTAGCGTGCAGTATGGTGCAGTAGAGTGCAGTAGGGTGCAGTAGAGTGCAGTAGACTTCAGTATCTCACGTGAACATTCAGCCTAAACATTTAAATGAATAAACAAGGAACAGCATTAATGGCTAAAAATTTCACCAACTTTCTTAAAAACTGTAGTTGACCATCTAATCAGTCTAATTCTTCTGATTTTATGACTCATCCAGTACATCGCGCTTGCTCTCCTTTTTCTAGACTTAAAGGCTTTAAAATAGCCCATCTTAATATCGCAAGTTTAATGAAGCATTTTAACAATCTCTTAGTTTATATGCAGGATAAGCCTTTCGATATCCTAACACTGAATGAAACCCGACTTGATGATAGCATATTAGACAGCGAAGTAGAGATCTCTGGTTATGATATTGTTAGGCGTGATCGCAACAGAAATGGGGGTGGTGTTGCGATGTATATAAGGAAAAATATCCCATACATTGATCGTATTGACCTTATGCCAAATGCCCTTGAATTAATTTGCATTGAAATTAAAAAACCTAAAAGCAAACCGGTGCTTATATCAACGTGGTACAGACCACCTAATTCTAAACCCGAATTGTTCCACAATTTTGAACAATTTCTTCAACTTGCAGATGATGAAAATAAAGAGCTTATCATAACTGGAGATCTAAACTGTAATCTCTTGGAAAAAGAGAGAAGTCTAAATACTTCTAAATTACTAGACCTTATGGATATTTTCCAATTACAACAGCTTATAAATAGCCCTACCAGAATTACTCTAACGACACAAACTTTGATTGATGTCATCATAACTCAGATTAGTGACTGCAAAACGTTGGATGCAGGAGTCATTAACCTTGGTATCAGTGATCACAACTTAGTTTATTTATGCCGTAAGGTTAGCATTCCGAAAGAAGCGCCGAAAATTGTGTCTTGTAGACAGTTTAAAAATTATAATGCCAACCATTTTAGAGCGGATTTAAGTGAAATTATGAATTATAATGTCACATCAAATGACCCCAATCTATTGTGGCATGATTGGAAAACTAAGTTTGTTGAAATTGCAGATTAACATGCACCAATTAGGCAACGTCGAGTAAAATGCGAGTATAAGCCTTGGCTTACTAACGAAATTAAAAAACTGAGCTACCATAGGGATTATCTAAAAAGACAAGCCGTTAGATTGGGGTCTTCATATTATAACGATGCTTATAAAAGGTGTAGAAATGACCTTAACAAACTAATTCACTCTACTAAAGAGCAATATTTTAAAACAAAATTAAGCAAAGCTAAAAATAGCAAAGAAAGCTGGCAAGCAATTAATGAATTGTTAAATAAGAAATCCAAGACCACGCAAGTCAAACAATTGAACGCTAATGATCAAATTTTAACTGGAGATAAATATATTGCTAATGGATTTAATAAATATTTTTCAACAATTGGCTCTAAATTAGCTGATAATATTAAAGACAGTGATATTGATCCATTGAGCTTTGTGACTCCTGTTGAAAACTCGTTCTATTTCAGAAATGTGACCAGTCTGGAATTAATGAACACTTTAAGCCAGTTAAAAACTAAAAAATCATCAGGTATTGATGGTATCAGTATGAAGCTATTAAAAGACGCTGGTGAAACTATTACTGAGTCGCTATTGCGCATTTATAATCTGTCACTTCAGACAGCAATCTTCCCTGAGGACTGGAAATTAGCTAAAGTTTCGCCAATCTTCAAGGAAGGAGATAAAACTGATTGTGGTAACTATCGACCAATTTCGGTAATCTCTGTTGTCGCTAAACTTTTTGAGAAATTGGTATGCAAACAGCTAAGATTATTTATGACTGAAAATAATATCCTCGTTGAACAGCAGTCTGGTTTCCGGTTACAACATTCTACCGAAACTACGTTGCTTAGTTCTACGAATGAATGGCTATACAACATGGATAAAGGTATGATTAGCGGTGTCCTGTTTTTAGATCTCAAAAAAGCATTCGATACTGTTAATCATGAGATCCTTATCTCAAAACTTGAATTTTATGGTATAAGAGGGAACACTCTCGAATGGTTTAAGTCCTATATCGGGAACAGAAAACAAATTTGTGTAATAAACGGCAGATCATCCGATACAGGAGAAATTGGTTGTGGAGTACCACAAGGATCTAACCTTGGTCCCATCCTTTTTCTCCTGTATATAAATGATTTACCGAATTGTTTGGAAAAAACTGAGGCGACTTTATTCGCTGATGATACGAATCTCACTTGTAAAGGTAATAATTCCTATGAGATACAAAATAAACTTAATAATGATCTCGATAATGTTCACCAGTGGCTTATGGCAAATAAACTCACACTCAATAAAACTAAAACCGAATTTATGATTATTGGCTCCAAATATCATCTGGCCTCAATTAACGAAAGCCCTGAAATAAGCATAGGGGGTGATAAAATCAAACAAGTCCCCCATAAGAAATCACTTGGTGTAACTATTGATGAACAGCTGAAGTGGCCTTTCCTGCAACCTGATTGGCTGCAGCAGCGGGCGGAATTTAACGATATTTTGACCACGGTCACGGAATCCTAAATGCTAACATTTTTTATCGTTATTTTTGCTTCATTATTAACTGAAAAATGGAAAACTAATACAGAATTTGATTCAACTAAGCTGGAAATAACTATAATATTCAAAAACTAAAGTATTTTGGTTTGTTTTCCTTTCCTTATCCGAATAATGCAGTTTTACCGAACTAAAGTACTGTAACTCAAGTTTTTACGTTGTATAATAAAAAATAAATATGTTATTTACCGTTTTTGGTCGGTCCGGATAGAGAAATATTTGCCCTCGGTCTCAAAAACGTCCCTCGGCCTGCGGCCTCGGGCCGTTTTTGAGACCTCTGGCAAATTTGAGACCTCGGGCAAATATTTCTCTATCCGGACCTCCCAGCCGGTAAATAACATATAATTATTTCTTCATGGGAAGTGCTGACGTATGGTATTTACGCACGCGTTCATTTGTTTTCACAAAGCGAACGAGCGAGTGAAACGAGCGAGTGAGCCTTTGTGAAAACAAATTAACAAGTACGTAAAAACCATACAAGAGTACTTCCCATGTACAGATTTGTTTATTATATAGATACTGATATTTTTCTATGCATTCTAAAAGGTTTTATTTATTTTCTAAAATATTTTATTTATTGGGCGAGATGGTTGTCCAATACTGTAGCAAGCATACGGATCGTTAGTTTCGTGAAATTTTGGTTACGATCGGACAAGTCGTTTTGTCATTACGACTCGTAAAAACAGAGTATCGATCCGTACGAGCCGTAGCGGACTGTATGGTATATTTCACCATCCGTAAATCTAGATTTTCGATCCGTACGACTCGTAACGGATGGTAAGCTAATTCTCGATCCGTAAATATAGTGTGTCGATCCGTACGGGTCGTGACGAACCGTATGCTACATTTCACCATCCGTGAATATAATAAGTATCGTGTGTAGCTAAGGTAGCCCTCAAAAAAGTTGTCGATCCGTACGAGTCGTAACGGATGGTATGCTAATTCTCGATCCGTAAATATAGTGTGTCGATCCGCACGGGTCGTGACGAACCGTATGATACATTTCAGCATCCGTGAATATAATAAGTATCGTGTGTAGCTAAGGTAGCCCTCAAAAAAGTTGTCGATTCGTACGAGTCGTAACGGATGGTAAGCTAATTGTCGATCCGTAAATATAGTGTGTCGATCCGTACGGGTCGTGACGAACCGATGCTACATTTCACCATCCGTGAATATAAGTAATATATATCTTGTGTAGCTAAGGTAGCCCTCGAAAAAGTTGTCGATCCGTACGAGTCGTAACGGATGGTATGCTAATTGTCGATCCGTAAATATAGTGTGTCGATCCGTACGGGTCGTTACGAACCGTATGCTACATTTCACCATCCGTGAATATAATAAGTATCGTGTGTAGCTAAGGTAGCCCTCAAAAAGTTGTCGATCCGTACGAGTCGTAACGGATGTGTAAGCTAATTGTCGATCCGTAAATATAGTGTGTCGATCCGTACGGGTCGTGACGAACCGTATGCTACATTTCACCATCCGTGAATATAATAAGTATCGTGTGTATAGCTAAGGTATAGCCCTCAAAAAAGTTGTCGATCCGTACGAGTCGTAACGGATGGTAAGCTAATTGTCGATCCGTAAATATAGTGTGTCGATCCGTACGGGTCGTGACGAACCGTATGCTACATTTCACCATCCGTGAATATAAGTAGTATCGTGTGTAGCTAAGGTAAGCCTCAAAAAAGTTGTCGATCCGTACGAGTCGTAACGGATGGTATGCTAATTCTCGATCCGTAAATATAGTGTGTCGATCCGTACGGGTCGTGACGAACCGTATGCTACATTTCACCATCCGTGAATATAAGTATCGTGTGTCACTAAGGTAGCCCTCAAAAAAGTTGTTGATCCGTACCGGATCCGTAACGGATGGTAAGCTAATTCTCGATCCGTAAATATAGTGTGTCGATCCGTACGGGTCGTGACGAACCGTATAGTATAGACTTGACGATCGTTGAATAGGCTAATAAGTATTGTGTGTGTCAAAAATATGCGTCGAGAACGTTCTGCCGTATGTTATATTCATGTAACTAGGAGTTCTTATCAGAAGTGAAATGCTGCGTAGCGACTGACACAAAAGCAGTGGATACGAGGTTGGCTGTAGAAGTGTTCAGGATTAAAATACAGAACGATTAGTGCTTCTCTGCTTTCACGGTAAGAATAACCAGAAATAACCAGTTATTTATTTACTGGGAATCGAGTAGTTGACAATAAAATCGACTCCGCTGTTTTGTCTGTTTTCGCTTACTTATGAACTGCCAAAATTCGAGAGTATTTGAGAGCAAGAATCCCGATTACCCGATTAATTTCGATAACAAACGTACTCAGTACTTTACTAAGCTGGAGTAATCAAGGATTATGTAAATGCGTTCGACGCATGTGCACCAATTAATGGTGAATGAAGATTGGTTTATAAACATAAAATTATGCTGTAACGAATTATGAGAATACAGCGTCTCAATAATTGAACCTCAATGTTTTTGACAACGGTGATCCCGCATTCCCGTTCCATGACCGCTAGATATTGTCAGCCGCAAATATTACAAACGTGAAGTTCGATTTGGCAAACGTGTCGCTTGAATGGAAAATTTATAGTCGCGAGGCTTGCTCGTTTCAAGTAAACGTTGTTCGAATTAGATGTTCAAATGGTCACATTGAATTTTGACATTATAAACGCGCCATATCACATGATTACCGTATGTTATTTGAATATTACAAAGCCTAAGCTATATGATCGCCTTTATATACGTGCATGTTTATATTCTGCATTCTATTTATTTGATCGGCCATGCTATAGAAAATTGCTAGCATCATTCTGCTGTCCTAATGCTGAACACTTCTACGGGCAAGCTCGTATCCACTGCTCCTGTGTCAGTCGCGAGGCAGCATTTCACTTGTGATAAGAACTCCTAGTTTTTAAAAACCGTGCGTAAATATCAGTACCTATATAATAAATACTTGAACGCTATATTAGAGATTTTATCGCTGATTTTTCACTAAAATCCTCAACTAGTCTAACACACGGACAATAGTAAAGAAAGCCAAGTTCCCGATTTGAAGTCACACTCATTAGAAAATCTGTATAGAACATCATCAACGCAAACTACTTGCGTTTTTGCAAACAAATTATGGCAACTAATCAATCACTACAAATCAACGTTTTGGCAATCAATCAATCACTACAAATCATTTTGCCATTCAACTATAATTCATTTCATGTAAAATCTATATCAGTGACAATAATATCGTATACGAGGTTATAAGCATTTTAAATTTACAAGGAGTATGTGTAAATATCCATACAAGTGGAACCATGGTTGTCACTCTCGGAGAAGTCTACCAGATCTTCTCCGTACCAGATTCTCAGTTTTTGATTTGTTGAAAGGTAGATTGGGCGATCAAAATCAGTAAAAACCAGCTCTGGTGACGAGGTAGTGTACCTAGCTTGCAGGGTATACCAACCATTAGATGGCGTGACCAGATATGGAGAAGGATAAAAGATTCGATTCTTTGTATCTGTAATGAACATGCCAAGAGAAACTGTTCCAAAGTTACACCCCCAATTTGATTGCGCTATATGATGACATCCGACATAACCGCTTTTGTGAACAAGTTTAACGGCTACGATCAACTGGGATGGTGCAGTATATCTGATCTCGCAAAACGTGTTGTCTCTCGCTCCAACGCAGCCATCACCAATAAACGTCCAGGTACCTATATGTTCGAAATATTTATAGAAATATATTTTAAATATATATTATATTGAGGATACGTGGACGCTATCCTCCGAAAATGTTTCAGAGCGCAGGAAAGCGATAGAACCTGTAGTCGAACCTAATAGTTCTAACGATTGAGCTACCGAGAATCAGCATATCCTCTCAAATATAGGATTCTGGATTATCTTGAATATCACCTGACCCAGGATTCAGGATATGTATATGAATTCTAAGCAACCTCGTACCAAGGGTCCTAATTTTATTGATCCTGACCCTAATCTTAACCCTAATCCTAACCCCCTGCATAAAGTTTTATGCGAAATACCTCAACCGCTTATAACGTCCGAAACTTTATAGTAAAGTTAACGCATCTTTTCTTTGTGGAAAGGAACTTTGACTGAACCAGTGAATCATGGTGTTGTCGGAAACTATGTGGTTGTTTTTGTTTAAAATTAAGCTGTGGAGAAATCTGATCTTTGCATTTTGTGAGAAGTGTTAACTGCAGCTGATTAGGGAGTGAAATTTGCGAGAATGTTGTTAATTTAGTTTTGGGTGTAACTTGTGCTTGGTATGTTAGTGTAACTAAAAGGGTTTGATTAAACGAAATTGTGATATAACGTGACCATGTGAGCTCTTCTCCATGTTCCTCAAATTACTGGCACCTGTGAATGTGATATAGAATCCTACAATCTACCTAGGAATGTGATATAGAATCCTACAATCTGTGACAATCGAAAAGGGAGCTAACCATGTCCATGAAGAAACAACTTGGAGATTTGAACTCAAAGCACTATACATTTGCGCCTGAAACGAACGAATGAGGTGGTCGAGAAAAAAGACATCGCGTTTCTGTCGTTTCGCTCGTCGCGTCGATAAACGCATTAAAAGGCACCATTGAAGAATCGAGGTTTTCTTCAGGATAGTCAGACGAGGCGATAGAAGAAGCGCAGACGAGAACTCAGCGGGGTTCTTTCGGTGAAATTGACGATAAAGCTAAACAAACAACACGAAACCCAAATGGAATACGAGAAGCAACTCCTAGCGCAGAAGTATGAAGCCGCCTGAAACAAAGTGAGTTGACAGCAAAGTCGCTCGTCAACGTGAGGCTTCCGAAATTCAGCATCACTAAGTTGGAACTTCGATGTTCTATGTCATCGTAAAGAAGCTCGAGTTTCTCAAGGCTGAGGGCAGTGGGCAGTGCTATTAGGTTAACACCTGATCGCCCTGCAATGGAAAAGTAAGGCATCTCCTTCCCTCCACCAGCCTGGGGTTTCACCTTGAGCAAGTGATAATAACCCCTAAGCTTCCCTACCTGGGTTACAAGGTAATATTATGAGAAGGAAAACTCTGATCACAAACCAGGGCAGATGGGGCTCTTTAGCCATGGCAGGCAGCCCATCTAGTGGTGGTACCACGAAGAATCAACCCGCAACTCAAGGTGTTAATCGTGCCGAGGAGTGAATGGCCGCTGCGTTATGAGGTCGAGAACGATACCTGGTGGGAAGTGACGACACCTATCAGTAATAGCCTTATCCAGAGAGCCGGGCAACACTGGATCGACTAACCTATATCGTGCGTATTATGTTACCACATATGGTCTTGAAGAAAGAAGCTATTTATTTATTATTATAATTTATTATAATTTGTTGGAAGAAGGAGCTATTCGATCCAAGAGGCTGCAAGCTTGCAAGTCCTGCGGGCTTCCGTTTGTGGTAGGATTGAACATCTAAAGCTCCGTTGCCTGTTATGCCTCGCAAGCATAGTAGACAGAAAGGTAAAAACAAGAAAGGAATGAAAGTCGAATTTCTGTCCCAGAATGTCCGTGGCATCAAATCAGATGGCAGATTAGATGAACTCTTTGAGGTGTTGTCAAACAGAAAAGCTGTTGCCGTTTGTTTACAAGAAACATGGCGACATGGAAAAGAGGTTCTTGAACATGGTCAATATATGCTTATTACATCCGGACTTGACCAATCCTTACTGGAAGGTAAAAGAGGATCGCAGGGAGTAGCTATTGCTCTCAGTCCAGATGGTGTTTCAGCTTGGAAAGCTGCTGGAGGAGAAACTCACACCGATTTAGGTGCACGTGTGATGGCTGTACGCTTGCTCCTGAAAGATCGGCAAAACAAGGATGTTGGAGTATTTCTGATATCCGCATACGCACCAGTTGGCAATGCATCTGACGACGTCTGGGATGTCTATTTTGATCAACTTGACAGATGCATGGGAAGAAAGTAGAATGACGACATATTGGTAATCGGTTCTGACTGCAACTCCAGCTTGGGCCATGCTAAAGAAAAAAATGATGGTCCTCTTGGGTGCTATGGTCTCCAGCATACGAATGACTCTGGAAGAAGGTTTCTGTCGTATTTGGCAATCAACAATCTCGCAGTTGCAAGAACACGTTTCAAGAAAAATAACTACTCAACCTGGATTCACCCTCGAAGTAAGAAACAACATCAAATTGACCACATCATCGTCAATAGGGAGATGTTCCATCGTGTTACAGATGCTGGTGTTGCTCCGCAAATCTTGGACAGCGACCATCGTGCTATCTCTCTGAAACTTCGTGTGATGAAACGGTTGAAAAAGAAGACGGAACTGCGCCAAAAATGATCAACCTTGATCATACCAAACTGGATGACCCAAATAAACGTAAGAGCTTTTGTCAAGAAGTCATGAGCAACGTGGGATCCACATCACAACCAACCTATACTGAACTAGCTGAAGCAGTAGGGAAGGCAAGTTTTACCTCTTTGCCAAAGAAAGAGCGAGCTCAACCTGGATGGTTTCGATCAAACGCGAGCAAATTGCTATCTCTCATTGAAGCAAGAAATCAAGCCATGAGAGCAGTTTTCAATCGAAGAACTCGCTCTTGTGTCCAACGACTTAAACTTGCTCGGCAGAAACTTAAATCGGCTGTGAAAGATGCAAAGAACAAATGGATCCAAAATCAATGTGATGTATTGAACTTACAATTTGGCACAAAACAAGCATGGGATTCATTGAAATGTTTGAAAGCTGGATTGTCGAAAACAAAACCAACTAATTGCAGGCAAATAAAACACCCCGACGGAACTACATGTAAAACACCGGAAGAAAACGCAACTGTCTTCTGTAACCACTTCAAAATGCTGTATGGAAGATCAGCAACATACGATCATACTGTGCTTGACATGTTACCACAGAACCCGTTAGTAGACGGATGTGATCATACACCAACTAATGAAGAAATCAGACTTGCCACTCTGAAGTTAAAGAACAAGGCTCCTGGAGAATCCGGGATTTGCCCCCAGGCGTGGAAAAGTCTACTTGAGTGCGATGAAACATTTGTAATGTTGAAAGGTGTTGTGGTACAGCTTTGGGAAACTGAAGTTGTACCTGAAGAATGGAACATTGGTCGACTGAATGTTCTTCCAAAGAAAGGTGATTTAAGCTGGCCAAAGAACTATCGAGGCATAATGCTGCTAGAAGTGGCATACAAAATCATAGCCATTCTACTTCATATGCGACTACTACCAATCCAGGAAAGCTTAGATCACGAGCCTCAATGTGGTTTTCGACCTGGCAGAGGATGCACAGATGCTGTCTTCACCATCAAGATATCTCTTAAGAGGCGTGAACATGGTTTAGAGTCATGGATCTTTTTCTTAGACTTAGTTAAAGCCTTTGACCGCGTACCAAGGGAATTGCTATGGAACATTCTTGCTAAATTTGGTGTACCATCAAAACTTATTAGCTTGCTGAAAGCGTTGCATTCTGACTTTAAAGTCAAGTTCACGGTCGATGAAGTCACACAAACATTTGAGTGTATTATCGGTGTCAAACAAGGTGACATACTTGGACCAATCTTATTCACATTCTTTATGGCAGCCGTTATGATCACCTGGAAACTGCAATGTGATATTCCTGTCTGTCTCTTTAGAACAAAGATGGATGTCATACTAACTGGACGCAGTCATCGAGAACGTGGTGAAGAATTTCCCCTCCTCGTTTCGGAATATGCTGACGATACAGCGGTCTTGTTTGATTCTCGAGAAGATCTAACAAAAGGAGTGTGTAGCATCATGTCGCACTTTTGCACGTTTTGGCATGGAAGTACACTCAGGAAAGATCGAACCAAAAGAAGACTCAAAATCAGAAATATTGTTCTGCTCAAAACCACCGTCCATGTATGAAAATCCGGACAACTACGATAATACAGATCTTTCTGATGTAATTGTTGGAGAAAATCGTTGTATTCCAATAGTGGACAAATTTACATACCTCGGTAGTGTTGTTACTCGTGAATGTAATGTGAAGGATGTTGATTTAAGAATTGTAAAAGCTGGTAATGCGTTTGGATCCGTTCGGAAATGTTTATTTTCGTCATCCCAAGTATCATTGAAAGTGAAAGGTTCAGTGTACAGTACATTCGTTCTACCAATACTATTGTATGGAGCTGAATGTTGGAGTTTGACCGAACATCTCCTTCGAAATCTTAGAAATTTTCATCATAGGTGTCTGAGAGCTCTGTGTCGATTAAATAGAAGACATACTCGTGAGCACAGAATCTCCAATGGTATTTTGTTGAAGAGACTTTCATTGAAATCAATCGACACATACATCTGCATGAAACAACAACTGCGTTGGGCTGGCCATGTTGTCCGAATGCCTTGGTCACGGCTACCAAGGAAGATGTTATCTTCGTGGGTACGATCAAAGAGACCCAGAGGGGCACCTCAATATACGTATGGTCGCTCTCTTTACAAAACTCTGAAGAAAGCAAACATAGAAGTCGACAAATGGCATGAAATGGCTCTCGACAAAGCAAAGTGGAGGGACATGATTAGAGACTTGAGTTTATAACTTGTTTTTATATGCGCTGTGATCTTTGTAGAGCTTAGCTCTGCAAAGCCTATTCCCTTGCTTGGGAAGGTATATGTCTGTCTGTCTGAATTGGTCACTCATGCATGTTCTGGAGACTGGAGGGACTGGTCCTTTACTGAGCTATTGGAAGCCCTCCGAGTGGACCGAAACTAACACTATCGTTGAGGGAGAGAATGACAAGCGTCGCAAACGAGATTCCGCCCTCTCAGGGGGCCCGCTTTCAACTCGCTTGAACATGATCCCAACAAATGCGTCTATTGTGACAGTGGTGACCATAAGGCTTCTGCGTGCGAGCGCGGGCTGTCAAAACTGGCACGTGTCGAATAGCTACGTTGATGGCCACAACAACGACCAAGATGTTGCAATTTGATCTAAGTATTGAAGCGCTAAAGGGAAATTTCGTTTTGAGAGCTCGCGTTACGAAGATTAACAAACGTGAATTATTAACACTGGACAATCCTCACAACGAGGAGAGAATCGAGGCACATATAGCGTGACATAGAATTGGACGACTTACCTCAAAGGATAAACTACCGGTGCGTTTGATATTTGAGCGCCAATGAGTACCAAAAGATCCGTACTTCTACGCAGCTACACGTCGGGCGACAAGGTGAACTCCCGGCTGAATTTACGCGCTTTGGGTGGGCCCTGAAGTGGAATCCGTTCTCACCGCTGGTTTTCTTGCCGTTAACTCCACGGTGTACTACGAACGCCTGTGTGCTATGGATGTCCTTGGCCTCCCAGAGTCACCCCCCGGCGATCAGGAGGTGATCTACCAGGAGTTTCGCGAGCAGTTGACGCGAAACATGGTAGGGTAATCATCCACCACTGCCTAGCTAACAACCGTACTGCCTAGCTAACAACCGTACTGCCTAGCTAACTACGGTAATCTCCGTCGCTTCCATGCCCAAGTGCAAAAGTTGCGTAGACTCGGAAAACTGAAGGAAAAATATCTCAAACAGTGATAAGAATCTAATTTCTTCTATTTATACCAAGGCGTCTGATGATAAATCGAGTGGTCTGATAAATCCGATCCCAATTCTGACTCGACCAAGGTGGTGTGATTAAATGGCTACTCACGGCGATACCTCTGTGCAGCGTATACAGAAGACTCACCGTAATTATGCTGGACATTGTGCGGCAAATTGTATTAACATCACTATTTGTAAGGGGACAAAGGTAAAACCTTCGTTACCGTCTTTCTTGGTAACTAATGCTTGCCACGTTACTAATAAAGTGGATGAACTTCAGGCTGTTGTAGAAATAAACAACATTCCAGTAGTTGTTGTAACGGAGTCCTGGCTTAATGACAGTATTCCATTTACTGCTATTAATATTGGTTAATCCTTTAATATATTTCGAAAAGATAGACTTATACCTGGTGGTGGTGTATTGGTATATGTGCATAGTAATGACCTCCCTACTAAACGCCTCGTGTATGTTGCAGTTAATGATAAGGAGGTACTATGGCTACTCCATACACCTCCTAGAACACCAAGACTAATAACAGGCCGACTATATTTTCATCCGTGAAAATCCGCTTCAGAAGGAAAATAATTGAATGATTATATTACGGAAAATTTTGATAATTTGCTGGCATCGTGATCACTGGTGACTTTAATCATCTAAACCCACGTCAACTCTGTCAAAGGTTTGGCTTTCGTAGGATTGTAAAATCTCCACCCGCGGACAGAATATATTAGATCAAATTCTCACCAACATGCATCACTTATACAATGATGCACAACATCTCCCACCAGTGCGCCGTTCTGACCATCAGTGTATTACCCTCACTCCTTTACAACAGCGACCTCATTCCAAGGATGTTAAAACAAGAAAATATTAGAGCACTTGGGATCAAAATCAAACTGGAAAATTGGAATTCAGTTTTAGAAGAAGTAGATGTAGATGCTAAGGTTGAAGCTTTTAATAGAATAGTAACCGATGCCCTTGACAATTGTACTCCATGGATACAATGCACCCTGCAGATAAAGAGTGGATTACGCCGGCCATCAAAATCCAAATTCGAGCTAGACAAAAGGCCTTTGTCAAGTAATATGACTAAGTACCAACATTTGCGCATAAAGTTGCTGACTCAATTTCAAACGCAAAACGCATATTTTATGAAAAAGGGCAACGAAACACGCAATTCAAATCCAAGCAAATATTTCAAGAGCATCTATTCTCTTTGCGGTGCTCAACCCCGACAGTCAGCAGCTCTTATCCTCCTATTCCGAATATTGCCCAAGTAAAAAGTATACTTAAACATCTCAATCCAAGGAAAGCTACCGGTAGGAGTGCCTGCCTGGTTTTAAAAAAAAATTCCATGAACAATTGGCGCCAATAGTACATGATATTATATGTTCCAGTATTGTATAATGTAAGTACCCTACTATAGGTACAAACATGCGTTAATTAGCCCAGTGCCTAAAGTCAACAATCCAACAGATATTAATAATGACTTTGGACAGATCTCGGTACTACCTCAAATTGCGAAAGTGTTGGAAAACATACAGCTTATGCTCAACCGGAACGATATGAAAATCAAGGCCTCCCAACATGCTTTCACGGAGAACAGCCTAACAGGTCTACTGTAACGGCACTTGCGACCGCAACCCAGGATTGGTACAACGCCACGGATATGCATGGTAGCTTATACGATGGTATACATGTGGTTTTTGTGGACTTTCGTAAGGCCTTTGACCTAGCAGAGATGGGTGTCAACAAAAGCTTTTGAAAATGGTCACAGAGCTACCTTACAGGGAGAACACAACAAGTTAAACTCTTGGGAGTTCTGTCGAAATCCGGTCCCGTGATAGCTGGGTGGCGTTATTTCCCCGACACTTTTTAATATTCACGTCAATGACATGGAGGATTGTATTCCACAGGGTCTTGCCGTAGCCACATCTAAATACGCAGATGACTGCTCACAATATGAACTTGTATATATATATATATATATATATCTTCCGACTTCCGACAAGCCATATGCAGGATGTCATGACGCATCTGGAGGGATGGGCTGAACACAATAAAATGTTAATAAATGCAAAAAAAACTAAGGACATGTGGATAAGTTTCAAGAAATCCTGCCCGGAAGTTGAAAGTATTAGCATTGGAGGGAAGACATTGGAGAGAGACAATTCAAGTAGTTCAAGCTTCTTGGAGTTAACATACAGAATGACATAAAGTGGAATACTCATGTGTCAAATATAGTGGAAAGAGCAAACAAAAGGATGTATTAATTATCTAAGAGTTTGTAGGAAGGCTAATCTTCCTAAAGATGTTGGACTCACCACATTCCACACAAAGATCAGACCGTTGCTCGAGTATACTTCACCAATCTGGAGAGGCCTACCTGCCTACCTGGAGGAAGATATCGAAAGAGTACAGAACAGGCGTCCAGATGTAATTGGCTGACCCAGGAACACAGTTGACTCATTAGCACTCAGACGGGATAATTCAACGAGTAAATAATTCAAACGTTTTATGAAATTCAGTGAGCAGTGGTGCATGCGATTTTTAGAGGCATGACCAATAGATCATTCACATGAATTAAGGTCCAGTACATCCTTACCAGCGTCACGTACAAACATACATAAACTATCTTTTACTCACAAAGGAGCCAAATTAAACTGTAACTAGTAAATTGTATATAGCTTTTAATATATGTTTAAACATCCTCTAGATTGTTATACCTTTTAATATATTTTTAAACATCCTTTAGATTGTATATACCTTTTAATATAAGGGCCACAGTAATTGGCGTAAGCTGTAGTGGTATTTTAAAAATATCCTTTAGATTGTATATACCTTTTAATATATTTTTAAACATCCTTTAGATTGTATATGCCTTTTAATATATTTTTAAACATCCTTTAGATTGTATATACCTTTTAATATATTTTAAACATCTTTTAGATTGTATATACCTTTTAATATATTTTTAAACATCCTTTAGATTGTATATACCTTTTAATATATTTTAAACATCTTTTAGATTGTATATACCTTTTGATATATTTTAAAACATCCTTTAGATTGTATATACCTTTTAATATATTTTTAAACATCCTTTAGATTGTATATGCCTTTTAATATATTTTTAAACATCCTTTAGATTGTATATACCTTTTAATATATTTTAAACATCTTTTAGATTGTATATACCTTTTAATATATTTTTAAACATCCTTTAGATTGTACATACCTTTTAATATATTTTTAAACATCCTTTAGATTGTATATACCTTTTAATATATTTTTAAAACATCATATACCTTTTACTATATTTTTAAACATCCTTTAGATTGTATATGCCTTTTACTATATTTTAAAACATCCTTTAGATTGTATATACCTTTTAATATATTTTAAACATCCTTTAGATTGTATATACCTTTTAATATATTTTAAAACATCCTTTAGATTGTATATACCTTTTAATATATTTTAAACATCTTTTAGATTGTATATACCTTTTAATATATTTTTAAACATCCTTTAGATTGTATATACCTTTTAATATATTTTAAACATCTTTTAGATTGTATATACCTTTTAATATATTTTTAAACATCCTTTAGATTGTATATGCCTTTTAATATATTTTTAAACATCCTTTAGATTGTATATACCTTTTAATATATTTTAAACATCTTTTAGATTGTATATACCTTTTAATATATTTTTAAACATCCTTTAGATTGTACATACCTTTTAATATATTTTTAAACATCCTTTAGATTGTATATACCTTTTAATATATTTTTAAAACATCATATACCTTTTACTATATTTTTAAACATCCTTTAGATTGTATATGCCTTTTACTATATTTTAAAACATCCTTTAGATTGTATATACCTTTTAATATATTTTAAACATCTTTTAGATTGTATATACCTTTTAATATATTTTTAAACATCCTTTAGATTGTACATACCTTTTAATATATTTTTAAACATCCTTTAGATTGTATATACCTTTTAATATATTTTTAAACATCCTTTAGATTCTATATACCTTTTAATATATTTTAAAACATCCTTTAGATTGTATATACCTTTTAATATATTTTAAAACATCCTTTAGATTGTATATACCTTTTAATATATTTTTAAACATCCTTTAGATTGTACATACCTTTTAATATATTTTTAAACATCCTTTAGATTGTATATACCTTTTAATATATTTTTAAACATCCTTTAGATTGTACATACCTTTTAATATATTTTTAAACATCCTTTAGATTGTATATACCTTTTAATATATTTTAAACATCTTTTAGATTGTATATACCTTTTAATATATTTTTAAACATCCTTTAGATTCTATATACCTTTTAATATATTTTAAAACATCCTTTAGATTGTATATACCTTTTAATATATTTTTAAAACATCATATACCTTTTACTATATTTTTAAACATCCTTTAGATTGTATATGCCTTTTACTATATTTTAAAACACCTTTAGATTGTATATAGATTGTATATACCTTTTAATATATTTTAAAACATCCTTTAGATTGTACATACCTTTTACTATATTTTTAAACATCTTTTAGATTGTATATACCTTTTAATATATTTTAAAACATCCTTTAGATTGTATATACCTTTTAATATATTTTAAACATCTTTTAGATTGTATATACCTTTTAATATATTTTTAAACATCCTTTAGATTGTACATACCTTTTAATATATTTTAAAACATCCTTTAGATTGTATATACCTTTTAATATATTTTTAAACATCTTTTAGATTGTATATACCTTTTAACATATTTTTAAACATCCTTTAGATTGTTATACCTTTTAATATATTTTTAAACATCCTTGGATTGTATATACCTTTTAATATATTATTAAACATCTTTTAGAGTACCAGCGCTATGTATAAACATACATAAACTATCTTTTTTACTGTTTGGAGTCAAATTGAACAGTAGTTAGTAGATTCATGTATATACTTGTTAACACCTTTTAAGCCGGATTACCTTTTTAGTTATATTATTATCACATGTTAAATGCTGTTGTTTAATTCTTATGCTATAAAAGACGACAAATAAAGTTATTATTATTATTTATTATAAGGAACACGATGCCGTCATCCGAGAACATTATCTAGCGAGCCCCGTTGTTCCGTCTCGGTCCTTGCCCCTTTCTGATTGAGAAACACTTGGCGGGTTGGAGCGCAATACTCCCGTAGAGGGAGATCTCCCGTTGTCGAGATCTCCCGTCGCCTGTACGTGGAAGATCTGATCTCTGGTGGCGCCACCATGACAGAAGCGCGAGACTTGAATAGGTAAGCCACCGAAATCTTTGCCGACGCTGCTTTCCAGCTCCACAAATGGCACT